>CM062817.1:145909312-146303555 GCA_031772625.1 Pinus tabuliformis
ACGGACCTAATGCGGTAGGGAACGATGAGACCACCATCCAAAAACAGAAGGCTGAGGCCAAGTGCTTAGCATAACAAAAGTGGAATGAACAACACGCTGCGGAAGTACGGGTGGCTCGAGAGGCAGCGCAAGCTTCTACAGGGAAGGCAACAGCAGGAGGGCCTACTACAACAGAGGATGAAAGCGGCCCGAATGTGACCATAGAGTTGGCCACGGATACCGGGATGGAAGGTACGGTGCCAACCACCACCGGTTCGCCCTTAAAACGACCACGACCGACAGAACGGTCAAAGCCACGGAAGAAGACCAAGGCATCTAAGTTGGATGGGGAACTTGTCACATTAACCGAAGGTGACCTGGGTGACATCGGGGATACAGTTCGTGAAGTCACCTGGGAGGCGCTCGACGAGGCCATGACGAAGTAGCAGACTGTGTTGGGGGCGCTCCGCGCGCAGCTGCAGGAATTCGGAGCACGGGCCTCACAACCAAGAACCGTCGCTACAGGTATGTCAACAACTGAGCAGCTACTACAGGCCAAAATGGCTAATACTAACATACTACTGGAGAGAGCAGTGACAACATAAAATGTGGCGGACAGAGCTGTGGTAGGCCAGCTTACAGGGCTTGGCTTAAATTTGGCTGCCCTCCCACGTGAGAGCTTGTACCAGCTCCAAGACGGTGCAACGATGGAGCTCTGCGCTTGGAAAGGACGTGCGGTATAGGTACTTAGTGAGCAGTGAATTAACATAGAACAGTTGAGCCTCCAACGTGATGAAGCGGTAGCACAAAATTGGCAGTTGGAGCAAATTGTGGAGGAAGCATGTTGTCGTGCCCCTGAGCTGGAGATTGCAGCAGATTTACCTGTCGGCATACGAATCCACAAGTTGGCCAGTGGGTTCCGTGAAGCAAAGGAAGAAGCCATGAGGATCCAGTTGGCCCTCAACTTGCAGCTCGTCGAACTGAAATTGAAATCACAACCCTCTACACCATCGGAGATCACAGAGCAGCAGAGAGGCATCATTCAATACGGGAAGGAAACAATAGCACGGGCCATGCAAGAGTGTGTTGGCTTGTTGGATCAGTCACTTATAATGCTCACTTCACTACAGGAAGACCCAACCTTACAACGACTGGAAACAGAGGCAAGGGAGCTACAACAAGCCTATGATAATGTCAGGGGGACCACGCAGACAGTTGCTATTACGCAGTGCTTGGCCAAGATGAGGGAGGCCCAGGCTCTTAAGATACAAGCTGATGCTGCTCGTCAAAAGGAAGCAGTGATTAAGGAACGTATCCAACCTTGGCTTGATGAGGCATTTGCAATGTCTACCACCATTGAGCGAAAGATGGCACACATGCAGGCAGTATATGAACCTGAACAAGAAACTGAAACTGATACTGATGCCTCGGTCACTCCCGTAGAACAAGTACAGTAGATGGTGGAATATTTTGTTGCAAGTGTAAGCGAAGCACAGAAGTTGTTCAATGACCTTCGTGCGAAGATGGCTACACCAGCCAAGTGACTCGGGACGAGTCATGATGATTGTGTTGGGGGCCTGTTGAGTAGCAGAGGCCCCGTGTAACGGTTTTGGGGCTCAAAGCCCACAATTTTGGGTAAAAGTATGGTAAAGACTCTATGAAGTGTGTAGAGCACGAATTGTAATAAGTCAAGTCAAAGGGTTGTCTGCCCGAAAATAATGTAAGAAACTAGAAAGTGAGTTGGTCTGCCCATGGTTCGCGGACCATGGAAATGTATAAATAGATAAAGGCTCTATGGCTAGCAGTCAGTTTTGTTTTGGATCTTGAATGTTATTGGTTTATGAAGGCAATAGTTGCTCTGTGTCTGTAAGTCCAAATCAAGGGTGTTGGTAGATAGATAGAGGCTCTGCAGCTATGTGCATAGAGGCCTGGTAGAGTCCGCAGTTGTGTGCGCAATCCTTGCAGCTGAGTGCGCAGGGCAGGATCTGGGTGTATTGACAGAAGATAAATAAAGATAAGAATTTCTAAATCATTGTGTGCTTTATCGTGAATCTATCTATTGCTTATGTTCTGAATCTTTGCACTATCTTTAAGAATTGTGATTGCACACATTGGGTTTTATTGTTAAATGTTTTCTTAAAGACTGTAAGAAGAAGATTAGATCTGTAATAATTTCATTAATAAGAAAGTACATCTGTACGGATCTACGCGGGAGACCGATAGTAGTACAAGGCCGCAGAATGGTTCGCGACCCCTCCAGACCACATCAAGACATCCCATGGGTGAGAAAACCTGGTTCCAGCACCCTCCCCTACTACCTCGGGTGAGACCTCAGTCTGCGCTCTGCGGACTGTTGCCGAAAGGGCCGGTAGTGTGGGATTTTCTTGGCTAATAACTCTTCCAAACCTGGGTCAGGCCCCAACAAGCCAACAGTTCTAATGCCAAGAGAAACTGCTTCTGACAATAGTTCAATCACTGCACTGTATTTGACAATATTATTAGTTGTTTGTCCCAGGAAAATACCTTGTAAATTGACCAACTCACCATCAGGGGCAAAGAGTGCCCAAGCTACAGAAGACAAGTTTCGTGTGCTACGACAAGCACCGTCAGAAAACCAACATAATGGTTTGGCGATATCTACAAACTGAGCGGAACACAAGGTAAGCAAAAAAACATGTCTGCAAAGAAAATAATCACACCAAAAATAAAAAAACACACACTAACGTACAAAAGGTAATTACATGAAACTCACACATAATACTTATTCATATGGAGCCCATTTTCAGACTCGAGTAATCAATCAACAGAGAATAAAACCAAAGTTTCACCGTTGGCATGATGTGTAGGCATCGACTCGGCCAAATAATGGAGTAAAACTAATAAAAGACTATGCCCCCATGCCCCATGGGTGAGTGAGGGTTATGAGTCATAGGATGTAAAACCCATTGCAAGAATGGGAAAACGATAGAGACTTAGTGAAAAAATCTCATGAAAAGAGGTAAGAAAAACTTAATCTCGTGACTAGGAAAAGGTACCCCTAGTTGAAAGATTTTGACAATTTCAGGTTGAACTGAAATTTCAACAAGAAAGGTTGCAATAATATTTCCCATGTTACCTTTAGACAAGACTTCGTCCACCAAAACATGTGTTTGAATTGGATGCGTCGGGTTATGAGAAATGAAAGCTTCAAGGCATGAAGGAATCTCACTTAGGCTTGGAAGAAACGAAGAACGATGATGAATATCATTCCAAGGAGTTTCATCAAGAACCATAACCTCAACAATACTCTCGTTGGTGGGGAATGTCTTGTTCAAAGGATCCGGAGAATCCCAAAAACCAAGCCAAGGAGATTGTGCATAAGTATCCAGGTTCATACTGAAAATAGCATGACTTTCTAAAGAATTCGCTCAAGCCGAGACAATTTCACGATAAGATTGTTATACGGACTTAGCGGCATGGAATCACCAAACGAATCAATATGATCCCGAGAAGGAATAATCCAAGGATCTGTAGAGACAAAGATCATATTGATTGAGGCGACATTCAAAGGTGGGAGAGAAAAAGTTCTCATTAAAGAATAATCTTTAAAAAGACCTGCCCCTACACTCTCATATGGAATTTTGGTATTTCCCACATATGGGACATTATCGTTCGAGGCACCAGAAGAGAAAAAAGACAATTGGTCGACAATGACAATTTTTCCTTCAAGAGGAAAACGAAGCACCCGGAACAAAGAAGAAACCACACAAAACATGGCATGGGTCCAACTTCACCCAAGAAGAAGGTTGTAATTGAGATTCGCGTCTACAACTTCCACTTCTAGCTCAACAGTCTTCCCTTCCAAAGTGATAGGAAAACTTGTGAGAATACCATATGGATGAGAGCCTCTGCCATCAAAGGCCTCCAAAGTGTTTGGGGACTGGTTAAGGGGTGGAGAGCCAATGGCCTTCCAAAATGAAACAGACATGATGCAAGTGGAAGAACCTTCATCAATGGCAGTCTAATGGATCATATTTCCTTTTATAATAACTTGAATCATAAAAGCAATCTAATGAGGAAGACAAGGAACATGATTTTCAAGATTGAAAGTAATCAAACTAGAATCAACAGGATCAATGGCTCCTATAGCAGACAACAATGATTTTCGCTGCGTTGGACATGTTTGGAGAACTTCCAAAGCAGACATTGCTAAAGGTGCTTGAGCTAGATCTTCGACTATACTGTAATTTTGTGCAGCTCTAGCGTTCAGATTGTAGGATGATTCCCAAAGCACACCTTTGGTAGGTGGTCGAAAAACAGATTCATTACTAGGTCACTCAATATGAAGTGGACCAGAACTAGATGGAGTGGAAGTAGAAGGTATATAAGTGGCTTCCTTCTCCACTGTCTTCTTTTGAGGGGTTTGATAATATTTCGATCGAGTAGCGATAGAGATATGCAATGAACCTTGCATCATGAAAACTTGAGAACCAGAGGAGGCAAAGGATTGTGGTTGGTCTACCAACTGATTCTGTTGAGATGGAAATGGTTCTTTCAAAACAGTTGGAGTCCCTTTCAATAAATGACTAACTTCAGCACGTCGGGGACAATCCTTGGTATAATGGTCTTCCTCACAAATGAGGCAAGGATATTTTGGCTTTCGTTTGGAGGAATCATCAACAAATGACTTGGGAGGATCCTGTTTCGGGGTATCCAGTTTTACTTTACCTTTACCATTTTTCTTACCTTTTGAGGCTTTATCTTCCGTGGTAGACTGGACGACATGGACCTCGGAGGTTTTACGAGGATTTGAAGTATTTTCTAAAGGATGACTAGAATGAGTCTCTGAAACATATCTTTTCTTCAAAGAAGCCTTAGTGGAAGTCTGAGAGGGAGACTTTGAAGATGCTAGATCCGAAGATGGTCTTGGAGCATCAGACAAAATTTCATATAGTGTGCCAGATTGGGAATAAAATAAGTCTAAATACTGGGCACATGCAATAGCTTGATCCTCAGTAACACATCCACCCATCTCTATATCTTTAGCAGTTTTGTTTACGAGTGATTTGGTGAACCGGTTAGTTAACAACTCATCAAGAATTTTGAATTTGATGAGGTGACGTTGACATCTCCATTCATGGATATGATTGGAAACATGAGTCACAATATCTTGCTTCAGAGATGTGAGCAAATGAGTAGCAATTTCATAACGAACTAGAAATTGGAAGTGGGTGACGAAGCCCATAGCCAAAGAGTTAAAGTCAGCATAGGTACCCAGAGGTAACTCGACATACAATTTTTTGGCAACACCTGTCAAGGTTCGCTGAAAGAGGTAGAGATGAATAGAATCATCAACATAAGAATTGGAAGAGCACCATAATTGATATGTCATCACATGGGCTTGAGGGTCCTCTTTAGGTTTTCCTTCGAACTTAGGGCAATCGCTCGGAATTTTAGTAGGAAATGGAGACCTGTAAGGCGAATGAAGAATGGGATCATTAGTAAGCCTCGAGACATCAGGCAATTCCAATGTAGCTAAAAATGGCAATTTCGAATTAAAGGGCATATAAGGCCTTTGAGGAGGCCCAACCTGCGGGTTTCAGCCTTGTTGGTAAGGATTCTGCTCCCACATTGGAGGATTTTGACCATAAGGGACTTGATTCTACCCCCACTGGGGGGTACCTTGACAATAAGGTGGATTATGTCCAAGGTAGGGTTGATATTGACCTACCATAGGTCGTTGATAAGCATTATACATGGCATATGGATTGTAAGGTTATTACATCTGTTGACCCTGGATGTGAAGTGAATGGCCTTGCTGCTGCAAGGGTTGACCTTGTGTCTGCAAGGTTTGACCTTGTTGATATGCAAGTTGAGCTTGTTTCTACAGGGGTTGACCTTGCTGCTACAAAGGTTGGCCTTGTAGATACAAGGGTTGAGTGGGTTGTTGAAAAAATTGTGTTTGTTGTTGCAAAGGCTATTGATACTGTTGCAAAGATTTCCCCTGTTATTGTAACGATTGTTGGATAGTTCCTTGAGGGATACCTTGTGGGTATTGGTAAGTTCTGAATGGGATTTGACCATATGCACCAAGAATAACAGATTGACCAGGATGCACATGAGGTCCTGCTTGTGGAATATAGGGTGGATTTTTCAATTCTTGTGAACCATATGGGACATAAGCTTGTTGGAGTGGTATCTGGGCCATGTAAGGCTATTGATACTGGATATTACCCATCCCAGATGGACCAACGGGGTTAGGAATACCACCAGGATAAGGTTGATTGACTCCAACCATGTGAGGTTGTGATCCACTCACATGGGTTCCACCTGACACAAGAGGAATGTTTGGATTTCCCCCCCTAGGTTGTGAATAAGGCAGTGGTACATTTTGTCCACTTGACGGAGGGACTGAGGAACTTACAGATGCATGAACCGAAACAGTCAGTTGTACTAGAATGGAAGGTTGAAATGACGGTAAAGGTTGTGATGGAATCATCGGTTGAATGGGAACTGATGTAACGACAATTTTCACAGGAATTTGAGAGGTCATGTTTGGGATAAACGGACTAGAAGTAGGCATGGCATTTGACGACCAAATATGATGGTACAAATATGAAGCACTCGGAGTTCTTGAAACTAACTGAGCTAAGGTTGTATAACCATATGGAAGCATAGGCCCACTGGTTTCAAGAAGTGTCTGAGATGGAACTCTTCCCATAAAAGGAAAACCTTCTAGAGGAAAGTCATATTCTTGCTCTTCATCAACATGAGGAGTGTGAGTAGCGGAAACTTTCAGAGGACCTTGAGGAGAGGTTGGAATCTCACCTTTTGAATCCATGGGTGGAAACAGCTAGCGAGGAGGAATCCAAGATGTACAAGGAGATAACTCCAAAGGAACACCAGGTCGATCATAAGGATTGTAAGGACGCTGAGGAGATATCACAAAAGGATCAAATAATGGATTTAGAGGATATAAGACAAACCTCTGTGGACTCTCAGGGGTTTCTGGATCAAACCCTTGAGGAGACAAAGAATTTGAAGGTGGTGGACGAGAAGCAAGGGGTTGGATGCTTGGGACAATCCAAACTTCAAAGCCTTGAGCTTCAAGTGACTGAGGAAGTTCCGGATGAACTCCTTATGAAGACCCTTGAGTATCAGACTGCGAAGGGGAACTGTGGGATGAACTCAATGGTTCAGCCACGGTGACTTTCTCTCAAGAATAGAATAAGAAGAGATGATTCACTGAGGGTTGATTAAAATTAAAATTTACAGGGAATTACTCAATATTGGGCCAAGAAGCAATTGCATGGGTTTGACATGTTATCATTGGCAGTTAATTTTATTGACATTAAACAACAAATAAATCAAAATGGGTAATCACTAGGCAAAAGGGTTTACCAAGTATCTATGAACCACAATATACACCCTAACCGAAACCAAGGACTTAATGTATGGCGGCCAATCTCCCTGAATGTTGTGTTTGGTGTATCACGTTTACAAGGTGGCTGACTCAGTTACCTATGGCTAAAGGATAGCAACCTAATGGGGTCTCCCAAAATATACGCAATGGTACGGGGAGCACAAGTCCATGTTAGAATTGTCTAATGCAGAACCGTTCGATGAGAGTGCCCCTATATACTTATCATACTGAAGTGCCTCCGATATACCCGAAAGTACTGGAGAACCTTCTATATACTTCCATACTGGGATGGGATTTCACCCCCGAGATACACTACAGGCAGTTAATGACAACTTCTATGTTTAAATACGTCGGAACACATCTCTAGCCTAGACCTCTAGATATTTGCGTTAAGTGACAAATGCTCCTTAGGTTAATTGAGGTAAATTTTAAGTTTATATTGGGTTAAGTTTCAATTTGATGGCTCAATGATGTCACCTATTCCTATAATGCAACTATATGATGAAAATGGAATATTTTCATTCGATGAAGGATAAACTAACAAAGGAAGAGAAACAACCAAATAATGCATCAAACAAGCAAAATGCATCAACACAATTCTTTCCAATGCTAAATGTAAAAACGAAATCTAATCTTTCATTTCACTAACAAATGCAATGCCAAGATGTAATCCTATAAAAATGAAAATCACTTTCTTTTCACTAAGACGCAATATTGATATTTTTTTTCCACTTTTATTCAATCAATACAAACTAATGCAATGAGAAAAGGAAAATGCAATCAATGAAAATATCTTTCACTTTATGATTTCAAATGCAAGAAATATCTCAAAAATACTTAAATGACAAGATCTTTCACTTTTTCTTTTTGAAACATAAGAATGAAGACAAGTACTTCCTTTCAGTTCAACCAAAGCAAACAATTTGTAATCTATGCTTGACAATGGAACTAAAGAAATCTTCAAAGTATCAACACGACTCGACACTAATGAAAACAACTTCACATCAATGAACCAAAATCAACTTGGAAAAGATGCCCTGATTGTAGGAAGACTCTTGAATGAGAGCAATCAATCTCAGAAAAGTAGACTAAACAATGAGTGGAGAGTGAGTTAGAAGACGTAGAAACCCTAGAAAGCAATGAAGCTTCAAACACATATTAACAAACTCAAGAGACATTTGCAGTCATGCAAGCATAACAACCAAGACAAATTCATTGTAGACACACTGGAAAATCATTGACATAGGGAAGAAGAAAAACCTTAATTTTTCTTATCCTTTGATATCATCGTGCCCGTTATAGGAAAACGGGCGATGCAAGGGTAATCAACGCATCTGTAATTAAAAAAAGTAGTGATGACAACGCGATTGTTTAGACTAACCCACGATGGGTGAGAAAAATAAGAAAAAACAAAAAATCTTCAAGAGCAGAATAGACTCAGTGTCCTCAAGCAACAACCAGTAAGTGAAAATAGCTACAAAGAAGAAAACAAGCCAAAAAACTTACGGTTGGTCAAACTCATCATAGAATATTATTGAAGGATTGGATGGAAAGGGTTATAGCTTCCCCAGTGGAGTCACCATTTTTTTGTCTAGGGAAATCATCTCTGCGGACAGAGACGATCCCTCTAGCCCAATGAGTGGGACTAGCAACCTACGTGACAATCTACTAGACATTTATCTAAGTTACAATCAAAATAGGAGACGAAGAAGATGGCCTACCTCGTTCTGATGCTACAATATCCTTATTTTTTGAAGACCTTAAATCACTTCTGTCGCGGGCTTGGTCCTACTGCTCACAGTGTTTGAATTCTTACACAAGAGATCAAGACACAACAAAGCATATAAGTAAAAATAGCATAATCGAAAGTAACCTACCTAACAGATCAAGGAACGTTAAGATAAATGATACATCAACATACACATTTATGGAAAATGAACCAATATTTGTATATATTAATAGAATAAAGGAGGAAGCATACAACCAAGCCTTGATGTCAATAAGATCTCCTTGAGTGAATGTCCAATTCCAAGCTCAAGCTCTCCAAGCACTCCTTCTCCAAGCCAAATGAGTAGCATGTAGGCACAATCTCAGCATAAGGGTGCAAATAGCCAAATACCAACCATTTGGGAATGGGAGAGGATGAATATATAGGCAGGGAAAGGGATTTAGGATCTCTCCAAATATAGGAGAAGGCCCTCATCTCACGGAAGTAGCTCATAGGGATAAGAACAAAAGGCCAATTTGAGAGATCTTGACCTCATCCACGTCGAACAACCTCCAACTTGTCGTTCTAAAAGCCTCTAGATCACGAAGCTTCTTTTCCTCTTTGGGAAAATTGCCTTTTAAGGATCATCACTGGTCTCCAAGCCAAAAGCACACTGGCATCACGGGGCTAGTATAGTGCAACTAGCGACCATCATGGTTTTCAGTATCAGGGGAGAGATGATGCTAAAATTATGGTTTTAGAGCCATCTACTTTAGGGGAAGCTCAAAGCATTTTTTCATCATTGTTTTAGGTAGGATCTGAGCTGCATATCTAGATGAGTACACTGCATGATGGTCATGTTTCAGGCACTTCATAATATGTCACAAGGAAGTGCGGGAGGTGTGACAAAATATTGTGTAACACTAGGTGGGCCGAGGCACAACCTCTAAAGGATTGTAGCGCAGACAATATTGCGAAGTTGATCTTTGGGTTTATTATGTCAAGGTTTAGATGCCCAAAAATTTTGATGAGTGATAGAGGGTCACACTTCCTTAATGAGATAATCGTGACTTTAACAAAAGAGTTCCAGATGTACCATCAAAAGAGTACGCCATATCACCCCAGGCGAATGGCACTGTTGAAGCTTTCAACAAGATCTTGGAGAATGCCCTCACAAAGGTATGCAATGTTAATAAGAATGATTGGGAAGTGCGCATACCAGTGGTTATATGGGCTTATAGGACTACCTGTAAGAAATTTATTGGGTAAACACATTTTCGACTGGTTTACGGACAAGAAGCGGTAATGCTGATGGAATACATAGTGCCTAGCCTAAGAATGGCAACAATAACCAAGATGGTAGATTGTGACATCATGGAGGCACGAATCGCACAGTTGTTGGTGTTAGAGGAAGACCACTTTTTGGCTAGATTTCATCAGCAGGTATAAAAAGTTAGGGAAAATACATGGCACGATCGACACATCAAGCAGCGCACCTTCAAACATGGCGATTTGGTACTAATGTACGACAACAAGTTTACCAAGTTTCCAGGGAAGTTTCAGATGCACTAGCTGGGACCTTATATAATTAAGGAAATTTTGGATGGTGGCGCAGTTCAGCTCACGAAGCTGAATGGGGAAATATTTCTGGGTAGGATTAATGGGAGTAGGGTGAAGGTTTATAGGGATGATCCTGCCCCTACACAATGACTACATGGACGCAAGAAAGTCTTAGCACTTCTGGCATTTGAAAGAAAGCACAAAACTATAAACTACACTGCGAAGGAAAATTTTTGTCAAAGAAGGGCAATTGTGTGATGTGTTGGAAGAGCACGCAAATGGAAGCTACGACGAGGTAGTTGTGCCACAAGGAGGAGTGTCGCATAGCCTTCCCAGAAAATGATTGTTGGAATAGCTACAGTTGATTTGACAGCTATTTTCCATTAAAAGGAGCAGGGGAAGTGCATTTAAGGTGTAAATATGGGAGGATCTGTCGCCAAAATCGCATTTATGAGAAATATTTATGGGGGAACAAACAATTTGAATTCAAATCGAGTTATAAATATTACACCCCGCTCCACACTTGGCCACTTTGCTTCTTGAGAAATTGTTATGTGTTGTTGCGCTTAAAGAGCCGAGTGTATTGTTGTATGTCCGGTTACCTGAGTTGGGCAGAAGTTGAGAAAGAATTCTTGAAGAGAGGGGTAGGAAATATCATGACTACAACACGCCATTCCTTGCTATAGCCCCTAGGTCGCTGAGGCCAAAACCTACTACCTCTGTGGCAGGAGAGAAAAAGCAAAAGAAGCCACAACAAGCCCCAGTTCGGCAATCACCGCGAAAAATCCCAACCGAGCTAAGAAAGAAGGATCGTATGGATAAAAATAAGCAACCTATGGAACCCTAGGACCTGGATGAAGAAGAGCTAACTATGGGGATTGAGGAGCTAAACGTAGAGGGCGCAAATCCAATTTCTCGGTTGTCATTGTATACACCCCCAAGAAAACCAACTGCCAAAGTAACTAAGGACCCTAACTCGTTGCAATTCAAGGTATTCATGCCATTGTTACCGAAGGAAGTACCTATTGAGGGTGACTTGTTGGCTCGGGCACCATTTCTAAAGATGGAGGATTGAGATTTAGGTGATCATGAGAAATTCTTGCAACTAGAACCTAGTAAATACTTGAAATCAGTCTACAAGGCTTGAACAGATGAAGTGGGAAATTGGTATTGAGTGCGTAGGGTTGCTTAATATGTTGTATGTCCCACATTTTAGCCACAGTATAATTAATACCATCTGTGTGCGCCAGTTGTTGGTGCTAGTTCATGATGGGTGCCTCTAGCTGGGAGGGCTCATCCCTATTGATGATATGCTAATCCGAAGAATCACTGCGCTACCATATCAGGGCATGAACCCTGTAGACGCTTTTGTAGTGAAGTCATAGGAGAAAAATCTCGTGGACCAAATGAGGAGCGACTTCAGGTTGGTGAAGAATTCGCGGGGGTACACCATTAGCTCTATCGCGGATGAAGCTGTGTGATTTTCTGCACAAATCTTGACAGGAAAAATTATGAGTAAGTGTTGTGCCGATATATTACAGACACCAGTGGTATCCTTAGCTGCATAGTGCAGCCGGGGGGTCCAATTCAATTGGGAAAAGTACCTCTACGAGGAATTCTTGGATGATTTCTGCGAAGCCCAGGAGGAAGGAAAAGCCTTCCCCTACGCGTGGTTGATATTACTGATCATGTTGATATCTTGGAGGACGCCAGAGGATTCCCAATTACCAATGCCAGATCTGGAGTTGTGCAAGGCTGCTAAATTTTCCTCGTTGTGGGTGATGAAAGACCTTGACTGTGTCATTGAAAACAAGATGTTCTGGGTAAATTTTGAATCAAAATTGCATATGATGATTAATGAGAAGCCACGGTTATCAACCACTCTATTTAAAGAATATTGATGCATTGCATATTTTAAGGCTGATTTCCATCATGTTTACATCCACGCGAGGCGTGATCTGACAAAGAAATGGACAGTGTTGTCATTTTTGGTCACCGAAGACGATATCACATAATTAGTCCTTAAGTGGCCACCTAACTAGCTTCTTCCGACGGATGTTATCAAAGGTATCACAGGGACTAGTGTCGTAGGTGCAGCAGGCACCAGTAAAGAAATGCAGAAGGAAAAGAAGAAGGTGACCATCGATCTAGAGAAAATTACCATGCATGAACCAGAGGGAAAGCATGACGAAGAGCCACATACCGAAGAACTGGATTAGGGTACTAAATACCCCTTTGTAGACCCGGAGAACTTTGGTTATCCTTTTATTCTTAAATGGTGACAAAAGCACAGGGCTCTCCAGGATCGTGATGAGGCAGTTGTAAGAAGGGAATAGCTAGAGCAGACCATTTCAAGAGTATGTAGTGAGCTCCCTGAGCTCCAGATTCAGTTGGAGGCTACTTCTGAGGACAAAGTGAAGCAGCCAGATGTGTTTAGAGAATCAAAGGTGCAGGTGGATAAATTCCACTTTGATCTACAACTCCAAATTATTGAGCTTCAATTGAAGCTGCATCCCACCACACCACTAGAGATCCGAGAACAACATGAGGCTACCATCGGAACAGACAAGGCGAAGCTTGATGCTGCAATCAATGAGTGTAGCCAGCTATTTAAAGAAACTCTAGAACTATGGGGTTCACTGCAGGAGGACCCATATGTGCAGAAGATTGAAGTCGTTGTTCAGGATAAACAACTGCAGTATGATGAAATAAAGGCAGCAACGCGCACCTTATCCCCTATGAAATGGTTCACTCGATTGAAAGAAGGGACCTCCCTAGAAGGACAAATCGAGGAGCTACAGAAAAATATGCAAATCATCATTGCACGAATGCATCCATGGGAAGAAGAAGTAGGGCAGCTCTCACAGACCATGGAAGGCACACTTAAGAGTATGCAGCAGATGCAGTGAACCCTCGGTTTAGCAGTAGATGGGCCAACGACGGAAACATTGGTGGAAGAAGTGTGACAAGCAGTTTTTCAATGCACGGAGGTACTTCACCTAGTGAAGTCTTCATTCAACAGCTTGAAAGCAAATATCCAGAGCGTACCAGCGGAGTGACTCGAGGACGAGTCACATAATTGTGTTGGGGGCCTGTTGGGACGGGGTCCCCTGGGTCAAATTTTGTTAAAATATTGTAAGTCTCCGCATTTTGAGGAGCAGAGCACAAGTAGCACAGGTCAAATAGGAGTCAAGGGGTTTTAGGAAGGTCAAAACCCCTTATATTTTGGTATTGTTTTGATATCGCTCATGGTTTGTAGACCATGGTATTGTAAGGGTAAAGGGTATATAAAGGGATATCTTAGCAAGTTTAAGGCAATAAAAAATAGAACTTGATGTTATGACATGATTTTGGGTCTTTAATTGTAGATATTTCTATGTTTTGGCGAAGGGGAAGGCTCTTGTAGCTGAGTATGTGGAGACCTTGGTAAGTCCATAGCTGAGTGTGTGGACCCCTGTAGCTGTGGGCACAGGGTCTGGAAAAGTTGTAAACGAAGATCTGAAGTAATAGAAAGATATTTGAAGAAAAACTGTGTCTATTTTTAGGCATTGTTTATTTTCTGTACTTGCGTGCAACGGAATGATATTTATCTGCATTTTATCTTAATTACTACACGGATATCCAATTCAACTGCTAGATATTATTTTATGCATGATTAGATAGTTACATGAAGTTGATAACTTCCTTTAATTGAAAATCATCTAAGTTTCATGAATAAAGGTTTGCGAAGGTTAGATTTGATCTAAAATTGCAGAAAGCGCCTTAAAACACATCACATAGCCTTTTGGATGCAGAAGCCTGGTTCTAGCATCCCCCAATACTGCCTTAGGTGAGACTGCAGCCTGTGTTATACAGGTTGTTACCAAAAGGACTGGTAGTGTAGGGTTTTGTTGGTTAGTGCAACTAACTCTGAACCTGGGTCCAAGCCCCCTCAAGCCAACACACACTCAAGAGTAAAATTTCAAACCTAGAAAAATCTAATCTTTGAAGGTTATGTAGCAAAGTGAGCAAAGTTGTTTTTACCACGTTTTACTAGAATACATACATTCGCGGAGCTAGAAAGACTTTGTGTAGTGTGCCTTTATTGAGTGGTTTTCTTTGCCTAATATGATATGAATGAATGTCTCACATTAGCGAAGAATACCTTTAAATAAGCTACGTTAGGGAAGAATACCACTACAAAAACCATGGGTTATGAAAACTTAGAGCCCAAAAACCTCCATCCGTAAATTCACTATTTTATCTCAATTTTATTTTAATTATTAATTATTAATTATTTTTTTGTTTTTTTTGTTTTTTTAATTCTTTTTTTTTAATGTAATTTGGCTATTAGAGAAGAATACCATGAGAAAAACCATGGGTTATGAAAACCTAGAGACCAAAAACCTCTATCCATAAATTTATTATTTTATCTCAATTTTATTTTAATTTCAGATTGGAAGCTTCTATGATTCATGATTAAAGCAAAACTCTTTTGGATAAATCACATCAAGTTTTAGGATCGATGTGTTTCGAACCTCTACTAAGGTTCATCATTAGGAAAAAGATGGATTTTGAGATTAACAAATCACATCCATATAATAGGGATGCAATGGTAAACTCCAACCGATTATGAAATGAAATAATATTATAATAAATAGAAATGTTATATATATATATATATATATATATATATATATATATATATATATATATATATATATATACATATAGATATATATAATAAAAAAAAGAAATATCTAAAAATAGTTTCTAATATTATTAATATCTAGTTAAAAATTAAATAAACTAAAAAAATTAGTTACTCCCTCCGAACTAGAAAACAATATCATATAAGAGAGAAAACATTATAAAATAATAATAAATATATTTTAACATAATAAGAATTATAATCTTATTTTTTTATATTATAATACAAGCCAGAAATAAAAAAAGATGAAACACAAATTTTATATATATATATATATAATAAAAAATAAAATAAAATAAAAGGAAAAGTCAGAGGATTAAAAAATAATGATAATAAATGAAAATGATAGTGAATGAATAAAAAAAAAGAATAAATATTATGCATTAATAATAGAATAACAAGAATAATATAAATTATTAATAATATTATTTAATATCACCGATTTAATATTAGGATATTAAAAAGAAAGAAGACACAAACAGAATAAGGAAAGGAAAATTACAAACAGGGGAAGAAACAAAAAAGAAAAAGGCGTAGGAGTACAGGGATGAGATCCACGAACTATTGATCTTCCATCATCCCTATTTAACGTAATAGACATTTTCTCGATTTCGATGACTTCCCTTAATTTACGATGATGGAAATGATTAATCCTAGTAAGGACTTGATAATCCTCTAAACATATGTGGTGTTTTGTCTTTTCAACATGTTCAGCTAAAGCAGAGGAGTGAGTCCTATAGCTTCTTAGGTTAGTCGCATGCTCTTGAATCCTCTCATTTATGGAACGATTTCTCCAATGTAGGGGGTCCCATAGGAACATGGAATTAAATAAACACCCTTCATATTTTTAGGTTCCACGGGGTCTTTGACTGGTCTTAGGGAGCCAAGAATGGTTTTCAAGGGTCTAAGGGAGGTAGAAAGTGTTGTAGCTCTGATACCACTTGTTATAGATCTGATCCAAAAATATAAGATAATGCAAATATACCCAGAAACAATAAGAGAGAAATAGATAGAAATGATTCTTTATTGATATCAAACCCTTAAGGTAGGGCAACACCATACATTCACTCCTTAAGGAAGGAGAACACTCCACAAGCCATATGCCTGTTCATACAATAATCCTTCACTATATTCCATGTGGAGTCTCTAGCCTCTATATAGGCCTCATACATACAATACCATGGGTCATTACCATGGTTCCCTCATACCATCAACTAATACCATGGGCCCATTACATTATTATTAACTACTTGTGGTCCCTTACATGATATGGGTTAACCACCTTATTTATTACTATGGCCCATCCCATTATCACATTATTACCTTGGGTACCTCCCTTGGTACCCCCTATTATCCCCCCTAGGTATATAACAGAAACCCTGTGCTTCCTAAGAATCCGAGCAATCTTATCTAAAGTCCCTTGGATAAAGGGAAGCTCGACACTAGAGCCTACTTCAGTAGGCTCTTTTTAAGTCCTAGGACCTCTACTAGCTTTTAAAAAGGATTTGATACCTTGGTATATTTTATAGCCATTTAATTCAAAAACATTAAGGAGATGGGTTTTCTCCTTCACCAAATGGATTTAATCTGAAACCCTTAAAGCCCGAATGTCCAACGTGCTAAGGACACCTAGCTTTTGGGCTGGATAATGATGGGAATTTGCATGTAAATATTGCTTAGTGTGAGTTTTTCTACGTAAGACCCGGTGAGAAAAAAACCATCATCTTCTTTTGAGACCAACACATGAAGGAATGACAAGATACCATCAACTTTAATTTACATGGTAAATTTTATGGATCTAGATTGGTTATTGAGATGCTGAAAAAAGAAATCTAATTTATCCTGACCATGGGGCCATAACATGAAGGTGTCATCCAAAAAAAAATTCCACCTCTTTGGTTGAAATTCAGTAGAAGCGAAAGTGTTAGATACAAAATCCTCCATGAATAGGTTAGCAATGATGGGAGAGAGGGGAGAGCCCATAGCAACCCCGCAAGTCTATTCATAGAATTCACCCTCAAAGTTGAAGAAAGTAGAGGTAAGGAAAATCTCCATAAGCTTGGTTGTATCAGTGCATTGATGCGATTGATTACCTCAACAACCTCATTAATAAAGATGTTGGTGTAAAGTGAAACAACATCAAAACTAGCCATAATATCACCACGTAACCTCTTTTAACTCAATCATGAAAGAGTAAGAGTCTTTAACAAAAGAATCAATATGACCAACCAAAATATTAAGCTTCCAGGTTAAATATTTAGCTAGAAGATATGTAGGCTCACCTATTGTATTGACAATGGGTCTAAGGGGGGCCCTACTTTGTGAATCTTGGGATATATTCTAGGAGTGAGAGGGTTGCTCTCAATAACTTTGTGGCTTATTGAGTTGATGGACTTATTAGATTCAATAGCCAAGGAAACAACTTTTGAAACCTTTGTTAGGGGGTTTTTACTAAGCTTTCTATAGCTCCCATTGTTGCACAAGTGATCCATCATCTTTCTTTGGTAGTCATCTTTAATTATTAATTATTTTATTTTAGTTTCGTTTTTAATTTTTTTAATAATGTAATTTGACAATTAGAAGATAATACCATAGGCAAAAATCATGGGATTTGAAGACTTGGAGCCCAAAAACCTCAAGTAAATTTACTAGTTTACCTCAATTTTATTTTAATTTTAATTTTAATTATAATTATAATTTATTTATTTATTTATTATGTAATTTGACCAAGTAAATGTTTACATAACATATGTATATTTATGAGCCTGAGATTTAAAAAATATTCACATATTTAACTCATACATCTAACGCCTACACTTCTAACATCTAACGCTTACATCTCTCCCCCATACTGGGTTTTAGAGCATCTCTCAGCGTAAAATATTATGTGGATATTCTATAAAGATCAAATCAATGTTTTAATAAAATGAAAAATGAGAATACTTTTATATATAGAGATGTGAAAGTTATATAATACCAACTTAGATCCATATTAATTCTAGATCTAACAAGGGTCTAGAGGGATCAAATCTTTTTTCACTCCAAAAGAGATTTGCACTTCAAGGCATTTGATCCTTGAGCCATTGGTAGATCCAGAGTTAAGATGAATCTAGCAATAATTTGAAATAAAATTATAACTTAGTTAATTTTTATGGTTTTTTTTAATCATATATATATATTATGACACACACACACACACCAACATATATATATATATATATATATATATATATATGTATGTCATATTATTTATATAAATGTACTAAGAAATTATAAAATCTTAACAATATTCTTAATAAATTATGAAATATTGAAAATGAATGATATGAACCAGATTTATTTTTCTTCGATTTCATTCATAAAATGATGAGAATACATTTTGCATATACACTTAAAATGTATTATGAACAAGATCTCCACAATCAATAACAACATATTATGTAAGGGCCAAAAAGGTCAAAAAATGTACGTATTATTTACCGCCATCTCTATATCTCAAGAAAAAATATACAAAATACTAACTACAACCAAGAGGCTCAAAAAAACAATTCATTACATCTATATATAAACAAATAGACAAGATCACACAGATCCATATAAGCAACAATCTTACAACACCAAGGATATGCATGAATTGAATATAACAACATTAGACATGAAAACTATTGTCATACCAGACATCTACAATTTATTTTATTTGATTTTACTTTAACTTTTTTTATTTGATCTTAACTTTTTTTATTTGTTTATTCCTATTTTATTTTATTCTATTTTTTTATTCGTCTTTTATTATTATTATTGTATTATCTTATTTTATTTTCTCTTTATTTTATTTTATTTTATTTTCCCTCCTCTATCCCTTCCTTTTATTTTATTCATTTATTCTTTTCTGATCTTATTCCTCTTCTTCTTTTCTTAGGTCATCCCTATAAGCTTCACTTTCTTCTTGTATTCTCTCTTATCATTTTTCTTTTTCCTTTATCTTTATCATTATTCTAATTTCTTCTTTTATTATGCCTTCCTTTTATAATTTTCCTATTCTATTCTATAATTTATTTATTATTATTATTATTATTATTATTATTCTTTGTCTCTTTGTTTTCCTTTTTATTAATTTCTTTCTTTTATTTCCTCATTCCTTTTGTTTGTCATTCTTCATTTTTCTTCTTTCTCTTTATTCTCTCTTATTTTCTATTTTTCTAATACTATTCCTTCTTCTTATTCTATTATTTATTATTTTTTGCCTATGTTTAATTCTTTCTTATTTATTTTATTCCTTTCATCTTATTCTTCATTAATTTTTGCTCTTTATTTCTTTTTATTTGTTATGTCTGTGTCCACTCTTTTCCCTTGATTTTTAATTTTTAATTTGTATTTTTTTTCTTTTTGTCTTTCTCTCCCAACATATAATCAGTCATGTTTGAGACTCACAATGTAGATATAAAAATGACTACTATGAATATTCCTATGATTTCTCACCTATTAAAACCCTACCACATAAATCTTCAAATAAAAAGATGAGACTCATGAAAATCATGGTCATGCTTCTCAATCACCTAATGATCTTTTTACAGATGAAGATCATCCTTTGACAAATTGTCCACATATTGGTTCCTTTCCCTTCATTAGCATATTTAATGAAATGGATGACTTGAAATTCCTTCTACAATAAGTCTTATCGGCTTTACATGTTAGTTTTTTTTAATTTGTAAATCTATACATTATGCAAATCTTATTAGCTTTACATGTTAGTTTTTCTTATATATAAATCTATACATTATGCAACTGGCATATATTTTTGTGGTGCTAGATATGCTTTACTATAAAAATGCACTTTGTGTGATTACTCATGCCCAATATGGTACACACTTTGTTTGATTATTAGGTTGAGGCTCTAGAGCCCAATATGGTATGCACTTTGTTTGATTATTAGGCCAAGGTTCTAGAACCCAGTATGGTATATATTTTTGTGGTGTTAGATATGCTTTACTATAAAAATGCACTTTGTGTGATTACTCATGCCCAATATGGTATGCATTTTGTTTGATTATTAGGTTGAGGTTCTAGAGCCCAGTATGGTATGCACTTTGTTTGATTATTAGGCCAAGGCTCTAGAACCTAGTATGGTAGATACGTTGTAACATAATCTTTAACATTTTCATTAAGTGAAATTACATAAAAATAAATAATTAAATTAAAATATTAATGTAAAGTAATGTAAACCATTTAAATCAAGCAAAATAAAAAATAAAAAATAAAAATGGCCCATGGTATTGATGTGAAAAACAACCTATTTAAAGGGGCAAATTAAACCAAGCTAGATCTATCTTATCTCTAGATCTACCAAGCCCCCAAAGGGATCAAATCTCTTAGGATGAAACCTCTTTTAAAGTGGAATGAGATTTGATCACTCTAGGAGCTTGGTAGATCCAGAGTATAGATGGATCAATTCTAAATCTACCAAGTGCAAAGAGGGATAAAATCTCTTGAACCTCTTTTAGAGTGCAAAGAGATTTGATCCGTTCAAATAGATCTATACCAATTACAAAAATGTAGCAAATACTATTAGCCTCAATTTAATACATGGTTCAAACCAACTGAAATTATAATGTGAACAGGTCTATAGTTAAGGTCATGTGTTTCCTTCTAAAAAATTACAAATTGAAAACTTATACAAATTACAAAAATGTAGAAAATACTATTAGCCTCAATTTAATACATGGTTCAGGCCAATTGAAATTATAACGTGAATAGGTTTATAGTTAAAAGCATGTATTTCCTTCTAAAAAATCACAAATTCATAACCAGAAAATATAAAATATATATACCATAACCTTAAAATTATAGAATATATATGTCATAACCTTAAAATTAGATAATAATAATAACTTATTTTATATTATTATTATTCATCAATTTAACACTCGGGTTGAAATCAAAATTTTACATTATTATAAACACATATTTTAAGATTTAAGAAATGCGGCGGATTATTATCTTCTTTTTTCAAATTCCGTAGCTCAATACTTCAATACTTCTTCCAGAAACTTCGAATCTCAAAGAAGTGGTTGATGTGAGTCCGCCCACTCCTACTATCTAGCAAATGACCAGTCCCTTACCACCTCCTTTATGCTGTTAACCCCTCTGGGTTTTCTCTGGAAGTAACTGCTTGCATATAAAGCCAATTGGGCGAAAATCCCTGAACTTTGCCTATCTTCCATTTTAAAATCTCTAATATAGCCAGTGGGGCGAGAATACACGGCTTTTGCTTACATGTTCCAATTTTAATATCTTGATTCACTGTCTACCAGATATTTCACAGCCTTGGGCAACATGGGAAGCAGCAGCAGGATTCTGATAATTGGAGGAACAGGCTACATTGGTCGTCATATATCCAAAGCTAGCCTTGCGCTTGGCCATCCCACATTCCTTCTTGTCAGAGAGGCTACCACTTATAATCCTGAGAAGGCTAAGCTTCTGGAATCCTTCAAGTCCTCAGGTGCTATTATACTTCATGTAAGTACTCTGTCTGCATTACTTTCAGATCAAATCTAACCGATCAGCACATGCAATTTTCTAGTGATTCCCTAGTTTGGTCATTTCCTGTACTGGGGGTGAGCACTGATCAGCATGAACTACTTGTAAAGTATTTTCTTTCTCATTCATATATGGTCATTTGATCATCTCTTGTGGTGGACTGTGAGAACCGGACTGTATGTATGGCAGTACTCTGTTATCTATTTATTTATTTTCGTGGGTACTACTTTTTCATTATTTCCTGTAATGGGTTTTACCGTTTTCAGCTAAGTAGCATGCGAGGATTGTGTAGGGTTTATTATCTTGTGTGGAGGCTCATTTTCTAATTTATTGTAATGGGCTGTGGCAACTAATCAGCATAAGCTTAGCCGTGCACTCTTAATTTCTTATGGGTATATGCCCTTTCGATCATTCCTTGTAATGGGTGGTCAGCTCTAAATATCATACCCTTACTGTTTTCTTCCTGTTTTCATCTAGAACCTCGTTTTTCTTGGATATGCCCAGATGCATGACCTGATATAGAATCCTCAATTTGCAGGGATCTCTGGAGGACAAGGCAAGTCTTGTGGAGGCAATCAAGAAAGTTGATGTAGTCATCTCTGCTGTAAAGGGACCACAGCTGATGGATCAGCTGAATATTATCAATGCCATTAAGGAGGTTGGAACCATCAAGGTAGTACTGTTGATAAGATTTGAGACTTTCATATATAGGCTTTAAGTAGATAGTAAAATTCCAGAGATGTTTTTACTCTTGATGAGGTTTTAGACTTACATTATAGGCTATATGTAGAAAACAATACCAGATATGTTATTACAACTGTTGTTTGTGATATTTACAGAGGTTTTTACCATCGGAGTTTGGGAATGATGTCGATAGAACCCATGCAGTGGATCCTGCAAAGACCATGTTTGCTTCCAAAGCAAAAATTCGTAGGGCCATTGAGGCAGAAGGCATCCCTTACACATATGTCGCTAGCAACTGTTTTGCTGGGTTTTTTCTACCAAGTTTGGGGCAGCCGGGCCTTACCGCCCCTCCTAGAGATAAAATTGTCATAGCTGGAGATGGAAACGCCAGAGGTATTTACAGTGTTCTCTCTGCCTAAAAATTTATGTTTTATGAGTAGCATTCTTTGATGTACTCTTTGAGCAGTTGTTAAGTCAACCTACACTGGTTATGCAGCTGTTTTTGTGAAGGAGGAGGATATTGGAGCGTTTACCATCAAGGCAGTGGATGACCCTAGAACACTAAACAAGATCCTGTATTTGAGGCTTCCTGCCAACACCTATTCTATTAACGAGCTCGTAGATCTGTGGGAGAAGAAGATTGGCAAGACTTTGGAGAAGACCTATATAACAGAGGAAGAGGTGCTGAAAAAAATTGCAGGTTAGCATTTGGAATATTTATCCTTTTTCACCTTACATTTGCAGACTTAATGCAGATCTCTTTTTAAGAGTTTTATGCATTTGTTTGCTTGCATTGTATGTGTTGGGTATATAGATTGTTTAGCTTGGTAGAAGTTGGTCGAAATGTGAGAAGTATATTTAAAATTTTGTAGATTCGTTTAGAGTGAATGAGTGACTTGGCTATTGTAAAATGCCCTGGTGTGTGATGCAGAGTCATCATTCCCAGTCACTATTCTGTTGTCAACCGGCCACTCTATTTTTGTGAAAGGAGATCAAACAAATTTTGAAATTGGACCTGATGGTGTGGAGGCGAGTCAGCTCTACCCAGCGGTGAAATACACTACTGTGGAAGAATATCTTAGCCAGTATATCTGAAGTTGATTGTGTGAGGTGCTTGGCTCAATTACGATGGTGGCAACCGTCTTTATCCAGTTTAGACAAGGCTGTTGCAATGTTTGGGGTTAATACAAGCATTAAGCAAAAGCTCACACTCAATTTAGTAGTAGACAGAAATGTGTCAAATAGCTCGTAAGGTCGCTGAGGCCTTTGCTTCTTTTATAGACGGGGCTTCTTTCATGTTTTCTACTAAAGTAATCTTATTGGCTCTATCCGCAAAAAATGTTATATTGGAAGGAAGAGAAGAAATATACCACTCGATATAGAAATCAACACCAGGGCTTGATGTGGCTGGGATTTTGTGTAGAAATTTATTGAATCTTGAATTGAAATCTTTGATCGTTTCACTTGACTTAGCTTTTAAATTAGAAATATCATTAAGAAGGGATGTAATTATGCGTTCATCACCAAATTTAGCTAAGAAATTCTCTTCAAACATGTCCCAATGGGTAATAGACTATGGTGGTAATGAGAAATACCATGAATGATCATTGGAGGGTGTAGGGAAATAATCTTATTACATAGCCTTCTTCAACTACTCCATTAAGATTAATGGCTAACATATAATTATGGAGATGCTCTTCACTAGGTAATCCATCATCATGATTAAATTTTGGTAGCCATCTTTCAAGATGATTAGGTAGATCATGGATAGGTGTTGCCTTCTGCAAAGCTCTGGGATTGGCCCATGGTTTGATTGGTGGTGGTGGTGGTGGTTGTTGTTATCTTCCTCCCGTTATTGGAGTTTGGGAAGAGGTGGATATTGAGGGTGATTGTGTGGAATAAGAGGAAGGTTGTGTATTAGTGTTGGATGAACTAGCACCAGTACCTTGAGAAGAAGGAGAATTAACAGGAATGAATGGAGGGAATGAAGGTGTTTGTGGAGGGGAATTTGACAAAACCTCAATAATTGATGTATGTGACTTAGATTTCTTAGTCTTCTTTCTCAAAGAAGAAAGAGGAAACTCAAATGGAGGAACCGCAAGATTCTCACTTTGAGAACAGGGTAGAATCCGAGTAGGTTACAAAATAGAAGTTATACTTCCTTCAGAAGCTTTAGATGGCACAAGATTTTCTGCTGAAATAGAGATTTCTCCTAATTTCTTTAATAAAGTCTGGACCTCAGGTGATTCAGGATTATAATATGAAGAGGGTGCTTCAAGAAATGTACTAGGAGATTTCGGAGGTGATGCTCAACTACTGATCTAGAAATAGGAGTTTTAGATGAGGATCTAGTAGTTGGAGGTGATCTTGAGGGGGAGTGACTCTTGGAATGGCTTGTTAATTTAGATTGAGTTCTCTCTGCCATTCATAGTTAATGGCCCTCCTTCTAGCACCAAAATGTTTAAGCCTTCAAAATCACTGCAACAACATGGGGGAAAACCATTTGGTCGGGAACTTGAATACCGCCCCTTATCTATTTGGAATAGTGGCTCTGACTTGATAAAATGGGACCAGTTTCCCAATAAGAATTTGATAGGATGGATAAAGTGTTGATGACCAAAAACTAAGTGATAGATGGGGTGGTTTTCAACTGGAATATACATATATTAATTTATCTATTTACCCGGGGTTTTACTTATATTTATGCGATCTAGAATAATGATCCTTAGTGTATGATAATGAAGATTGATCAAACACTTACAGAAATGAAAGATTTTTGAAATAATTATTTTGATTAAATAGTTAATCAAAATAATTGATAAAACACATATCGCATCAAATATCACTCAAAAATTGCTCATATATGTATTAAAGGATGACAATTCAAGCATGTTTAGAAGTGAATAAATGCATAATTGCATTAATAGAGATACATATAACAAACAATACAAAAAGAAATGGCTATCAATTCATAAACAAACAAATATACATTGATAAAAGTACCCGATGCATATGACTCTGCTCATGAAATAAATAACTCTAGTCCAGTCTTTTTCATTAAGATGGTTTCAAAAGTATAAAAGTGAAAGCTTCCAAAGCCTTCTTCACAAAGCTTCAGGTCTCTGATCCATTCATTCTACTAAGACAAATTTCAAAAGTACAAAAGTGCAAGCTTTCAAACCTTTTCTTTATAAAATTGGGAACCCTTCCTTCATAGACATGAAAGGGTTTATATAATAAAAATAAAGTGTAAAATTAGACATTACACGAAAGTTTTGAGGAGGTTAAAACAACTCTCCTTAAAATGAGTGACAAAAACACAGAAATAGAAATTATTGAAATAATGAACTCAAGAATGAAATTGTGTCTATTCTTTCATTCATTGTCTTACCTCGTAAATATCCATAATTAGCTTAACTTCATGAGGTTGTCATGTCCTAATGTGTAGCTGTCCTGTATACACTACATCTGAAAGAGTAGGAAGCATATGGGTGGATGAGTCAGAAAGGCAGCATAGCATTAGCCACTAACTGTGTGGCTTCACCAAATATTTCCAATACATTTCCCAGTTGAGTTTGGTTAGCTGTTTGATTGCCTCTTCCCTTGATTTTGAATATTCTTTCCATTGCCTTTCCAAGGCTTTGATATCAGGAAGACTCCCAGGTGGGAATTCTTGTATCAACTTAGCATTGTACAAATTATAATTGATAGTTTCAATGATATTTTTTGAAACATCGGTTGGTCTGGAAACTGCACTTTTTGCCTACTTCAATTGAATATCCCAATTAGTAAAGAGGATATCCTTGTGTGATTCTCTATTCTTGCAAGATCTGTTGCTCTTCCCTCTGGAGTATCCTGCCGTATTATGTATCCCGATATCTTATCATCAATATCATTGAAAGACACCCTCAGATCGGATGATTGATTCATCGTTGAATCACTTGTAATACACATTGGATTGATGATAGACAACTTTGGATATAATGTTGCTTGTTTCCTTGATAAAATAGTGTTGAGCTCTAATGTTTCTTTAATAAAATCTTCCACTTTAGGATTATCCTTCAACTGATGAAACGACAACTGTAGTTGTTGTATTTGAATATCCTTAGCACTTGTCTATGCATGATATTGGAGATTTAATTGATCAAAGCTTTGATGTAATTGGGACATTGTTGTTTTCATTTGATGATCAATATTTTGTCTTTCTTTTGCCAACTGTTGCTCTAACAACTGGATTCTCTCTTCTTTCTCTCTGACCAATTGTCTAACCTCAACTGCTTTGTTAATCGTAGCAGATGCATAAGCACCTACAAACTGTGACAATTTTGTCAAATTCTCTGAAGGATCTATGGGAGTATCCTTCCATACTATATCCATAGGTTCATCGCTAGGAATGACTGTTGATGATGGTTTTGTTCTTCTCCTTTTCCTTTGTCATTTTATCACAGCGCATTGTTAGGGGTTGTAAAAGACATCAAGAGGAAGGATCTCTTCCACCTTGTCTATGATTTCTGATGAAGGGAAGGCTGGGATGATTTAAATTTATTCTGTTGCAATGACTTTATCAATAGCTCTCTCAGTGAACGAGCTATGTCTAGTGTTTTGCGGCGTGCTGATTTTTTTTTCCATTTCAACATCTTCTGCCCCTTGTTGTCCTTTAAGATGTTAATCAAATTATTGCCATGCTTCATCTAGCTGATTCTTGAAGGGATATTCATCTGTTTGTACTTATTTGGATATATATTCCACTTAAATCTCCTTGGAATTTTTTTTGCTTTCTTTTCAAAATCCTTCTCTGAACTTTTCTCTGACTTGTTCTCTGAGTTTTTCCTGAAATTGTGCTTTGAGCCCTGTTCTCTCTGAACCTTGTTCTGAGCATTGTTCTGAGTTGTGCTCTGAATTATGTTCTGAATCCTGCTCCAATTTCTACTTTGAATTATGCTTGAAACCTTGTTCCAAGCCCTTTTCTAACTCTTGGTCTAAGCCCTGCTCCTCTTGGATAATTGGTTGAGGGATCCTCAACATATCCAAAGGGACATTTTGTAGTCTTTTTCTTCTGTATTGTCAGAATTGGGCTAGCCTTTTTGGATCTAGTTTTAATGTGGCCAAATGTTGTACTTGTGAAAATAATTCAGTGGACTCAAATAGATCGTCATAATCGTCCTCCTCATGACTGAACTGTCTAATTTTCACTTGGGCAGTGACATTCTGTGAAACTTTGTTAGGATCGAACTATCTGCCAAGAATGGTGGCAAGTTTTAAGCATGTAATATGATCGATTTCAAGCGCAGCATGCTTGAAATCATGTAATGCATAAACACCACATTGCAGGGGAAATGAAGGCCAAAGAGACTTCTTGGATTCCCTTAGGGTCTTGATTAGCCCATCCCCTACAGTTTGATAGGAAATCTCCCTAGCAAGTAGTTTATTCGGGACATACAATGGTAGAACATGGGGAGGTGCTAGGCTTCCATAAACTCGAACATAAGTAAAAATCTCTTTTTCGAATCAACTACCTATTGGTATGAAATAAATTTTGGCCTCATCGGACAATATTGGGGCCCTTTTGTCAAAAACGGCTTGGTGGATGGGTAGCATAACGCCTTGGCAAATACTATAGAAATGGGTGTGGAAATTGGATTCCCACGAGATTTTATGGTATATATGAATGGGAGTCGTGTTGGGTTATGTTATATTTTTTCCACGACTAGCCCACGTAGTTAACCGGGGGGTTAGAGGGGGGGCGGAGCCCCCCTTTGTTGCGCCGATTGTGTAGCGGGGGGGTGGTCACAGGGGGTTTGAGGGGTACCCATAACCCCACTTTGGAAAATTTTGGTTTTGGACCCTATGTTAGGTTGGGTAGACCCACCTATGGTTTTGTGCATGATTTTCGCACATGTTTTTGGACACGATGGTTTTTTGGTCCATGGTTTTGGACGCGATGGTTTTTGATCCATGGTATTGGATGCTTCAGCATGTATAAATATGTATTGTAACATTGAAAGGAACATAATGAAAAATCAGGCTAGTAGTGTTGGTTTTGGGATCCAGAGGAAATCTCTGTGTATATGTGTTTTATGTGTTATGTTCTCGCATTGTTTATTTTCTGTGTTTTAGAATTCATATGCAGGTATTTTTTGTACGGGGTTAAAACCTACATTTGGTATCAGAGCTGTTTTAGCTTCAAGGGGACGTCTTTGTTGCTGAGAGGTTTCGCTCGAGCCTATGGTAGACCCTGTTCAGTGGGAGATCTGCGAGATCGATTCTGGTGGTGAAAGAAGATGGCGAGCAGTAGAAAGATAGATATCGAGAAATTTAATGGTTAGAGTTTTGAGTTGTGGAAACTCAAGATGGAGGATCTGTTGGTGGATAAAGATCAGTAGATCGCGGTAGATCCGGGTACTAAACCAACGGGAGTGTCCGATGAAGAATGGAAGAAGTTGGATCGGAAGGCAACGAGCACAATACGATTGTGTGTCTCAGATTCAGTATTGCTGAATGTATTAGGGGAAGCTACGACGAAGGCTTTGTGGGAAAAGTTAGGGACTTTGTACCAAGCTAAGTCTCTGGTGAATAAACTGTTCCTGCGGAAAAAGATGTATAACCTGAGGCCGAAATATGGAGACTTGGTGACAAAGCATATGAATGCATTTAATACTGTGGTAAGTCAACTAGCATCTGTTGATATTAAAATTTCAGATGAAGATAAGTGCATCAGTTTTTTGTGTTTTCTACCAGATTTGTGGGATAGTCTGGTTATTGCAATAGGTAGTAATGCAATTGCCTTACAGTTTGATGAAATAGTCTCATCCTTGTTGACGGAGAAGATGAGACGGAAAAATATGGAGAGCCAGAATGGTGATGCCTTGTCTGTACGGTCCAGGAATAGAAACAAAAATAAGTCATCGAGTGGGAGATCTAAATCTAGGGGGAGATCTAAGTCTCCAGGAAAACCTGTAAAGGTGGTGTGCTGGAAATGCGGAAAGGAATGACACTACAAAAGGGACTGTAAATTTAAAGCTCCTGATAAAGGAAAGGGATCTGATGATGCTCCTTCTGCAGAGGCGAAAACCACCTCAGATGAAGGTGGGGATGTGTACTTGGCTTCTTCAAGTACACATGTAGATCATGAGGCATGGTTGATTGACTCAGGTGCATCCTTTCATTTCACTCCCCATAGGGAGTGGTTCTGTGAGTATGAGAAATATGATGGTGGTGATGTCTTTTTGGGGGATGACAGGAAGGCTAGAATCATTGGTCGCGGAAAAGTAAAGTTGAAGTTGCAAGGTGGAAGGGTTAGAACACTTTCGGGTGTTCTGCATATTCCTGCATTAGCCAGAAATCTTATTTCTGTAAGCAAGCTGGATGATGCAGGTGTAAAAATAGTGTTCGAGAAGGATACCTGCAAAATGGTTCGGGGAGCATTGGTATTGATACGGGGAGTTCGGATTGGAACTCTATACATGCTGCAAGGTAGCACTGTTATTGATGGGTGCAATAGTTCTGTGGTTCCTGAAAGTGGAGCAGAAAATTTAGTGGTCTCTAGAGAGAAGACCATGTTGTGGCATCAAAGGCTTGGACACATTGGAGAGAAGGGCCTTCGAATACTTCATGGTAAAGGTATGGTAGAAGGTATGAGTAATAGCTCTCTAGATTTTGATTTCTATGAAAATTGTGTATATGGGAAGCAGAATCAGGTGAGTTTCCCCTCTGGTGGTAAGAGGGCGAAACAAATATTAGAACTTGTGCACAATGATGTGTTTGGACCTGTGAAAGTTCCATCACTGAGTAAGTCTGTGTACTATGTATCATTTATAGATGACTTCTTAAGGATTACATGGATATATTTCCTTAAGAAGAAATCTGAAGTCTTTGACAAGTTTAAAGAATTTAAGGCTCTCGTGGAAAATCAGACAGAGAAGAAGATAAAGGTGCTGAGGACAAATAATGGTGGAGAGTTTTGCAGCAAGGAATTTGAAGAATTCTGTAAGAATTGTGGTATAGCACGGCAGAAAACTACTCCATATACACCTCAACAAAATGGAGTTGCGAAAAGAATGAACAAGACGTTGATGGAAAGAGCAAGAAGCATGTTCAATGGTGTCGGGTTAGGACATGAATTCTGGGCAGAGGCGGTGGATACTGCGTGTTACCTGGTCAATAGGTCACCTTCATCAGCGTTGGAGGATAAGACTCCACAAGAGGTATGGACTGATAAAAAACCCTCTCTTTCACATCTGAGGGTATTTGGATGTGATGCATATGTACATGTTCCAAAGGAGAAAAGAACCAAGTTGGATAGTAAATTTGAAAAGTGCATCTTTATTGGGTATAAGGAGGGTTTAAAGGGTTATAATCTTTGGAACCCAATAACAAGGAAGGTTGCGTATAGCAGAGATGTGGTGTTCAGAGAAGTGAAAGATGTTATTAAATACAAAGTCCAACCAAAGGAACCTAAGAAGATAGAGTTTGAGCTAAAGGAGGAAGAATCAGAATCTACAATAGAGGATGAATCAGAAGATGAAGAGCCACAAACACCAGGTGTGAGAAGATCCGTTCGAGAAAGAAAGCAGCCAGAAAGGTATAGTCCATTTGCTTTCTGTTCAAATTTTACTTTGTCTGTTACTGATGATGATCCCATAACTGTGAAGGAAGCAGTGGATTCAGAGGATGGAAAACTCTGGAAAGAGACCATGGTTGATGAAATGGAATCTTTGCACAAAAATGAGGCTTGGGATCTGGTGGAGTTGTCGGCTGGAAGGAAACCCATTGGCAGCAAATGGGTGTTCAAAAAGAAGACAAATGCAGAAGGAAAAGTGGAGAAATACAAAGTTCGGTTGGTAGCAAAAGGTTATTTCCAAGTGCCGGGAATTGATTTTGGTGGTATTATTTCTCCTGTTGCCAAGGTAATTTTTATTATATTACTTTATTTTGTTGTTGCTGCTTTTGATTTTGAGGTAGAACAGATGGATGTGAAGACAACATTTCTTCACGGGGATCTGGAAGAGGAGATCTACATGAAGCAACTTGAAGGCTTTGCGGTGAAGGGTAAGAAAGAACTGGTATGTAAGTTAAAGAAGTTTCTGTATGGGTTAAAACAGTGACCAAGGATATGGTATCAGAAATTTGATACATTTATACAGGGACTTGGCTTCCGCAGAAGCAAAGCATATTCACGTGTGTATTTTAAATTAATTGGTGACCGTGTTATTTATCTGGTCTTGTATGTGGATGATATGTTGCTGGTTGGAAATGACAAAGAAATTATCTAGGATTTGAAGACCCAATTGTCCTCCAAATTCGACATGAAAGATATTGGTGCTGCAAACTATATTTTGAGCATGGAAATTAAAAGAGATCGTACAAAGAGGAAGCTCTCGTTAAACCAGAGGAAGTATGTCGAGACAATATTCCAGAGGTTTAATATGCAGGATAGTAAACCGGTGAAGGGTCCTATTCTTATAGGTGTGAGGTTATCTGTTGAACAGTGTCCCAAGACACAAGAAGAGGAAGAGGACATGTCCCGTGTTTCATATGCAAGTGCAGTCGGTAGCTTGATGTATGCAATGGTATGTACTAGACCATACATTGCACAGGCAGTGGGAGTATTGAGCAGGTTTATGTCAAAACCAGGGAAGGAGCATTGGACAACAATGAAGCGGGTTTTCAGGTATTTGCGTGGCACTAGTGATTATGGTTTGTGCTACTAAGGAAGACCAGGATTAGACAAAATGTTGGATATTCGTGGCTTTGTTGATGCAAACTGGGTTGAAGATCTGGATCAGAGAAGATCTACAAGTGGGTATATGTTTAACCTATTTGGAGGTGCAGTCAGTTGGATGAATAAGAAACAATCTGTAGTGGCACTATCAACTACAGAGGCAGAATACATGGCAACCACTCATGCAAGCAAGGAAGCAGTTTGGTTGCAGAGATTGTGTTCAAGTATGGGGTTAGTACAGGAAGCTATAAGGATAGATTGTGAGAGCCAAAGTGAAATTTTCTTGGCAAAGAACCCTACATATCATTCAAAGGCAAAGTACATTGATGTTCAGTATCACTTTGTGAAGGATATGATAGAAGACAAAAAGGTGTTGACGGTAAAGGTGGACACTTTGAAGAATACTGCAGATGCATTGACAAAATCTGTGAGCAATGGGAAGTTCTCTTGGTGTAGAGAAACAATGGGCATTTCAGGGTTGAAAAATGACTAAGCTCTCTTGTGGCCCCCTATGAAAAGAAAACAACAAGTGGGAGAATTTTGGGTTGTGTTATATTCTTTCCACGACTAACCCATGTAGTTAACCGGGGGGTCCGCCCCCCTTTCGTTGCACCGATTGTGTAGCGAGGGGGGAGGGATCACAGGGGGTTTGAGGGGTACCTGTAACCCCACTTTATGGGGTCTGGGGCAACGGCTCGGAAAATTTTGGTTTTGAACCCTATGTTAGGTTGGGCAGACCCACATATGGTTTTGTGCATGATTTTTGCACATGTTTTAGGACGCGATGGTTTTTCGGTCCATGGTTTTGGACGTGATGGTTTTCGGTCCATGGTATTGGATGCTTCGGCATGTATAAATATGTATTGTAACATTGGAAGGAACATAATGAAAAATCAAGCTGGTAGTCCCGGTTTTGGGATCTAGGGGAAAATCTTTGTGTATATGTGTTTTATGTGTTATGCTCTCACATTGTTTATTTTCTGTGTTTTAGAATTCGTATGTAGGGAATTTATGTACGGGGTTAAAAACTACACGCCATATTTTTTTTTTGTTAATCGTTACATCATATCACAATAATAATAAGCGACAAAGGCATTATAACAAGAACCACATGCGTAGCACAATGATACGGCGTAGAGTTCATTGGTGGCAGGTCAAGGGATTGAATCCCTCCAAGTTCGGTCAGTACCATAACAAAATTTCAACCAATCCCACGAGGCCACGTGTCGCCTTGTTATTGGACCATATGCTCGAATCACAGGTTGCCGCTTGTCACGATTCATTGGTCCATATGCCACTAAAAATATGATGACACTTGTTAGTCTTTGGACATGCCACTTCAACCAAAACCATGAGTCTGGAACCCTGACTGCCAGAACCATGAGTTGATCGTTGATAGCCGAAACCCTAATCATTGACTTTGACCTTTGGCTTTTTGGAGTTTGCCTTGAAAGCTTTAAATTTGCATAACTTCTTCATACGAATTTTGATTTTTCCCATTCAAGTTGCGTTGGAATCATTGTTTTGAGCTCTACGTGATGGCACTGATTTAACTTGAATCCAATTAATTTGAAGTTTTGTCCATTAATCCTTTTTGGATTAATTTGTATCATTTCTTGATCATTTCAGATCATTCTTGATCAGTGAAAAAGAAACCTCATGTGATATAGGTAAGCTTTGGAATAACTACCTTCACAGGTGAAGAAAATCTGGACAGTTCTAAGTGCAACATCCCATTAAGGTTTTAGTTTGCTTTGGAGGACCCCTTCATCTCATTCTTGATTTTGGCAGTCTTCTTTCAGGAAGAAATTTAAATCCACATTCAACAACCTCTGCTTCTTGAACCATCTTTCACCTTTTGTTGGAAAACTCGTTGCTTCAGAAATAGACTCCTCTGTGACAGGGAACTGCAATTTCCTGATTCTAGTTTTGTTTCCATCGAAGGAGAAGATAAAATCATGGCACTAGCTGAGGTTATACCCATTAAAATGTTGAAAGATTGGTTCCCAACCTGCATCTCTGAAAAGATCAAGCATTTCAGGGTACACTTCGAAGTACATGCCATTGGGTTCAAACCTTTTCACGTGGTCAAACCGACCCATTTATAATGCTCCAAGACCTGCAAACACCTTTACTTCCCCTGAAATACCCTAACAGAGGACTTCTAGACAACTAACAAGCTTTCTGCATTGGAAAACTACAAATCTGAGTTTGCTAGAAAAACGGGGCAAACTAGGGTTTGATCTTAAACAGCTCAATTGGGCTCAAAAATGTTGGAAAATGTCATATCATGCAGGTGGAGGACCAATATTTTACAAATCACCACTTGAGCGCTAAAAAAATATGGGTTAACGAGTCAGAAATCGAGTTTTAAATTTTTTTGAAAAGCGTTACGAAAACATTTCGTAGCACCAACCAAATTTTTACTATAATTCAAATCACTAAGTGAAATTTTGCATAGACTTAGGGTTAGGTAAAAGAGTTTTAATGACACATTTCCCTAGGCTTAGAAAACCTTATAATGAATACAACACCCCCCTTTACATGATTATGACTTTGCAAAAAGATAGACTGACATCATTGACTTGAAATGAAGGTGTAAACCTGATGCTAACAATAAAGATATACTCATTGAGTCCAGGAGCCCTCACCTCCAACAACCCAAATATTCCTATAATTGTTGACACCTAATCTTTGGTATTAGGAGATGATTGCAAATAATGTAAATAAGAAAATAAAGAAGATGAAGAGAGATTGGAATACAAATTCCAATAGTCTTCCTCTCCTTGTATAAATTATTAATCTTTCTTAATGAAATGCATTCATTCTTGGAGTTACCCAAGCCTATTTTGACATGGTATCAGAGCTAGAGGTCCCAATTTAGTGTTCTCTAAATTCCCTACTTTGTTCTCTGTCAGTTGATGTCTCCTCCTTGTAAGTTTAATGGTGTGAATCTCTGCATTGATTGACTTGGTATGAAGTGCGCTCTTGAATTTTTGAGTAATTTTGATTGTTTTGTTTGGTTTAACGTTGGTGAATGTTGCATTTGGTTGAACACTGGATTATCTATGTTTTGGTACAATGTTCTTGAAAAAAAATAATAAAATTATTTTGTAGATTTGTTGTACGTGATGTCGGTTACATAGAGTTGTGTTGGTTAAAGGATGGTGGAATGATGTTGAATGATGAATTGCTTGCTCATGCTCCTTACTATTGAATGATGTTGTTCATATGCATTGATAGTATTGAAGATTTTTTGTTAAACTCGGTCTCTTCTTTAGTGTTGTTCACTTTACGTTGAACTCCTGCAAATCTCTCAAGCAGTCTGTTGAAATAGTCCCTTCTTTACATTGGTTGAATACATTGATGTGCAAGTTGGTTCGTATGTGTTGGAATGTCTTGATGGCCACTGTGGTATGGTGTTGGTACGTAAAATACGCTGAAGACTATTGATTGAAGCCTGGTATGTGCGCCTTGGTGATTGATCCATTCATATATGTGTTATCTCTTTTCAAGCATTTGAACTATTCATATGCGTTGAACCATTATATTGAAGATCATGAGTTCGGTTGAATAGTTTAATTATATGTGTGTTTGTAAATGGTACATGGTATATGAATTGGGTATATTGTATTGAAGTATTGATATATATATTAAATAATTGGCATCTGCACATAATACATTGAATCAATTTAGATAAGTACAAAAACAAAAAGGCAGAGAGTAAGGATTTTATTGTTTTGGAAATTGAAAGAATATGGTTCCTTTTCTTGATGATGCATTCACTCATCTCCATAGTTGGAGTAGTTCTATCTAGAAAAGTGAACTACCATGAATGGTCTAGGAAGATAAAACATACTCTCATGTTCAATGAATTGCGGAAAGGATTTTGTGAAGGAGAAGGTGGCAATCCTCCAAAGTATCCCACTTCTGACAAAGAGCTCACCATATAGGAGAATAAGAACAGTGAAGCATATTCCTTGATTGCAACATCATTCAATGAAGAGGTGAGTCACCATATTGCACCATTTAAAATTTCCTTTGAATCCTGAAAGAAGTTGAAAGATTTATACGACTCACACTTTGAGTATGAAGTAGTCTAATTAATGATCAAATTGATCAATATAGAATTAAAAGATGATGATCCCCTTGCCTTAGCCTCTGAAATAAGAGCCATTATGCATGATATAGAAGCTTCTAGAGTTAAAATATATGTTCCTCTCACAGTCTTTCGTTAAGGCATTGTATCCCACGTATTCTCATATCTTTAGTCATTAAAATCCAATGGAAAACTTAAGGAGATTTCCTTTGACTCTATCGTGGAGAAGTTTTGTTGAAAGAGTGAAAGCTTTTGGGAAGACATTAGTTGGTCAACCTTCTGAATAAAATGTGTTCCTTGCATAGAAAGAGAAGAATCAAACACATGATTCTTCTGCATGAAGAGGTGGTAGAAGAGGACATGCAAAGAAGAATAATAGAGGTAGGGGGGAAACATTACTAAGTAGGAATACCCGACCTTCACTGTATACAGTGAAATAGAAATGGATATGATGCTTCCAAATGCAAGATTTCTTGGGACAGAACTAGACATGAAAGGAATGAAGAGAAAGGAAAATCGATAGATCAAGGGAAAGGTAAAGCACTCAGATTTTCTCATTATATTGTGATACATTGCAATATTGGAGTAATTGAAGACTTGTTTAATGCTTCACTTGCTTAATGGAAAGATGCATGGTTTCTTGATTTAGGAGCAACTTTCCACATCAATTATCAAAGATATTTCTTTGAAGAATTCAGTTACAATGTTGATGAATAAGTATACTTCGCAGACAAGTCAAAAATAAAGTTATTTGGGCTTGCAACTGCCTGGTCTCCTTGAATTTCTTCTACATGATGTTCTCTACCTCTTGGGGTTGCGGAGAAACTTGTTTTCCTTAGTTCACATCCTCTAGCAAGGACACTCTTTTCACATGTTTGATGGAAATGTTGAGTTGAGAAAAGAATCAGACAACTCACTTGTCATGACTAGGATAGAAGAAGAAAGACTCATGATGCTACAAGTAACCTCTTCTTGTGCACAAAATTTTGCATTCAGTTATTAGTATGACGAAGGTACACTACCATCCGGTCTCTTATGGCATGCTAGATTTGGACATTTGAACTATGACAGTATTCGTCTATTGAAGAGAAATGGTGTTACCGGTTTTCCAACCATTCCTAGGAAACTTAAGCAATGTGATGCTTGTATCTTTGGAAAATACATCAAAGTGTCTTTTCATGATTCTCATTCCAGAGCACATAGAAAGGTTGAATTGATACATTATTGCTTGTGTGGTCCTATGTTTGTTCCTTCTGCAAATGTTAATAAATACATTATGAACTTTATTGATGGCTACACCAGAATGTGTTGGGTATATCTATTGAAGAACAAATCTGAAGCTTTTGAAACATTCAAAAACTTTCATGCATGAATTAAAAATGATACACAATCTCATATTGGCTCTATTCATATTGGTAATGGAAAATAATATACTTCAAATCAATTTGAAAACTATCTTATTCGGAATGGGATCAAACATCAAATAGCAATGCTTTATAATCATCAACAAGACGGTGTAGCTGAAAAATGAATAGGACATTCTTAAATATGGTACGTTTAATGATGTTTTTCAAAAATGAAACGTTGATGTTCTAGGTTGATGCAATTCTATGTATAGTTTATATTAAGAATAGGTGTCCATATCATGCTCTCAATAACAATACTCCCTATGAAATGTGGTATGGCCACATTCTTTCAATAAGGGATGTCAGGATTTTCAGGTCCACGTATTACGCCTTGATACCTAAGGAACAAAGAAACAAACTTGGTGCAAGGAGTTGAAAATGTAGCTTCTTGGGGTACTCTGACACCTCCAAAGAATATCATATTTATGATGAAGTAAATAAGAATATTATATTATCTAGAGATGTGATCTTTCTTGAATCTCCCAAAAATGAAAATTTTGTTGAGCGGAAACTTGATTTCTTGGACAGATTCGAACATGTAAAATATTTTTAAGAATTTGATAATGAGATTCCACATATTGAAGGGTGGATCCTTATCCTGGATCAATTTGTGGAATCTCCTTTTAAAGCACTCTCTCCCCCTCATGAAGCTCCAACCATTGATCAAGAAGACACTTTGGGTGATGTGATTGAGACATTGGAAGGAAAAATCTTGATTCAAATCCATCTCAGTCAACTAAATAGTCTAATAAATCTGAGAAAGGTCCTCCAAAATGGTTATCCAGTACACTTGAAAGTGTTCGTCCCGTTGAGGTTGGAAAGATAGGAATAAGAAGCTCTACTAGACAAAATAGAGGTGATGTAGGCGATTCTAATTCACCTATTGATATGGATGTTTCTTATGATTATGAATCAAATTTTCCTACAGATTTCGAACTAACTTCCTTCAAAGAAGTTGCTTCTCATGATGAATAGAACGAAACAATGCAAAAAGAGTATGATTCTTTGATAAAGAATGACACCTGGAAGTTGGTGGATCCTCCATTGGGTACCAAACCGATTCGCTACAAGTGGATCTTGAAGAACAAGTATAAAGAAGATGGCTCAGTTGAGAAGCATAAATCTAGGCTCGTGGAAAAAGGTTTTTCATAGAAAGAAGGGGTCGATGGTGAGGAGGATTTCCCCCCCACAATAAAATGGGCTACCATCCAAACTCTCTTTACCTTGGAAGCTTAGAATGGATGGAAGTACCATCAAATGGATGTAAAAAATACTTTCTTGAATGGAGGTATGAAAGGGAATGATTTGTTGTGAAGGGAGAAGAGAAAAGAAGCATGTAAGCTTTTCAAATCCTTGTATGGCCTCAAACAAGCACCATGAGCCTAGTATGAGAAATTGGTTGAGCATCTTTTGAAACTAAATTTCAAACACTATGATCTTAAAGATGCAACTTTGTTTATCAAGAAAGTTGGCAAAAATGATGTATATCTTGTGGTGTATGTAGATGATCTTCTAATGACATGGAATAATGAAAATTATAGTGCATCCATAAAGAAAGAATTTAGGAAAGGTTTTGGAATGGAAGATTTGGGATATGTTCACTATTATCTAGGTATATAAGTAACTAAACATCCAAAGTTTATATTCCTCTCTCAAAAGAAGTACATTGGAGATATATTGAACAAATTTGACATGGTTGAATGTAATCCTTTAACCACTTCAATGGAACAAAATTTAAAGCTCACATCCACAAAAGGAAATAAATTTGAGGATGCAACAAAATAGAGAAAACTCACAGAAAGTATTAATTACATGACTAGTACCAGACCAGACATTTCATTTATTGTTGGAATCCTCTCTAGGTTTATGCAAAAGCCATGTGAGGGTCGTTGGTTTGCTCCCAAAAAAATTCTTAGGTACTTGATGTTGAAAATGGAAACAAGAAAAGTCTAATTTAATTTTCCCTTGAATCAAATTAAGAGAAAACTGTAATTCCACATCACAATACAACAAGAATGAGTTAACTAAGTTAATTTCACTTAATTGGCTCAATTAATTAAATTTGAGGGCCTAATTTGAGTCATGTAGAGTGGTTCCTAAATTTTAGGAGCCTAGGTCGAGTTTAATTTGATTTGTAATAGTTTAATTTGGTTAAACTGATTTAATGTTAGTTAAACTAGTTCCAACTATTCAAGGAACTAGTAGGAGGTCTAACAGTGGTGTGCAACTTCTATGTTCAACCAGTTGACTAATAAATCAGTCATAATTAACTCATGCATGCATGAAATTCGAGTTACTTATTCGAGATTGGAGTTCAAGGGCAGTGTACTATCAGTTGTATAATTTTTTGAGTTGTACAGGTTGTGCATGCAGTCAAAGAAGGACCTACAGGGGTTGTGCAATTCTAAATGTAGAAGTTTTGAATAATATAACACTTATTCACAGATATTATCCTGATTATACATTATTTTCGGAATGCATGCATAATACATAACCTCCTCTACGTTGATCATCAATTTGCAGAATAAAAAACAATCACATGCGCACATTGAAACATCAATCACACATATCAACACAGTATGTACTGGGGAAAGAATACAGCTAAAAACCCCCAACTATCTGTATATTATAATGATAGAGAACATGTAACAATACATAGTACAATACTCCTCACAAGTACTCAGTACTATCTCCACTTGCTACACACAAACTAGCTCAGATCTGAATCAAGTCACAGGTTCAAATCTCCTCCGCTGTCTGCCTGCCTCTACTGCGCAATCCAATGTCAGAATAGGAATGATCCAAGCTCGTTTTCCCTTGGCTTGTACTACGCAATCCTCATTGGCAATCTCAATCACTGAGTGTGTAAATCTCATGCACAGCTATAGTCACAACTGATAGTAGTCTCCACCTCTAACACCTGTCTCCATTGAACTGTCCATGCACTGAGTTAACTGATGTATTCTTTAGTTGCTTTATGAGTTAATAATTATGAATTAATTAATAATTAATTCACATCACTCATCACTAGTGTATTCTGCAGTTAGACTAAATACAACTAGTTCAACTAAGTCAAACTGAACACAACTCCATCAACTCCTCAATCAACTCCACCAAATTCAATCACTTGAGTTCTAACTGAAGTCCATCATGCAATAGCTCAACTGACCCATAAGAAAAGCGTATTTCCTTCTGGCAGTTGCATGTGCCACATCCGTAGCTCGAACTGAAGTGCTCCAAGAGGATAAGATAATGTTTATAGTCCAAATATTATTAAGAGCTAATAATATTCGACTGTTCTATTTTTAGACTCGCAGTCTAAAAATAAACTCCGCCCATATGTCTAAAAATAGAAGTCCATCTATTTTTATCAACATGACAAATCATCCACAAATAGCATCCTGCAACTCATAGACCATGATCCATATGTCTAAAAATAGACATAGTCTAAAAATAGACTTTGCGCCAAAAATAGCCTGCGGGCCCACTTAGTGAAGGCGACTCCTTTCCACTAAGCTCCATCATCTTGTTGCATTTTCAACACTGCCTCTCAACAAAATATGGATTATCTGCAACCCATATCCTGCAACTCTGGAATGTCCTGCATGAAACACATTTGCCCGGTCCACTTGCTCCAATAACACTTGGAACAAAAAAAAACACTCCCAACTGACCACTCTGTTGGGCTAGGAACATACTCTAATGCTGAAGCTCTACTTGCTGCTGACAAGTTCTCCCTCTCTGACATTTGCGCTACTGCAACATCTCCATGCATCTCGCACCATTGCACACTTATCTGTGCCACCTAGCACTGTGCAAAACACTTGTGCCTCTCGCATTGCTGCAACCTGCTAGCTATGCGCTATCTTGGGATTCCCTGCACTGTCGCTTTCTCTGCTGCTCCATCCGCATCTGTCTCTACCCAATCAGTTAGTTCCTGCTACTCCACATCGGGGCTCCTGTAGCAAGGTCTCATCCAAGAGGTTGGGTACCTCAAGGATCCTACCCCTCTTCCTTGGGACGATCACTCTATATCGTCCCACCTCCTACCTGGAAGTATGGGTGCATGTGATCCCTCAGCCCACCTGGATCGAAGTTTCCCCCTATTGGAGGTCTCTGCATGAGTAGATGTCTCTACTCGATCTCCTCTCAGCTTCCCTTGTTGTGGCTGCTCCACAACCTCCTGAAGTTGCTGCACCAATCATGGCTCCTCCACAATCGTCTGAGACTTCTTCTGGCTCTGCATGTTGAGATGTAATATACGCTCCCTCTCAACCACCAAGTCTCCATCAGTTGCCTCGCTGCTCAAGGTTTTGCATGCATCTTGAACCTCAAGAGCATACAGGTTCTTGACCTGTGAACCAATCTGCTTCACCTGTCTAGTGATGATGTGTCCAAGGAAAACCTTTCCCTTACTGAAGACTACATCATAGCCTCTGTCTTCCAGCATTGCGATTGACACCAAGTTTCTCTTCAGTCCTGGTACATACTTGACATCGGTCAAGGTAAGGCGAGCTCCATGCTCCTTCTGAAAAATAATTGTGCCTACACCTGAGACACTATACTTCTCATCATTACCCATCGCTATGAGTATCTGGAGATCTTTCTCCTCCAAAGCATTGAACAAACTCTTGTCACCGGTCATGTGGAAAGAAGCTCCACTGTCAAGAAACCAACCACTTCCCACCATGGATGAATCCATGCATGCAAAAAATGTAAAATCCAACTCAAATTGTGAAGCAAGTGCCTCACCTTCAGATCCTTCCTCGGATCTCTTCTTGGATTTCCTCCGTGGACAATTTGCAGCATAATGGCCCACCTCATGACAACGAAAGCATCGCACTTTCAATTTGTCAACCTTCTTCCCATCATTGGAAGAATTGGATTCGGAAAGAGAAACCTTCTCCTTCCCCTTCTTTTCTTTGGCAGCCAAAGCGTAATTTTCTTCATCAGATGCCTTTGATGAAGATCCGTCCCTGGTATTCCGCCTGATCTCCTCTTGCACAAGATCAGACCAAAGTCTCTCCCATCCTGGAAATTTTTCCCGACCATTGACAGAGTCTTGATAGGAATGCCAACTCTTCGGAAGACCAAGGAGAGCCAAGCTCACCAAGTCCTCATCGTCGACAGTCACCCCCACACTTCCTAGCTCATCCCGACATTGGGTGAACTTTGTGAGATACTTGGACATACTGTCTTTCTCACACTTAATGTTTCTGAGTTTATCCTTGAGCGCCAACTTCCTCTGGTCGCTCTTGCTTTGGAATAAATCTGTCAACGCTTTCCACATCAAGTATGGAGAAGCCTTTCCATGCAGGTTGGATACAATGTGATCCTTCACGCCCTCCAACAGAATTCTTCGACACTTTGTTGTCTTCTTTTGCCAAGCCTCAACGTGAGCAGCATCGGTAGGCTTTGGGACCTCAGCCTCTATGAACTCCTTCAACCCATTGTCATCTAACACCGCCTCCATCCTGTCTTTCCATGCAATATAATTCGAGCTGCCTTCAAGGGCATACTCCAATTGCAATCCGTTGAAAGACATTTCAACTTTGACACCAAGAAAACACTGTTGCAAATTCGAATTCCACCAGCTCAAAACTCAACCGCTTCTGATCTAAAATTCGTGAGAACAAAGTATTTCTCGTACAAAGATTGACTGTATGGGCTTTTACCGAATATCTCACCTTCCAAAAGAAAGATGAATCCAGAGGCTACCTGGCTCGATTACAGACTCTGCCTGAAGAAATAAAATGTAAACACTTTCTGAATAATAGATCTGATGATCAACTTCGCTCTGATACCATGTAGAAATTTTGAATAATATAACACTTATTCATAGATATTATCCTGATTATACACTATTTGTGGAATGCATGCATAATACATAACCTCCTCTACGTTGATCATCAATTTGCAGAATAAAAAACAATCACATGCGCACATTGAAACATCAATCACACATATCAACATAGTATGTACTGGGGAAAGCATATAGCTGAAAACCCCCAACTATCTGTATATTATAATGATAGAGAACATGTAACAATACATAGTACAATACTCCTCACAAGTACTCAGTACTATCTCCACCTGCTACACACAAACTAGCTCAGATCTGAATCAAGTCACAGGTTCAAATCTCCTCCGCTGTCTGCCTGCCTCTACTGCGCAATCCAATGTCAGAATAGGAATGATACAAGCTCGTTTTCGCTTAGCTTGTACTACGCAATCCTCATTGGCAATCTCAATCACTGATTGTGCAAATCTCATGCACAACTATAGTCATAACTAATAGTAGTCTCCACCTCTAACACCTGTCTCCACTGAACTAACTGATGTATTCTTTAGTTGCTTTATGAGTTAATAATTAGTTAATTAATTAATAATTAATTCACATCACTCATCACTAGTGTATTCTGCAGTTAGACTAAATACAACTAGTTCAACTAAGTCAAACTGAACACAATTCCATCAACTCCTCAATCAACTCCACCAAACTCAATCACTTGAGTTCTAACTGAAGTCCATCATGCAATAGGTCAACTAACCCATAAGAAAAGCGTATTTCCTTATGGCAGTTGCATGTGCCACATCCGTAGCTCGAACTGAAGTGCTCCAAGAGGATAAGATAATGTTTATAGTCCAAATATTATTAAGAGCTAATAATATTCGACTGTTCTATTTTTAGACTAGCAGTGTAAAAATAGACTCCGCCCATATGTCTAAAAATAGAAGTCCATTTATTTTTACCAAAATGACCAATCATCCACAAATAGCATCCTGCAACTCATAGACCATGATCCATATGTCTAAAAATAGACATAGTCTAAAAATAGACTTTGCGCCAAAAATAGCCTGTGGGCCCACTTAGTGAAGGCGAATCCTTTCCACTAAGCTCCATCATATTGTTGCATTTTCAACACTAAATGGGAATTTTCCTAATTAATATAGGGTTAATTCCCAAGGAAATAGTGCAAGGAAATAGGAGCTTAGCATGTAGTAGAATTGGCTAAGTATTGGCCAGAGTCAGCTTGTGAGGCAGTGAGATAGATTATACTTGTGCAAAGATTTTCCAGGCTTGAACAAGCATTGTATTTCTTCTGTTTTTTTTTGGATCTAATGCAATACATATAGGAAGGGGTTTTGAGTAGCAAAATTTTCCCTTAGATAAGTCTTTGAGCATATGTGATTGAACTTTGTCTCATGTTTATGTTGTGATTTCTCGATTGATTAATTGTTTTTGTTGATGAGTGTAGTGTCCTATCTAGGGTGCTAGACTAGGCTATATTTATTATCGACCAGGATACGTAGACTTAGAGGCATGCGTCTACAGTGTATAGACATAAAGTATTATTAGCTAAGTGGTTATGATGGTAGGTTACAGGGCTTCTTTACGGAAGATTGAGGTGTGTTACCTATCACCCAAACACTTAGGTCACTCAGTTAATCTACCTAATTACAACATTGTCATTCAATTCATTTACCAAATTAAAACACTGTGTATCACTTTAAACCAAGATTTCAATCTCCTTACGGAGACACTATGCATAAAACCCCTGTTCAGCAAATACTCAGCATTCAACTAATATTCATGAAAGATAAAGACATACTGAAATCATAAGCATACTTTAAAATGATAACAGAGTTCATGACATTGCTTTAAAAGACAACAAAGGATCGAATCCCTTACAGGATACGATTCACGACCTCAGTGATGAACTGTTCAAGCACTATCATAAAAGTCACCCATACGCATTCTATTGAAATCAAAAACCAATTCTAATTGCTGTGCATATCATTTAATACCCTAAGTTGCAAATAAAAAGAAATGACAATATACCAGTTTAACACAGGGCCCGTCCGCGTTTCAAAGGTATACTGGACTGTGATCAACCGATTATAGAGTCAACTTAACAAGGAAAATCGTGACTGCAACCATGTTCTTGGTATTAAGTTCAAAACTCTGTTTTCAAAAATGATACAATGATAACCCACCACTAAGTACACATAATTGTGTTTACATATGTTTCTTTACAACCTTTACATTTCGAAAACGAATGTACATTCATGATGCGGCTGTTGCCGCTTTTATCATGTCGTGACTTTTAAAATGTTTCTATTCTGAACTGATTTCAAAAAGGAACAAAACTAAATCAGTTTAGAATGCTATGCTGTTGCTGTCTTTGTCGCCAACATGCCATACTTTGACCATCATTGACCGCGCATGTAGGAGGGTCGATTCTGCTGTAGGATAGGTATTCGTCCATGCTTGGACATTCTGCTTTTCATCCCTACCCTTCGCTCTAGCCTAGCTGTCATGCCACATGTCAAACAATAAACCAATTACAGGATGTTGTAACTTCCTGTAGTCATTTTACCAAAAATTCCTAATTATTTAACATAAAACTCCTAAATCAATTTTAATGCATTTTAATAACTATAGTATTATTAACCAATCAATTTCAAGGGATCTAAGAGATGTATGATGGAAAGAGGTAGGCAAATGATGTGTTTTTAGGAGGAAAAAGGAGGTCATGGGATGGTACCAACATCTCTCCCCGACTTAATGAATTAGCATGACCTCATGCTAACCCCGAAGTGCTTCCCTTGAACTCTGTCCCTGCCTGTATCTCTGCTGCCCTCAGCAATGTATCCACATTCTTTTTCACTTGGGCATCTTTCTGACCATGGAGCTCCTGCTTTAATCTTCTGTATTTTTCTTTGAGGGTCTTCTTCTGGTTGTACCACTTAGTGGCCCATTTACAAATATCCGTTTGCTCAGCCTCAAGTTCATTGATTCGCTCCCTTAACTTTTCATTCTTTTGTTGAGTCTCTTTACTCTGCGCTCGGAGCATTTCATTTTCCTTCTTGATAACTTTTTCCAGCATATTAGCCTCCATGAGTTCTTCCTTTAATTTCTCAATTTGTTTCTCCAGTTTCTTCTGTTTCTTAATGGGAGGTGGTGAACCTTTTTCTTGCCTGTTATTGCTTTCAACCTCTATATCAGCTCCTGGTCTTGGTTGTGAGTGGGCACTACTCTCAATATCCATCGGTATAGGTGCATTGGATTCAAGCTGGTCTTCTTGTAACTGGGCTTTTGATGCTCTCCTCGTTCTTCTTGAATAGGTGGTGAAAATTTTATCTTGCTCTGCTTTCTGAGCATCCTCTTTTCTCATTTTCCTAGTCCTTATGCTGCTCACAGGTGGAGGTACCTTGCTTGCTTTGGATACTGGGATCTCCTCATCGATATCCTTCATGAATCCTGAGTTCTCCTGCAGTTCTTCCTTGTCTTCTTCATCTTTAATTTGGTTAGCAGCTAAGAACTTCTTCCACGTTTTCCCTCTTCTCTGCAATTCATGCTCAATAAGAATTTTAATTAACCCAAAGTGATATAAGCTCTTGCCTTCATTTCCCTTCTGCTTTTGGATGGTCTTCGACATCTTGGTTAGGCTTTGCAATAAGAAATATGGTAGACTGATAACACACTGCCTTTTCAAGTGTAGCAGTAGTTTAATATGGTATAGATAGACAATACTATAACGACCTTCACAAGTTACGAATTTTTGGAGGATATAGACCATCTCGTCCCAGGGATGCATCAACCAACTCCTTGGGACGCCTTTCTTCCAATTAACTGATGAGACTCTGGATCTAGACATAAATTGAGTCCATGACTTCTCTTTAAATTGCTTTGTCTTGAAGTATTTCTCCCCTTCTGGGCTGATCCCTATTGACTAGGCTATGGTGTCTTCCGAAACCCTGAATGAGAAATTACCTATCAGGGCTTTCTCTCCGTTGAATGTGAAAGTGAATTGTTTGGTAACCTCTTCATTACTTCCACGAAATTTCTCTAAAAAGGGCAGCCACTGTATCTCTTTGAGAATTGAAATGCAATCTTCATGATACTGAGAATTGTCGAACATGCTCGGCTCGACCCTATTGGTCATTTTGGCAGAGGGTCGTGCTCTAACTCTTCTCTGTTTATGTTTTGCAATTCCAACAAAGAAGTTTCAATTTGTTACCTGGTGGTGTCGCTCCCTTAATATCCCATATGATGCTCGGTTGGCTGTCTTGTGGTTATGGTGGAAGTCGAACCCGAATGGCTATATTTCCCTCTTGTGGCGCTCACTGCTTTCAATCCTTACTGTGGAAGTCACGGGAGTCAAATGCCAGCGTGAAATAACTGAGAATGATGGTGAAATAACCAACTACACTTACCTCATAGCGTATTCATCTTTTGGAACAGAGGAATGGCTGTACCGCTTGTATGGATGCCATCATAGAAGCGCTGGAAGCGTATATGCAATACTGGGGTATGATTTCAAGGAGTCCTCTGTATCATTTGGCGACGTCGGGTGGTGGAATCATAATTCGGCCGTGTGGGATACAATGAATAAGCCCGCTTAGCATTTGTTTCTTTCTTCTCTTTTTTTTTAAAAGAACAATTCACCACGTGTCCTGCTTCTATTGGTACTCGGCCAAATGGAAGATGTTGGTATGGCTGTAAGATGCGATTGTCATAACAAGGTTGATATGAAAAGGGGTAACGAATTTAGAGGTATGAAATAGGTTGGAGTATGAAAGATGATAAGAATTAATAGTAAGATAAGGGATGATGGAAAATGTAGTGTCTTTGAAATTGATCATAACAGTCACAGTCATTAAATTCAACATTAAAAATTAATCTAAGAATTTAAATGTTAAGAATAAGGAACACATTACACTTTTGTTGGTTGTTGTTGCATTGGCATGCTAAGTAGGACTAGTCTCTTTTGACTATTCTTTGCTGTTCATAACAGGTCCCCTGAGATAGATTCGAATGCAACAGGTCCCTCTGAGATCTTGAAGATGTTCATGCAACTCCTTTGAAATCCGGAGAAAGAATTATATGTATACAGGTTCTTTGATCTTTGGTATTTGATGGAGTCTTGGTGCCCAACAACCTGTGGATCCTTGTAGAAACTTGATGAAGCTTTGTTGAAGTAATCCTGAAGTAACAGTCTCTTAACAGGTCCCTTTTACGTGTCTTAAACAGGTCCCATTACTTTCGGTGTTGGTAACATGGTCTTCTGAACAGAACAGGTCCCCCTGCATAATGTTTATAACCAGGTCCCTCTGAGATAAAACAATGACAAAACAACTTCTTTATTGAAATCTGGAATGCTGAAACAAACTGCTTTGGAAATTTACAGTGAGGAGGTGAGATAAGAAATCTTTAAGAATTTACAATGGAGAGATAAAAGAAAAAAATGCTGATGCTTCTCTCCCCCACTAAAGTTTTGACTTGTCCTCAAGTCATTATTCAGTTGATAAATCAAACAGTAAACAAAAGAAAAGGAATTCTTACCCGCCAACGAATTGGTTTTCAAGTAAGAATTCGGAGTTAGAGTGTGCCAGAGTCTGGTTTTCACATCTAACCCAATATTATTATATTTTTATTTTATATATATATATATTTTTATTTTGTTTGTTTGTTTTTTTTTTTTTTTTTAATTTCTTTTTGAATTTCTAAATTGAAAGGAAATGAACTAAGGCAGGGATACTGCAGCTGAAGGCTGCAGTATATCAACCTCTCTTTGTTGAGATACTGTTTGGAGAAAATTTTGCTTGCTTATGGGCTTAGTGTATAGTTTCAGGCGATGACCATTGACAGTAAAGGAATGACCTTCTCCATCAATAGTTTTGAGCTTGACTGAACCATTGTCGTAAGCCTGAATAATTTGGTATGGGCCCATCCAATGGGTGGTAAACTTGGCTTTATGATCTCTGAATTTAGAGTCAAAAAGTAAAGCCCAGTCATCTTCCTTGAACTGCTTCTTCTTGATATGTGCATCATGCCACTGCTTCCTTTGTTTTTGCATGAGGATTGTGGTTTCCTCTGCTTGCTGCCTCATTTCATCCAGCTGGTTCAACTGCTGAATTCTTTCTTGTTGTGCTTGGTCCAAGTCAATTTGCAAATCTGCAGCCAGTTTAAAAGTATGTATTTGAAACTCAATAGGAAGCATTACCTCTTTGCCATACACCAACTGATATGGTGTAAATCCTGTAGTATCCTTCCACGTAATTTTGTAAGCCCAGAGTGCATCTTTGAGCTTCTCTTCCCAATTCTTCCTATTCATTGCCACAGTTTTAGTAATGATCCCTTCCAAAGTTTTGTTTGTGGATTCCACCTGCCCATTGGCCTGTGGATGGTAAGGTGTACTTCTTCTGTGTTTGATTTGGTATTTGTCTGTGATGTCCTTCACTAACTTTGAGGTGAATTGAGTACCTTGATCAATCACTATCTCCCTTGGTACTCCATACCTTACAAAAATCTCTTCAAAAAGGAAATTTACCACTGTTTGTTCGGTGGCTCTAACTAGTGCTTTTGCTTCAGCCCACTTTGTGACGTAATCAGTACATACTAAGATGTACTTCTTACCATTAGAGGTTGGGTTAATGGGTCCTATAAAGTCTAGAGCCCATTTTTCAAATGGCTCTAGGTGAACTTGGGGCTGAAGGGGCATCTCGTCTGTAGCTGTTGGCCTGCCCATTCTTTGGCAGTTGTCACAACTCTTCACATACTTCTTGGCATCCTTGAAAATGGATGGCCAGTAGTATCCAAGAGTAAGAACTTTGAATGTTGTTCGCTTAGCTGCAAAATGCCCACCACACGGTTCATTATGGCAAGATTTTAAAATATCAATTATCTCATCATTTCTTACACATCTTCTAATAATCATATCATAACCAGTGTAAAATAAATCGCCGTTAAGCCATGAATATCTAGCTCTTTGTTTGACTAGTCTCTTCTTTTCCTTTGCAGTAAAGTGTGGAGGTGTCCTTCCTGTAGACAAATAATTGGCCAAATCAGCATACCAAGGATTTACTATGGAAATTGCAAATAAATTTTCATCTGGAAAAGAATCTTCAACAGGAACAACCTCACCTGGATTTTGCAGTCTAGAAAGAAAATCTGCCACCTGATTCTCTTTACCTGGTCTATCTAACACTGTGATGTTAAATTCCTGTAACAATAATAACCATCTGGTAACTCTGCCACTAATTATTGGTTTATTCATTAAATGTCTAATGGCAGAATGATCAGTATGTACAAAGACTTCATAACCAGTTATATAATGTCGGAATTTATTCACAGCATATATGATGGCAAGTGTTTCCTTTTCTGTGACTGTGTAGTTTGACTCTGCCGGTGTTAGATTTTTGCTAATGAAATAAATGGCATAATTACAAGATTCCTCTTTTTGGCCTAATGAGGCACCCACTGCAGTGTCAGATGCATCTGTAAAGATATGAAATGGTAGGCTTCAATTAGGCCCTCTTAAGACTGGTGCGGTTGATAACTTCTTTTTGAGTACTTCGAATGCTTGTTGGCAGTTCTCATTCCAGTTGAAAAGTACATCTTTTGTTAGAAGTTTAAACAAAGGTAAAGCTATTTTACTAAAATGTTCAATAAACCTTCTGTGATAGCTTGCATACCCAAGGAAACTTCTTACCTCTCTTTGATTCTTTGGAATTGGCAAATCAGCAATAATTTGGATCTTTGCTGGGTCAACTTTGATGCCTTGAAAAGAAATATAGTGGCCTAATACTATCCCTTCGTTTAACATCATAAAGCATTTTTCATTGCTCAGGGACAAATTAGCTTAAATACACCTTTTCAAAACTCTTTCAAGGTTTTCTAATGCATGTTCAAATGAATTGTTGTACACTGAAAAATCATCCATGTAAACTTCAACACAATCATGAACTAAATCAGCGAAAATAGCTAATACAACTCTCTGAAATGTAGCTGGAGCATTGCAAAGTCCAAATGGCAGAACATTGTAAGCATAAGTGCCCCAAGGACATGTGAATGTGGTTTTGTCCTGGTCTTCTGAGGCTATCCTGATCTGGTTGTAGCCGCTGAAACCATCAAGAAAAGAAAATGATGATTTCCCAGCTAGGGGGTCTAACACTTGGTCAATAAATGGTAGTGGGAAATAATCTTTGAGCGTTGCTTTGTTCAATTGTCTATAATCAACACAAATGCGCCACTTACCATTTTTCTTGGGCACTATAACCAATGGGGATACCCACTGACTGTCAGAAATAGGATATATAAAATTAACTCTCAACAGTTTTTGCAATTCTTCTCTGACAATATCCTGGAGCATGGGGTTCATTCTTCTCTGTGGTTGCCTCACTGGTTTGATAGTACTATCTGTATAAATATGGTGAGTGCATGTGTCAGGGTGAATCCCATGCATATCGGTGTAGTCCCAAGCAAATGCTTTCTGGTATTTTCTCAATAGTCGAATCAATTTCTCTTGTTGAGATGAGTCTAGGTGATTGCCTATGTTCAGAGTTTTCCCGGGACTAATCTCTATGATCTAATTCTGTGTGTTGGTGATGGATTGAACTGGAAAAATATCGTGAAATGTGGTTTGCAAAGATTGAATGGTGCATGTTTCCTGAAAGTTTTGGGCTAAAAGTACATCTGCAGCATGATATTGGTCGTTTCTCAAATTTTCGGAAATATCAGGTTGAGAAAGGAACAATTCTACCAAATCATTATTATTTTGTTCCTGGAAATCATAGATTTGGTCAATGCTAAAAACAGATTGTACTTCTTCTTTATCATTGTATTTATCATCAAGCCACAAATTGTGTGTTACTGCTGGTGATTGTGCCGATGGATAAAGAGTGAGTTGTTTTCTTTCGGTCCCTCTTGAAATGATCATGTTGCCCGATCGACATCCTATGAATGCATCAGCAGTCACTAACCATGGTCTACCAAGGATGATAGGGTGCCCTCCTAAATTGGATTTGGGTTGAAGAACTAAGAAATCCACTGGATACTCCCAAGAGTCCAGTGAGACAATTATGTCCTCCAAAATCCCTTCAGAAATCACTTTAGACCTATCAGCTAGTTCTAGAACAATCGTTGTATGTTGCAAATTTATGAAGTGGAGTGTTCTCATGGTTTCAAGAGTCATGACATTTATTGCGGCCCCAAGATCTATCAAAGTGTTTGGAATCTATATGTTGTTAATGATGGTGGTCACTTTGGGAATGCCAGGATCAACATACTTTTCCATGGAGATGGTATTGGTCATAAGGCCAGCTAAATGTCCTATAACCTGAATGGTTTGAGGATCAATCCTTTTTCTAGCAGGCTTCTTGAGGCACATGTCTTTGATGGCTTTAGTATATATGGGAATGTCTTTTATAGCTTGCAGCAGTGGAATTTTTATGTAGACATTCTTGAGTTCATCTAAGACATCAAACTGTGGTATAGACATTGGAGGTTTTATTTGGACCAATCGGTTTGGAAAAGGTGGATGCAATGGTTGCATCTGCTTATCTTTGGTATCATCTTTTGGTTTTCTTTGATTGGTCGTTTCATTTTCATTTTCTGTGTTTTCTTCTTGCTTATCTGTTATTGGAGAATCTTTGTGGAGTACCCTACCAGACCTCAAAGTTGATATTTTGCAAGGGTAGTGTGGGATATGAGGTTCCCTCTTCTACATTGTAGGCTGGCCTCTCTGCTCTGTTATTTGGATTTGGGACAGTTTGAGCAGGAATTTGAGTAGGTCTGGGAGGTTGTGAGTTAGATGGAAATTGCAGTTGTGGTGGATTTATTGGTGGAGGAGCAGGCAGTGCTTGTTGAGTAGGTTGAGGTTGGTAAACAACTTGCTGAGGATACTGCTGATATGGTTGAGAATGTGATGAATACGGTTGATGGTATTGTTGATATGGTTGTGAATATGGTTGGTGTGATTGAGGATATGTATGATAGGATTGAGAGTATTGTTGAGATGGTCTCCACTGTTGCTGTGGGTGATTTTGGTTATGCCATGGCATGGGTACATTCCATGAATTCTGAGCATACATTTGATCATTTACAGGAAATTGCAAATTTTGATTTGGAAACATACCTTGAGGTGCTGGCCTTGGCTGCCATGGTCTCTTTGTGCCCATGTAATACACGTTTTCCATCTCTGCATTAGCTTCCATATTACAGTTCTGCAAAACCTTAACTTTAGGACAATTAAATATATTATGATGTTCAGTACAGAAAGCACAAACTTGGATGTTTTCTAGTGGGCAGTCTTTTAAGGCATGTTTGAAGATAGCCACTATCTGATCTTCATCTTCTTGTTTCTTCTTGGCTTTTAGAGTGTCAATTTGGTTCCCTGGGGTGCTTAACAGATTTGTCTTAAACTCTTCTAACAGATTCCCTATTTCAGCCCTTATGACACTTGCTGAGGCAGATTTTGTGACTTTGGATGACAGGGTTCTTTTTCCCATTTTAGCTTTGCTCCTTGAATACTTTTCGCATAACTCAGCGATTTCTTCAAAGGGTAAGGCAGAAATGTCACCTTTGCCCATCAAGTTAAGATCATCCATGTATTCCTCTCGGATGCCTTTCAAGAATATTGTGCGGATCAGATCAAGAGGCATAGTTCGGTGTTTGGATTTTTGTAAGTTGTAGACAAACCGTTCTAAGTATTCCTCTAAGGTTTCATCCTCTTGTTGGCTCATTCTAAAGATATCGTCTTTGGAATCTTTGGATCTACAGTAAGGTTGATATTTCCTTAGAAATATTCTTCTCATGCCATCCCAATCAACTATAGCATGCTCACCAAGCCTCATGAACCATCTTAAGGCTGATGCCTTTAATGTCGCTGGGAAGAGTCTAAGCCTATGGGCATCATCTGTATAGCCATATGTTCGACATACAATGTCAAACTCGAACAAGAATGAGTCTGGATCTTCCGAAGCCATACCATAGAAGTTTGGTAGCACGGATGGAGGTATGTTTTTCATTTTGATCTCATCATCTTCTTGTGGTTCATGTATAGGAAACTTAAAAGTTGACTCTTCTTCGTCTCTCTGTCCTTGATTTGGTACTGATCCATCTCCTTCCTCAGCCATTCTAATGGGTTTCTCTGTGTCAGTGTCACTTGTTTTAAAGAGGAGATTAAAGAAAGATTGTTCAGTCACTGTGCTACTTTCTCCTTGTGTGGAGGATCTAGGAAAGTGCTTCTTCTGCGATTTATGTGCTAATAAAGTTTTCCTTTCGATGAGAGTAAGTCTTTGTCCTGACTTTTGTTTAGCCTCTAATGCTTGTATGGTGACTTCCTCAGCTGGTGTTGTATTCCCTAAAGAGTCTGCTCCTGATGATGATGGGTTAGTTTTTGGATGGTGGGGGGTTTTTATGAATCTACCTTGACTGTCTCTAAATCTAGGCATAAATGAACATGATTTCTAAATCTATGTTTTTGCTCGTTTTTGTTTATAAATTTTTTTTTTTTTAAATCCTTTAAGTACGCCTCCCCGACAACGGCGCCAAAATGTAGTGTCCTATCTAGGGTGCTAGACTAGGCTATATTTATTATCGACCAGGATATGTAGACTTAGAGGCATGCGTCTACAGTATATAGACATAAAGGATTATTAGCTAAGTGGTTATGATGGTAGGTTACAGGGCTTCTTTACGGAAGATTGAGGTGTGTTACCTATCACCCAAACACTTAGGTCACTCAGTTAATCTACCTAATTACAACATTGTCATTCAATTCATTTACCAAATTAAAACACTGTGTATCACTTTAAACCAAGATTTCAATTTCCTTACGGAGACACTATGCATAAAACCCCTGTTTAGCAAATACTCAGCATTCAACTAATATTCATGAAAGATAAAGACATACTGAAATCATAAGCATACTTTAAAATGATAACAGAGTTCATGACATTGCTTTAAAAGACAACAAAGGATCGAATCCCTTACAGGATACGATTCACGACCTCAGTGATGAACTGTTCAAGCACTATCATAAACATCACCCATACGCATTCTATTGAAATCAAAAACCAATTCTAATTGCTGTGCATATCATTTAATACCCTAAGTTGCAAATAAAAAGAAATGACAGTATACCAGTTTAACGCAGGGCCCGTCCGCGTTTCAGAGGTATACTGGACTGTGATCAACCGATTATAGAATCAACGTAACAAGGAAAATCGTGACTGCAACCGTGTTCTTGGTATTAAGTTCAAAACTCTGTTTTCAAAAATGATACAATGATAACCCACCACTAACTACACAGAACTGTGTTTACATATGTTTCTTTACAACCTTTACATTTCGAAAACGAATGTACATTCATGATGCGGCTGTTGCCGCTTTTATCATGTCGTGACTTTTAAAATGTTTCTATTCTGAACTGATTTCAAAAAGGAACAAAACTAAATCAGTTTAGAATGCTATGCTGTTGCTGTCTTTGTCACCAACATGCCATACTTTGACCATCGTTGACTGCGCATGTAGGAGGGTCGGTTCTGCTGTAGGATAGGTATTCGTCCATGCTTGGACATTCTGCTTTTCATCCCTACCCTTCGCTCTAGCCTAGCTGTCATGCCACATGTCAAACAATAAACCAATTACAGGATGTTGTAACTTCCTGTAGTCATTTTACCAAAAATTCCTAATTCTTTAACATAAAACTCCTAAATCAATTTTAATGCATTTTAATAACTATAGTACTATTAACCAATCAATTTCAAGGGATCTAAGAGATGTATGATGGAAAGAGGTAGGCAAATGATGTGTTTTTAGGAGGAAAAAGGAGGTCATGGGATGGTACCAACAATGAGTAGAGTAGATTTAAGTCTTTTTTTTTAGCATATTACATAAGCAGTTTGAATATATAAGGAATTTCTACACTTGAAGGGAACTCAAGACTTTGGACTCGAGTATACACAGGTAGATGACTTCAGCTTGATTGGATACTCTGATTTAGATTTTGATAGACATAAAGAAAAAATAGAGTATCTACTTTAGTTTATGTTATGAGCCTTGGACTAAGAGTTGCCTCTTGGAGGTCACACAAAAAATTAGTTCTAGCAGATCCCACCACTAAGGTAAAATATGTGGCAGTTGTAGAAGAAATGAAGGAACTTTTGTGGTGCAGGAAAAATCTTGAATATCTGTAGGAGAAACAAGTGCATTCTACTCCTCTTTTGATTGAAAATACATAAACCAATGACAGTTCTGCTATATGTGAAAGCTCATCCAATGTTTGAGTTAGATAAGTTGTTGAAGAGAGAGAATGAGTTGATGGCTTCAATGGTGTGCTTCATGATGTTTTTCTTCTTTTCTTATTCTATGATTCTCTTCATTTTCTCCTCCAACGATCCCAATTCCAAAGTTCAGAAAATTCCTTATTTCCATTTTTATGTGTTCACTCTTCCATCTGCAATTGTTGATAGGTTTGTGTATGCGATATATTTTGTTATAGCCCAATCAACATGCATGTGGAAGGAGAAGGATAATTTTGATTGCAATCAATGGAAGCAAGATTTGTATCCACAACCTTTCAACCTGTAAAGGTGATTGCTTGTTGTTCCCAAGAGTAGAGGAATTAGACTCAAAAGAAACATATCTTTCTATCAAAATCTTACTCAATCTCAATTCCTGGGATTCAAACACCCGACTTGTAAGGAAAATAACTTGAAACATGATGTTGATGAAATATGTACTGGATTATCATCATAAGCTTTTGTAATCAAATGTATGTAATAAAGTTTTGGGTTTTTTTGCAACTCCTATCGAGCAATCTAATTTCTCCATTTTTGTTATGGTATCAACAAAAATATTGGATTTTTTGCAACTTGAATCGAGCAATGTAATTTCTCCTTTTTGTTATAATCTTAATAAAAATATTAAAAAATAAAATACGTACTCTAATTTCTTTTTGGGAAACAAAAGACTTATTTTGATTTTCCGTTTTACACATTGAATGTTGAAGGAATATGAATTTAATGATATGTCATGGAAGCTTTGATCCTAGCTCATATAGTTATTATAATAAAAGAAGGAAAAATAGTGCTATAAAATGTATAAACAAATTACTTTAAAAATCACAATTAAAATCAATACTACATATATAAACGCATTGTGAGTTGTGAGTTATTAACTACTAGTTGTAAATGATTAGATGCTTGATAGAATATTTGTATTCTACTCTTCATTTAAACTTAAATTTGCAATTTTTAAGGAGAAAACCCTTGTTCTTAAAAATTAAGTTTTTATATTCAAAAGAAAAAACATATTTTTGATATCTCTAGAATAGGAACCAAACAATACAATCTCTTGGTTGCATAGCAGTTCACTTGATTTCTTAAGAAACATTTTATCTTAGGATCCAAAATATGCTTCAGTCGTATAATAAAAAGAAATACTAACTTTTCAATGGAAAAGAAAGGTTAAAGAGCTTAAAGGAAAAGACTAACCATAAAACACCATTGCGTAATTTTGAATAGGTACAAATGCCAACATTCAAAAGTAAAGCTTCCTTTGAGAGCGGATTTTCCATAATATTATGCTCTCTGTAATAATGAAGGATTTGAAGATCATCAAATTATTGTTGTAATTATTGAATATTCCTTTTCCATGATTCCAACTAAATGATTCTAAGATCCACCTTCCATTGAACTAGTCCACTATTATTTTTGAATCATCAATCAGTTTAAAAACCTTCACTTGCTTCCACAAAGCTAACCATAAAGCACACCACAAAGAAATCAATTGACACAACAAAGTTTGTACCATTTCCAATGCTTGGCTTAAATTTTAGAACCGCATTATAAGGGAATAGAGTGACAATACCAACCCCATAGTTCCCCCTTTGATAGGTACCATCAAAGAAACCCTATACATTTCCTTTAGATAGCACAAGCTACTTATAATTCTTGTCTTTTTCAATTTCAAGGGCTTGACCTATTCCATAAAAGCAACTCTAGAATTATGTACAATTCTCGCTGAGCATACAACATCATTTTGAAACAGAACTTTGTTTCTCCCTAACCAAATGCCCCACATCACAAACACTAGGAGAGATTTAAAAGAGGACAACTTTAAATATCTAAACCCAAAGTCACATACTTTCTTCAATAGAGTTCCCAAACCACCAACTGTTTATTTTTAAATTGACAAAACCTCTTTCAAAACAATCTTCACAAAAGGGAAAATAAATAAATAAATGGTCAATAGATTCTAACAACATAAAACATAGAAAGGATTTGAAGTAAGGGATTTTCACACTTCACAACGAGAGTTGAGGCATAGGAGCTCTTGGCGCGGCGGAAACCTAGGGTTATCTCGGCTCTGGTTGCAGCCTGAGCCTGCGGCGGCTGGGCTTCCGCTGGTGGGGGTACTGCTTGCCCATCCGGCTGCTTTCGTCTGGTGCTTCGTGCTGCCAGTTTCTTCCTGCTCCGGGGCTTGCTGCATCTGGTGGTTCTGCGACCCTCGCGCAGCGCCCTTCTTCATCTCTCCTCAGCGAGACTCGATTCTTTCGGCCTCAACTGGTGTATCCGGGTAGGCTGCCTCCCATCTGCACGGCCGTGGTCCGGGGTTTTGTTTCGAGCTTAGCGGCGGCGGCTTTTCTCCTCGGCTTCCTCGGCTTTTCTCTGTTCACCGACCGACCCTTCGTCTTGGTGGTTTAAGCAAGGGTTTTGGGCCTTTGTTCTTTGTGCTGCGCCGCAGAGCGGGGTCAAGGGGTTTCGGCTTCCTGACGTTCTTCATGGGGGCGAGGTGGCTGCCCTAGCCGCCTCTGCCCCTGAATCCGGCCCGCCTCTGCTCTTGTCGGGACCTGTTTTGGGCTTCCTTGCTGAGGCTGGGTTCTTTTTTGGTCCTTTGCTTGTAACCAATGCAGCCATGGAGAGTGTTGAGGGATCTGAATTGTGGAGTCTTTCTCTGCACCGATTCGTGCCGCTTTTCTATGGCTGTTGCGGGTTGTTTCTTTTTCTGGCTTCTCTGGACATATGGGAGGATTTCTTCCTCTGGCTTCTGAGGTTATTGGTGGAGAGTTGAGGGGATGGGGGAGGTGTGACTACCTCTACCAATTCGTGCCTCTCCCCTCTGTTATTTTGGCAGCCATTTTGAAATATTTCTGTACTCCTCCGGAGCTATCGTTTATTTACTGTTTTTATTTTTCTTGTAAAGGGTAGGCGTATACTCCTGTTGGGGTTTACATACCCTGTATCTGGCTGCCCTGTCTGTGGGCTTTATCTTCTGGAGGCCCTGCTGAGGGCTGTATCTGCATACTTCCCAGAAGTATTGGTTATTGTAAGTGGTTTACCCACAATACTGCATATGCGTTTCAGCATCTACAACATGTAATTTTCTGAAATTAATGGAAATTACGCGCTCTATTTCTTCGGAAAAAAAAAAAAAAAAACATAAAACATAGAATCTAAGAGCTTCCCATACTTTTTTTGCTAAAGCATTCCATGTGAGAAATTCCCTTTCAATGAGAAGCCACAAAAAAATAAGACATTTAAGGAGTCCTTGACCCTTCCAAATTAAATCAAACCACCATTTTGATTCATGGGGATCCAAAATTTGTTTTAGCAAAGTAGGGATACAATGTTTTGATTCAACAAAATATGACTTGTGAATCAAAATGGTTAATGTTTATCATATTTTATATTTTAAATTAGTTAATATATTTATTTATTAACATTGCAATACTGGCACAAAATATTTAAATTTCATAATATTTGAGATTTTTATGTAATAAAAGTATTTACATTAATTAATGTAAACATACTATAATGTATTAGTGATGATGACGACCACCTTTCATTGAAATATTTTCTGAAATTTTATTAATTGATGCTTTCACGTTGTGTTTTTATGATCCAAAAATGATTGTTGTAGGGACCAACCCTATAATTTTATTTTTTTTAAATACAAAAAATACAACCATAAGACAGTAGCATTGGGGATTCAAAAATTATTAATCATTATATAAAAATTTCCTGAATTTCACTTCATTGAACATATCATCTGATTACATGTTATTAACTAAAACCATAATGAAGTTATACAAAACAATATTATAACAACATAGGTATCATTCACGAGGAGACGAAACTCAAACTTGACTTGCCGTTATTTTCCCTCCTTTGTTGTTGGTTGCCTCCAAGTGTGAATGTCGACGTGTTTAATTCGAATGCAATGACCCATCGGTTGACCTCCCAGCCTACTCCTTGGGTACTCTCCTTGCTCATGGACCCTCGAGATGCAATGGGGTTGTACAATGGATGAATGTATTAGCTGGTAGAGGAGAACACTCATTGGCTCAAGAGTCCCCTCTCTTAAGTCCTCTACCTCACCAAACTCATTATAGCTCGTAGTCGCTACTCTAACATAGTCTTATCCATCCAACAATAGTAAACAAAAGTCCCTTCTCCCATGGCTTGCCCCTTCTTTTATAGGAGTCCTCATTGGTGACACTTAGTCTTTCATGCATAATTAATTATTTTTGATAATCCAATAGTTTGATTATTCACCCACCCATGTGTCACTCTCTCATCAAGGATCTCCAAAATTATTTACTTAAATTTTAATTTAAAAATAATATTTTTCATCACCTCAACAAGATTCTTATTTCTTCACCTAGTTGTTTCTTGATCCCCCTTTTTACTCATTAATTTGTGTTCATTACTAAAGTCAATTGATAAGTCAAGATTTGATCCCATATCTACTCCCTAATTTAACTCAAGTTATCTCTTAGATGAATATTCTTATGTTGGTTGTTGCCACATGGAGGTTTTCTATATTTCTCTAAATTTAATTTATTAATTTTATTTTAATTTTCCATCCTCTTTTCTTAATTAGGTTTAACTATTTTAGGATTAATATTTATCCTTATTTTTATGTCCCTCTTCCCCTTTTTACCTAATTAAATTACATTATTTACCTAATACTTTCCAACATGGGAAGGGTAGAGTTTTTAAGGTAAAATATTTTATTTCTTCCTATGATCCCTTTAACCCAAGTTTTATTCTTGATTTAATTACCTCGGTTCTAATCATCATTTACCACTTGATGTGAATTTACATGGTTTTCATATCTTGATTATATTTGTTAATTTATTTATTTTTAATGATTCCAAGGGTGTCAAGTTTCGTCATGCCGTTCAAGAACTTCCCTTGAATTTCTAAGGGTGTCATACCTAACAGTTTATTTTTGATGCCAAGGGTGCCAAGTTGGTCGTGCCCTTCAAGAAATTCCCTTGAAGTTCCAAGGGTGCCACGCCACTTGCCCTTCAAGCATTCAATGGCTACGAGGGGAAAGTATAGGTGCAACGACAGAAACCACTATCATCTCTTATGTTGCCTGCTATAGTGAAACTAATGGTGTTGGGAATCAAGGAATCTGCCTTAATGTGCACCCCCCGGTAAAACCCTTCATGAGCGACCCAACTTTGGGACCTGCCCTCATGACATTGTGATCTTCAAGACGAAGGTGTTTCAACCTTTCCAGCCCAAGTCACGGTGGGAGTGCTAGTGGGTGAGATCATGGACACTACCCCACTCCTTTCATGCAGTTCCATCCAATTGTACAACCCCATCAGTCATTCGGTCAAGCAACTGATTTGTTTCTGCAACCACTAACATATCATCATAATATCTAGATAAACATATATAGCAGGTTTCAAAATTGACTTAGAATTTCAAAGATAAAATAATATAAATTTTCATCAAACCAGGTGTCGTCAACTTGTCATATGCGAGTGCCTCTGGTGGTTTCCTGCCATACTCAATAATCATCAATAACAAGGTTTCTGAGTGTTAGTCATTGCCCTAATAGCATCATCAACATCACCTAGTCATTCGCATCATTTTTCATTGTGAACTAGAACTAATGCAAGTAGGTAACATAGGGGACACATCCATCATGGCTATCATCATCATAACATCAATGGAAACATACATATCCATCAAAAGCTATCAACATTGTAACATCAATAGAAAACATCCCTATCCATCAGAGCTATCATCATCATGATATCAATAGAGAGAATACATATCCTTTACTACTATCATCGTCATAAATTCAATAGAGACCAAACATAACCATTTATGCTACAATCATCATAATCAATAGAGAACATGCATAACCATTAATGCTACAATCATCATAATACCAATAGACAAAATACATAACCATTAATGCTATATTCACCATAATATCAATGGAGAACATACATAAACATCACAACCACTAATAATAGAGTCATGTGTCTGGATCCTCAACCTGAGGTCCTCAAAGAATAAAGTGTGGGCCTTAGGGCTAACTAAATATTAATGTCATATCTTTGTCAGTTGACTAGAGCAGGGCACTACAGTTTTCAAAACTCTTTCTTAAACATTTTTTATTTCGATGAGTTAACAAGTTATGAAAATATTCTTGTTCAACATCAATTATAACTTTCACAAGTAATATAATTTATTATGTAGGGGCATGCAAAGAGAGATCTATATTAATGTTTCTGAAAAGTTGACAACAATATTGTATAGCTAAACTTGTTGATGCAACTCCTTCCACGTCTAGGTTCCTCTAATTTCAATCTTTCATCATATTCCATCTCATGTAACAAGACCTCAAATATCAACTCAGAGAGTCATAGAGGAATTGAGGAGTGGCTCAATAAACTCTAAAGGATAATAGGTCAAATTTATTAAAAATGTAGAAATTGTCTCTAGACAATGATTAGGGCCAAGAGAGGGGGAGGCAAGTGTGAGCGGGGTCATCTATCGCCCTGATGAAGAATTAGAGACAAAATTTGCATGGGGGTTAGGCAAAACAACAAAAAACAAAACAGAAGCTTTAGCCCTTTGGCAAGGTCTTAAGATTGCAAGCTCAAGGGGGATTTGCCAATTAATAGTTTTTGGAGATTCAATGATAGTAGTTCAAAATCTCTACAAAGTCAAAGACCACATAGAAGAAGATATCCCTCTAATTCACTACAAAATATGGTTGAAAATTCAAAAGTTCAAAAACATTGCCTTCTACCACATAAAAAGGGAAAATAATCAATTTGTTGATGAACAAGCCAATAAGGGAGAAAGTCTTGAGTAAGGGGTAATAATCCAAATCCATTTATATATCATATTCCATGGTCCTTATTCCAAAAATGAAAGGGATTAGCTCATCCCAATTAATTCCCATCAGGGGTCTGATTAGATTGGAATCAAGGCTTGACATGCCACTTAATGACAACTCTAATCCCATGATAGTGGGAAATTTTGACAGACTGCAACCTTAAAAGTCGGGTCGTGGTGGAATCACATCCAACTGGGTGAGCGAGGTGTGTGATGACAAGTTTGAGGACAAGTGGAGAGTCACCCCATGTGCATTATACTTCACATCAAGAGAAATCAGGTCGGTTTTCCTCCCACTTAGGGACAATTAATTTTGCATGAGATGGGAAGCAGGGCAAGAGATTCAGAGATGGAAATTCATGTTAGGAATGGGTAGCGAAGCGGAAATGTCATTCAATGTGATGAGACTAAATCTGAAGCAGGAAGAGCTCGTGTTAAGGCATATAAGTGGATTTTGTTGGTTCTATAATTGTCATTAGTATGTGTTAGAGCTTGAGCATACTGCAATATGGCATCTTCAAGTAGGGACGATTGTGGAGAGAAAGAGAAGGATCAGTTGGCAACAATTATGGCATATCTCTCAGCCCTTATGGTGAAGCTTGGTGACTAGGCGACTTTGGAAGCCCATTCCCATTTTGCATTGATAACAAGATAACTAAAAGCGCTACGTGAGGACATGGAGCAACTCCAAATTTCAATGGAAAATCTGGCAACCAAGATGGATAATATGATTTTATAAGTGGAAATCATTGAAATTATAGTGTAAATGATGATTGTGGGTGTCCTCAAAGAGGTGTTTGGAATCCTTGAGATCCCTTCTTCTGATGTGCAGGTCGCTCCTCATGATGATGAACCCCTGGAACAATTAATGGCTATGATTCCCCTCATCAAATGGAAGTAGAACAAGATTGTTATGTGGAATTTACAATTGTGGACAAAAGTAACTTCCCTAGACCTAGTAGACTGGTCGAGAACAATAGAAAGCAAAGAATATAGAGTTTCCTTTAGAGAAATTGAAGAATGGGAAAGAGGCTTACTTGGAATTTGTATCAAGCTTTACCTTCCTCCTAGCTTGTAAGCTCCAATCGTAGCTCCAAAGGTTATAATTAGAACCTGCACATACAACCAAAACAAGTTGAGGATCCACAAAATCTACGTAGCATAATTCAATTACTCTATTCAATGATTCAGCGAGGCATTGAAATACGTGAATGTAAATGTAACACAACACATATAGGAAAACATGATACTCTTTGTATTAATAGAAATAGGAGAGAGTTTACAGCCAATAATAGCAGTTGATATTGTAGAGATCTCCCCGAGTTGACTTGTCCTTCCTTGTCACAAAACACACCTAAATGTCACCCTAATTCATGAAGATGATGAATCTCTTAGGTTCAATGCAACAACATGAGGGCATGATCAGTCTCTAAAATCCAACCTCAATGTTATGGATGGAAATAAATTTATAGGAGAGGGATGGTAGTTTAGTATTTACCATAATGAGCTTGGGATCCACTTATGATGGGAGGATGAGCCCAAGGGATAAGAGGTGAAGTATCCAAGGTAGGATCAGATAGGACATGAGCTTCTTATCCATAGTAAATGGTTAAAACAACCCCTGGAAGCTTCTGGAAGAGGAACCTTCGTAAATATTTTTAATTTTCCCAAATTTCTAGAATCAGTGCACTGCCAACAAGGAGAAAATAGTGTTGACCAACACTGATGCAGAAGGATCAATCAACACTGAGCGCAGGTCTCTAAAGGGGCAAGGTGCACTGGGTCTTAAAAGCATTGATTTTTAGTAGTTATACCCAGAAACGCGGATATTTGGAAAGATCATGCTTAAGGCTTTGTGTATGGATCATGACAACATGTTCATGGATGTGGATTGATCCAGTTTGAAAGCCTATTGACCAAATGCGACAAAATGGCCTATAACAAATTTCCCCCTAAAGTGCAAAGTCATAAACGGTAGGTAATGACTAAAGTGTTTTACCTTGTGACAAGTTCATATAAAAAACAACAGGCTGAGACCATCATTTGTTACAATATATTTTCATCATGATATCTTTGTTAAGGGAGACATACCCATGCTCAACACATAAGCTAACATTACATGTACAATGATCAAGAAGTCGTGTCCACTGATGAAAAAATGTGGACTCATGATTAGATGATTGTCTATATGATCATGACCATCATGCTTTATAATCTTGCATTAATCCTGAAATCGCATCCTTGATGGATGGAACTAGTTCCAGGGTCTTCTATTTTGTTCACTCAATCCTCCAATGTAAGAGTCTAACCATGTGAATAAAGGAGCTAGATTTGAACATGGCAAACACCATCTAATTACCGACTAATGATGTAAGTTGTTAACAAACATGAGAGAAAACATCATTGATATTAATCACTCTCAAGGTACAAAAATACAATTGTATGGTGTCAATGAATGAGTTGAAGTCGAACACCACACAAAATCTTTCGGTCGAAGGCCAATGATGAAAACTTGTCACCTAGAGTGAGTAAACTTTCCATTAATGTATACAAGCTCCAAGGTATTGTTGGGCGTAGCACAACTTGGCTAGGTTTTGGGCAAGGAATCTGAATTTTGTGGAGCGCACAATAGAAAGGATGTCGAGGAAGTGTGAAGTAGACCGTGCAGTAGAGCAACGAAGCACAATGAGGACCACACAACAAAGTCACTGCGCAGTATAGGGGCTTCACGGTGAAGCCCCTACCTTTTTGTAAAAGCATATAATATTGTAAAATTTGAATGATTTTGGACTAAAGTCCCTTGTATCTTGGAAACCATGGCATTAGGTCCATGGTAATGTAGCGATGTAATCACTCAATTTAATAGTATATATAGGGATGAATAATAAATCAAGAAGGAAGGATTGGATCCAGATCTGTTTTTATGGTTGTATTTTTGTGATGTATACTTCAGAGAAAGGGGCGAGGCTCCACATCTGAGTGCGTAGAGGCCTAGGTTTGCAGCTTAGTGCGTAGACAGTCTGCAGCTTAGTGCATAGACAACCTGTAGCTGTGTGCATGGGTGAAGAATTGTTTGTTGTACCAAATTCTCTATTATAAGCAATAGTTCTTGTGGACATAGTCCCACATTGGGATGAACCATGGTAAAATTTGTGTCTTCATGTGTTGATTTTCTTATTATTTGCACTTTATTTTAGTATTATGAAGTTTATGGATGTTTATAATATGTTTAAATGATAAATGTAATTCTGCGAAGTAATATATAAGTGTGAAGTAGTTCATGAATGCGAAGTAGTTTATAAGTGTTAAAGCATAATAAAATATACAATTTCCACATCACAACATCCCTCAAGGCTACATAAACTTGGTTCTGCAACCTCCCATAGTCACTTCGGATGAGACTGCAACTTACTTGCAGGTTGTTGCTGAAAGGGCCAGTGATTGAGGGTTTTGTTGGTGTGCAGTAAAGGATCGAGCCTGGGTCAGACCAACCTTTCTTAAACCCTCGATCGATCTATTTAAATTTTTACCTTAAACACTTGATCAAGTATTTTAAGCGTTTGATCGAGCTGTTGAGAGCCTAAAAAAATAGAGTTTTAGCTCCCCTTCTGCAGATTTCTCCGCAACACCATTTTGTAGCCTAATGGAATTAAGGCAGTATTTTTCCTTAAGTGATATAGTTGATCATGTTGGATTGTGAAGGAATCCTCTATCCAATGGCATATGAGTTTGACATTTTCAAATTCATATGATAGTTTTCATCTATTTTCTTTTAAACATTACGCTTGAAATATTTTGGGATAGTTTCAAAGGCGCTGAATGAAAAATCAATAACATATAACATACAAAATGAAAAAATTTCAAAAAATATCATTCTCTTCATTTACGAATCCTCTTCAAAAGGGTACTCTTGTTTTTTAATTTATTTAAATAGTAGAAAAAATATTATGTGAACATGTGTGTTTCAAAAATGCAATTCAAATATTAATTTACCAACTTCGAAAATAATAAAAAATAATATTTTGCATAAAAAATAAAGTTTTAATATGCACAACTTATTTATCTCTCTGTAAATCATGTTCATATAATTAATTTTTTAAAATTATACATTTTAGACTAAGTTATGTTACATGAACACATACATACTTGTTAAGGTGTGTGAAAATTTGCAAGGACAGGCATTTCATTTAATGGAAATTTGATAGATTATATGACACTATTTTTTTTTTTCAAAACATATCAATAGGACAACAACATAATTCTCCACAAATTGTCTTTTTACTCTAAATCAAAATTACCAACGCTTATATGAATTTTGAGGGCTTCAATTCAATAAAAGAGTAAAATTTTGAAATTTTTGCCCATTATATTTGAGAACTAGACCATTTGGAAGGAAACAAGACTGAAAAACAATGGAGAGAAAAATAGGCAACAACCATAAGAGCAATATATATGCCAAAACTCTGAAAAAGACTAACATATAGGCCAAAAACCTTGAAAAAGACTTTATTCCTTAGAAATTGTTCAAAAGACTGTCTTATTCAATTAAGTCAAAAGAGCATCATAATCTATCTCATAATTGAAGAGAAACACTAATTTAACAATGTGATTTTTATTGTTCATGACATAGTATTTTGAGAAACTTCACATTAAACATCCAACCTCTTATGACTATCAAATTAAATCAATCACTAGAACAAACCTCAATAAAATTTCCAATACTAAAACATTGGTTTTTGTTCCTTTCATCTAGTAACAAATCAAGATGAAATACATAATTTTATGTTAAATTATAATTCAAATTTCAAAAAATTTATTGACATTGTGTGAAATAATTCTCATCATAACATATTTTTATTGTGTGAACAAATTCTCCTCCTAAAATAATTTTTTTAAATACAATATTTTATCTAATATTTCAAATCGGAATTCAAATCGCAATTTCAGAGCGCTGAATTTGCAAAGCTCAATATCGAAACTTGTATTTGAATTCGTTGTATCTGAACAGGGCGGAGGAAAATTATAGTGGGCTGAAAAGAGAAGTGGGGACACACCTTTAATATTCTGTAAACTACTCTGTAATTTCTCCCTGCAAACATGGTATTCGCTCTGAAACTTCCACGCCACTGCCCCGAAATGTTCTTTCCTCTGCGACGCGGCTTCCAGCCCGTTTCGAACCCTGGTACAACAGAAACTAATAGCTCCCTATATTTGTACATCTGCCCCTCCAGCAACAGCAGCTTCATGAAGTAAAATCCCTTTGTTGGAATATACGCGAGGCTGAGATGAATATGACACAGAAACCGCTGACAGTTCGATTATACGTGAAAGGCCGTCCAATGTCTGAGATTGATAAGTTAGTGAAGATAGAGAATGAGTCAATGGCTGCCATGGTGTGCTTCATGATGTTTTTCGTCTTCGTCTGTTCCATGATTCTCTTCATTTTCTCCTCCAACAATCCCAATTCCAAGATTGGGCGCATTCCCCATTTTCGTTTTTATATATCCGCTGCTGCAGCTGCAATTGTTGCTATGTTTGTGTATGCGGTGTATGGTGTTATAGCCGAATCAGCGCGCCTGTGGAAGGAGAAGGATAATTTCTACTGCAACCAATGGAAACAGGACCTGTCTCTACGGACTTTCAACCTGTAAAGGCTGCCGCTCGTTGTTCCCAGGGGCAGAGGACTAGGGCTCACCGGAAACATATCCTTTTCTCAAAATCTTAATCTCAATTCCTGGGATTCGAACACCCGACCTTATTTGGAAAATTACCCGAAACATAGTGCTAATGAAATCCTGTACAGGATTATCTCTAAAGCTTTTGCAACCAAAGATGTGTAATAATGTTTTGGGTTTTTTAATGTAATTTCTCCGTTTTTGCTTTAATATTAAAAAATATATATATTGGATTTTTAGCAGCTCCGATCCAGCAATGTAATTTCTCTCTTTTTAATAATGTTAATAAAAAAATTGGCAAAAAAAAAGGACCTACTCTGATTTTTCCTTACCCAAAAAGATTGGAAAATTAAAAACCTGCTGTGATTTTCCTTTCCTCTTTGCACATTCAATATTGAAGGAATGTGAACGGAATGGTATGTCAGGGCGGAAGCTAGTTTATTAATAAAACTAGTTAGGTTAATTAGAACCTAGCTAGTTTAATTATTAATAACTAAAAAAAATTAGTGTATAGTTTGATATTTAATTATAAAATTTATAAATAATTTATTTTAAAAATTATAATTAAAATAGAAATTATATATGAGTTGTTTTTAGTGTGATTTTTTGGAAGTTTTTTTGGTGGGTTTTCTTGTCTAGTGTGATTTTTTGGAAAAAATTTTGGTGGGTTTTTCTTGTCTAATTTCTCTAAAATCCGGCGGGAATTTATTGAAATCACAAATTTGATGGGTGACCCCTACACAATTGAAGTGCCCTAGAGGTTTTTCAGGGTGCTTCTTGTCTAATTTCTCTAAAATCTGGCAAGAATTTATTGAAATCACAAATTTGAGGGGTGACCACTGCACAATTGAAGTGCCCTAAAGGTTTTTCAGGGTGCTGAATCCATATATATATAGTCAAAAATCGAGTTTAAATAACACAAATCAAGATTTCACCTCAAATTCTTCCACTAAATACCGACACCTAAAAGTTCAAAAAATCACACTAAAGACAACTTCGATATTATAAACACAAAACGGAAACTATATAAACTCATGGTAGGCATTGTGAGTTATTAAGTGTTACTTTTGTAAATTATTTGATGCTTAATAAAAATATGTTTGCAATTCTAAGAGAACACTTCTCGCGAAGAATTAAGTTATATATTAATGTTTATTGTATTTTATACTTTAAAATAGCTATATATTAATCTATTAACATTATAATGGTGTTTTAGTCAGTTACGTTTATGTATATGTTTTTTCACTGTTTTATCAGATCTCTATTCTCATTGTTATATGTTCTTAAGTAGTAATTTTTAGATTTTTTAGCATTTTAAAGTCAAGTCAAATATTGTGTAATGTTGTTAAAATATGTAATCGTTTTTGTAAGGAAGATAATGGTTTTCTGACCAGGTCAGCATGGTTTTCAAATAACATCAATTGTAATTACACTTTATCAGCATCAAAGGAACTTAGCTCAAGTGGTATGGTTCACAATTTGTGTCCCAAGTAGTGTGGGTTCAAGTCTCCGAAGACATGTTGGCCTTTGTGGCATTTATGAAATATTGGTTCTACTAGGTGGAATAGTGGTAACTACGAAGTTAGTGATCATGCCTAACGAAATTCTTTGATCATATTCCATCTCATGTCACAAGAACTCAAATCTCAACTCAGAGTCATAGAGGAATTGAGTGGCTCAACAAACTCTAGAGAATAATAGGTCAAATTTCTTAAAAATGTAAAAAAGGTATCAAGACAAGGATTAGGGCCAAGGGATTGAAATTAACAATATTGGACTACATTTTCAACTTCAAGGTGAAATACACCTTCCTCTAACCATAGTTCTCTTACATATATGCTCAAGAAGTGGTTCCAATAGTTGGGAAACAAGATGGGTTATACATGTGTATGGCCTTTATGATCTCCACTCAAAGTTTGTAAAAATTCTACTTTATTTATGTTTGGGGGCCATTTGAATGTGTTTCCGGGCTTCTAACTACCCATTTGTGCATTGTGCATAAATTGCATCCTTGTAGGCACATACGTAGGAAAAGAGCCTTTAAAATTTGGTTAGGAGAATTATAAATTGCCAAGTGAAATCATTGTGACTTAGTTCAACACATGGGTTAATGGGTGATTAAATTTGGCTAAAACAATTTTTTTTATTTATCTTTCAATGGTCATAATGTGTATACTTTTTAATTTATGGATACAAAGCATGATGACTAAGTATATCTAGAAACAAATGATTATTGTCTTATGTTTCTTTGAATTAAACAACACAAATTTGAACTTATTTAATCACATGAATGAATATTTTTGAACATGCAACAATCACACATATGACTCAAAAAATGAACAGTGAAAGCAATAAATGAATAACATAGATGCACACTTATTTTCCACTTCAAATCAGCTTATCATTCCAATGATCAAAGCTTACAAGGTATCTCCACAATTTGTTGTAACTTAGCAATTGTACAGTAAAAAATAATACTACATAAAAGAGAAGTATAACCTATTGAAATAGAAGTACGGTTCTATTGAAGAAAGAAGGTGGTGAATGCTATTGTATAATTGTATGAGGTTGTTATTGTATGGATTCCTTCTTATTGTTTGTGACAACGGATATGTAACACCCCCCTCCCACATCTACCCAAATAATCGGCCAATTAGGGTAAAAATGTGATAAGAAGTTACTATGATATGATTCGACCTCCTAAGTCCCCTTAATGAAGTGCGACCGAAAGAAACACACATACAGACCTTCAACATTAGCAACAGGACCTCCAAGGACCATCCCAACCACTTAGGTAACCAACCCCTGGGTCCCACTGAGTTTTTAGACCATTAAACCCCCGGACACTCCCTTGATATGGACAAGCATGCGTCCAAGAGGCTCTAGACGCTCCCACAACATGGGTATGCATGTGTCTAGGGACTTTTCTACCCAGTGTTATGCTAGCGTCTCCAGGATTTGTGCCACTTTTTTAGGCCCAGAGCCCAAGTCACTGCCTAGAACTCAATGACACTTTCATAACTGAAAGATAACAACAAAATAATAATACAAATGCAATTTCTTGAACAAGGACTTGACTGGATCTCTACTAGCCATGACAGGCATTTCATCAAACATATCACAAATATGTACTATTTAAATAAAATCACATTGTCTAAATAGTCAATTAATTATTTATAAATGGTAAACCATTTTTGCCCACTATATTTTAGAATTGGACCATTAAGAAGGAAATAAGGCTGAAAAACAATGGAGAGCAAAAATAGGCAACAACCATAAGAGCAACATATAAGCCAAAAACACTGAAAAAGACTTGATTCCTTAGAAATTGTTCAAAAGACTTGGTTTTATTGAATCAGGTCAGATGAACATCATAATTCATCTCATACTCAAAGAGAAACACGAATTTAACATTATGATTTTTATTGGTTTTAAAAAAGCATAGCATTGCTTTTTGAGAAACTTCACAGTAAACAACCAACCTCTCATGACTATCAAATTACATCAATCACCAAAATGAACCTCAATAGAATTTCCAATACTAAAAGGTTTTTGTTCATTTCATTTGATAACCAATCAACATGAAATACATAATTTTATGTTGAATTATAATTCAAATTTCAAAAATTTTATTGATATAGTGTAAACAAATTCTCCTCATAAATGATTTTTAAAAATACAATATTTTATCTAATCTTTTGTTTATTCTAACACATTTTCTTTTATTATGCCTCCAAATATTTTTTCCATATTCATAAAATTTTAAAACAATTGTAAAAATAAATAGTAATATAAATCTATCTTTTAAAACAATTGTAAAAATAAATAGTAATATAAATCTATCTTAATTGGAATCTATTTAACATACATAAGGATCAAACAAAAAAGAGATATTAAGATGAATCTATGGATCCATGGCGATATGCGTATCTAATCTTTAATTTATGCTAATGCATTTACATTTATTAGGCATGCATTTTATTGTAAGTTTTTCCTTAGTATATATTAAGTTTGAAAATAATTATAAAATTAAATGATAATGAAAATTTATTTTTATAGAGTAATTAAAATATCAAATTGAAAAATGAGATGTATATATATATATTAAAATATCAAATTGAAAAATGATATATATATATATATATATATATATATTAAATTGTTTAGTTATATATTAATTTTTTATTATTTATTATTTTATATAAAAATGATAATGACTATGATGTTTATTAAGATTTATATGGTTTAATAGACTTTAAGAAAGTAAGAGATTAATTAGAATTTCTTAATATTTTATTTTTATGTTATGAAAGAATTTTTCCAAGATCACCATATCGCTATAGTTTTGCTACCTTAAAAAATCAAGAAGGTTGGTAGTGTGACAAATATATTGAATATTAGATTAAACGTGAATATAAGATGGACAATCTAAGAGAGTCATTTTCATCGTCCATCCTCCTAATCTTGCAAAGGTGACAGACTCTTTTATCCCTTGGTGTATTGGGAATCAACCAATGCTAAGTTTCACTATGAAGCTCATGAGAGTTAGTTCTTATCATTGCAATGTTTATTTTTTCTGAACACTATTCAAGACAAATAGATATTGATTTTCAAGATTGAAGTTGATCGCCTCATCATAATAACTTTGTTTCCTTTTTCCCTTTAACTAGTTATCACTTTAAAATTTCTCTTTAAAGTAATAATATTTTTAATATTATATGTATTCTACAAAAAGATCTCTTACTGGGCATCCTTATCTCATCATCCCTGGAATCCAAAGTGGGGAGTTTTGGTTAGAATTAAAAATAATTTTAAAACACCTCTTGGTTTCCATCTTATATAACTTCTTTTTATAGGTAAGATACTCACTAATATCTATGTTTTCAATAGGTAAAAAACTTGTTTCAATGATGAAAATAAAATAGAAAATATTTGTTTAATTTTGAGATTATTATAATTTTTTATATTAAATTATAAAAATACCACATTTTATATATATAAGTAACATAGTTATATTTTCTATAAATTATATATATATATATATATATATATATATATATATATATATATATCTATAGATAGATATATATAACCAATTTAACTTTTTCAATCAATTATAATTCATAGAACATATAACCATCTTAACTCTTTCAATCGACTAATATCAGAACCAAGATTATAACAAGGCCGTATAGCTAGAGTTCCCTACCGCTTAGTTTAATTATTAAACTTTGAAGATATGAATTCACTGCCACATTTGAACAAGGGTAATATTATAGATATTATTTCTTAATTTAAATATAGTTAAATCATAGTAAAAAATAATAAATACATGCATGAATAAATGAACAATGTGTTTTTGAGTAGCCATATAGTATTGTTAATAGCAATGGACTTATAGTATGTGGATTTTGGAATCAAAATCCTAGAATCATACTCCCAAACAAAAAAACGTTTCTACCTTATTATACCTACCTACTTAGTAGAATGGGGAAGACATTGTTACATGGACAATGAAAGATTAAATTGCCTACTTAGTAGAGTGGGGAAGACATTCTTACATGGATAATGAAGGATTAAATTCAATGCCAAAAATTTTCTTGCTTGAGTGCCCCACCAAAAGAGTGACGGGATCACTCAACCAAAAGAGTGACGCAAAGGCATGATCAAAAAAATCCAAACTAGAAAAGGGAACAATCCCTCTAGTCAAGCCAAATAACACAAAACAATTAACACTACTAAAAAACATTAATAATTCACCATAAGTCCATTCATTCTATAGAAATTTGAAAGAAAGTAGTAACCCATTAATATGTGGGATTCTTGATTATGAAAAATAATAAAAAGTATCCCTTTGTAAAATTTGAAAAACAATGAAATTTTATGTATAACCTGGAAGAAGGCTAAACGTTAAAATGTTTTTTAATTTTTTTCATAGTGAGAGACTATTTGCAAAATTGTATTTTTGCACCGAGGAAATTATTGTTTTTAATGTAAAAATAAATTTAACAACTTCAAAAAGTTAACTACAAATAGATTATACAATGTTAACATTTAATATTTATAATTCCATTAATCCAAAATTATTTTTCTTATATTTTAAGCTAAAATAATAAATTTCTCTTTTCATTATTTATTTTCACTAACTATAATAAAAATAAATTCTTTCAGCATTTAAACTATAAATTTTCAGCATTTAAACTATAAATATAAAAATAATCCATTATTAAAAATATTATTATGAATAACAATTTGAATATAGAATATTTTAGCCATAATTTAAACTTTAACTTCTAATATGTTGCTGAAATTTACAAATAATTTAGATAAAAATAGAATTTGGTATTTTAAATTTTAAATAACGTGTGCAAATTTTAAATAATTTATTAATATTATTTAAAAAATGTACCATTTAAATTAAAAGAGAAGTGGGAACACACCTTTATTATTTTGTAAACTACTCTGTAATTTCTCCCTGGAAACATGATATTCGCTCTGAAACTTCCACGTCACTGCTCCGAAATGTTCTTTATTATTCTGTAAACTACTCTGTAATTTCACCCTGGAAACATGGTATTCGCTCTGAAACTTCCACGCCACTGCTTCGAAATCTTCTCTCCTCTGCGACGCGGCTTCCAGCCTGTTTCGAACCCTGGTTTAACAGAAACTAATAGCTCCATATATTTGTACATCTGCCCCTCCAGCAACAGCAGCTTCATGAAGTAAAATCCCTTTGTTTGAATATACGCGAGGCTGAGATGAATATAACCCAGAAACCGCTGACAGTTCGATTATACGTGAAAGCCCGCCCAGTCTCTGAGATTGATAAGTTAGTGAAGAGAGAGAATGAGTCAATGGCTGCCATGGTGTGCTTCACGATGTTTTTCGTCTTCGCCTGTTCCATGATTCTCTTCATTTTCTCCTCCAACAATCCCAATTCCAAGATTGGGCACATTCCCCATTTTCGTTTTTATATATCCGCTGTTGCATCTGTAATTGTTGCTATGTTTGTGTATGCGGTATATGGTGTTGTAGCCGAATCAGCGCGCATGTGGAAGGAGAAGGATAATTTCTACTGCAATCAATGGAAGCAGGATCTGTCTCCACAGACTTTCAACCTGTAAAGGCTGCCGCTCGTTGCTCCCGGGGCAGAGGAATAGGGCTCACCGGAAACCTACCCTTTTCTCCAAATCTTAATCTCAATTCCTGGGATTCGAACACCCGACCTTATTTGGAAAATTACCTAAAACATAGTGCTAATGAAATCCTGTACTGGATTATCATCTAAAGCTTTTGCAACCAAAGATGTGCAATAAAGTTTTGGGTTTTGTTAATGTAATTTTTCTGTTTTTGTTTTAATAAAAAAAAAATAATATTGGATTTTTGGTAATTTTGATGGAGCATTTTAATTATTTTTTGGTCAACCGTCTGGAGTACATTTTAAAATTGTTTTTGTTTGGTTAAGAGTTCGTCTTGTACAGACTTAAGGAAACAGGTTGACCCAGAAGCATTTCGCTGAAAGCCTGCCCTAATTTTCCTTGAATAAGGGTGATGAGTGACCCTGCATTATGGAATAACAGGACAGAGATGGTTGTCCTCACCACTAGTTTAATAGTTAAAATATGATAAATTTTCCAACCTCATAAAAAATGTAATTTTTTTTTATTTAATAATATTAATTAAAAAATTGGAAAAAAAACCATACCCAAAAAATTAGAAAATTAAATACCTTTGCACATTGGATATTGAAGGAATTTGAATGGAATGATATGTCATGGCGAAAGCTTTGACCCCAACTCGTTTAATTATTAATAATTAAAACAAATTGTGTATAGTTTGATATTTAATTATAAAATTATAAAGAATTTACTTTAAAAATTACAATTAAAATGGAAACTATATAAAGGAATGGTACGCATTATTTACTTTGAAAATCCCATTTAAAATGGAAACTATATAAAAGCATTCTAAGTAGGCTTGGAATTTCAAATTTTTTCAGCGTGTCAAGTGGAAATTCACTGATGTTTTTGTATTTTTCATGCCCTTCATTTTAAGTTTTACGTAAATTTGTGAAATGGAAATTTGCTGACGTTTTTGTATTTTTCATACCCTTCATTTTACATTCTACACAAATTTTGTTAATGTCAACTTCCCGTGATCTCAAAATTCTTTTTACTACTTTTGCATCTCAATTTTCATTAATCTTCCTCTAAAAGTGCCTTGTTTTTCCTAAGTTAGCATAAACATGTTAATTGGTGCAATCTTATTCCACAGTCATATATTTTGTTTAATTTTCTTTCTTTTTAATTATATAGTCTCTTATTTTCAAAGTAAAGGAATAAGTTATTTCATTCTCAATTTTATTTTATGTTATAAAATATTTGACATTAAAAACTATTTCAACTTGCCAAAATGAAAAATAATTAGACCCTTTCCATTAATTTTTACATCTTTAAATTTTATATGATTTTAATTTACTATATATATGTGTGTGTGTGAGAGAGAGAATTGATAAAGAAAAAAATTACTAAAACTCATATTAATGCTTTTGGCTAAAAGATTTATAATAATGAGATATCCATAATTTATTTTTATTCTTACTCATACAAAGCATTATAAATTCTTCAGACTTTTGAAAATATAAGCAAAACAACTAATCCTTACTTCTTATTTAAGAGTTATGTGTTATAATTATATTAAATTGAACTTCAATTTCATTTAATCATTAAAACAATTAATTTATAAAACAACCCAAAATATATTATAACTAATTAAATCAACATTAAACCTAAAAAAACAATTAAATTATTTTTAAAAGTCCACCCAAAAATACAATTAAATTATTTTAAAAAATACACAATAGCATTTTTTTTTTTTTTTTAAATAAGAAAAGCCTCCAACCTCAAGTGCATACCATTAGCTGAAACAACTAAATTTTTATTAACCTCAAACCATGTACATTCATAAAACTCATAAAACTAGCCGCCTCAATCAAACGTACAACCTCAACAATCACATTGGGAGTAAGTCCTAGCATTTCTTTAACAAGTCAAAAACACCTCAAAATACTTCAGTGCTTTACTGCACTGATAGCAACAATGGAAACTATAGACATTTTAAACCTTGGTTGGGCATGCGAGTGGGATCAGGGTACAACCTCAACAATCACATTGGGAGTAAGTCCTAGCATTTCTTTAACAAGTCAAAAACACTTCAAAATACTTCAGTGCTTTACTGCACTGATAGCAACGATGGAAACTATAGACATTTTAAACCTTGGTTGGGCATGTGAGTGGAATCAGGGTGGCCTCTCAACTCTCGAGGAAGTGTGAAGTGCATAGATATGCTTATGTCAATTCAGTACTATTAGATATGATTTTGGGTGCATTCAGTACTATTAGTATGAATGTTATCTCAATCCATTTAAATTTGAATATGTGAAGTTTCAAAATGCATATGACAAAGTTCACACAAATAAATAACATATCAAATTTGGAATTTGATATATGCAATCAATCATATTATTATATACTAATCATTTTAAAAACTTATAATCATATGGTGTCTTCTTAAAATATTATTCCAGAAAGTTTTTAGTTAAGACAACAATTTGGTTATTAGGATTGTACAAAGTTTGAACCCTTAACCAATTTAGTTATAAACACACAAATTCTAACTAGAAATAATTATGGGTGTTATACGACATTGCATTATACAACAAATTGACGTGAATCGTATAGATAAAAGATCAATTGCATTCGGTTTCCAAAAATAAATATGAGTATTCCCAGTTATAGAGCTTGAGAGTGCAGAACAGTTGTTGGAAACCTGAATTCCCAGTTATAAATATTCAATGCAATTATGCTTTATCGCGGAGTTGTGGATTTAATACGGGCACACCGGAGAGATTGAGAGTGCAGCCAACTACTTGTATTTAAATTTATGCTAAGTGGAAAATCCTTTAAATGGTATTGGTATTATAATTTTTGCCGGTTTAAATTTGAAATCAGACGTTGCAGATATAAAAGAGACGTCATATTTGATCAGTTAAATTTTTAGCTTGCCATCAAATACGTCTTGAAACCCAAAATACGTCTTACAAAACGTCAAATTCTAAGTCTGATTGTGAGTAGTAAAAACCCAATTAAAATGAAAACTATATAAAAGCATGGTGAGTTATTAAGTGTTAGTTTTGTAAATTATTTGATGTTTAATAAAAATATGTTTGCAATTCTAAGAGAACATTTCTCGTGAAGAATTAATTTATATATTAATGTTTATAGTAATTTGTATTTCAAAATAGCTAATATATTTATTTATTAACATTACAATATTGGTGTTATAGTCGGTTACGTTTTATGTATATGTTTTGACATTGTTTTACGTGTCAAACCTCTATTATGTGTATGTTTTGACATTGTTTTTAGGTGTAAAACCTTTATTTTTAGTGTGTTATGTGTTGTTTTAGTAATAATTTTTAGATTTTTTTGGTGTTTTAAAGTCAAATAGTATGTGATTGGTTCTTTGGTAAAGAAGTTATTGGTTCAAACCTCTATTATGTGTATGTTTTGACATTGTTTTATATGTCAAACCTCTATTTTTAGTGTGTTATGTGTTATTTTAGTAGTAATTTTTAGATTTTTTTGGTGTTTTAAAGTCAAATATTATGTGATGGTTCTTTTGTAAAGAAGTTAATGGTATTCTGGTATTCTGACAAAGTCAGTGTGGTTTTCAAAGAACATCAATTGTAATTATTTTCTATATTTTATTATTAATAGAAATAGTGGGACCTATATTACACACAAAAAATATATTGGTGTAAAAGGAGCTTAGCTCAAGTGGTATGGTTCACCATTTGTGTCCCAAGTAGCATGGGTTCAAGTCTCCCAAAACATGTTAGTCTTTGTGGCATTTATGAAATATTGGTTCTACTTGGTGGAATAGTGACAAACATAATATAATATATGTCTAAATATCTTTTATTTTGATAAGTTAATAAGTTATGAATTTTTGATTTATTTTTTGTAAGCTTGGTAGGACTCTCTGGTTAATAAGTTATTGATTATGCCTACAAACATAATATAATATATGCTAATGTGAAGTTAAATATCTTTTATTTTGATAAGTTAATAAGTTATGAAAATATTATTGCTCAACACCAATTACAACTTTCACAAGTAATAAAATTGATGATGTGGGACCATGCAATGAGTGACCAATATTATTGTTGTTGAAAAGTTGACAACAAAATTGTATTGTAATATTGTGGTTTTATGATAAAATATGATTGCAAACAATCTTTCCTAAATATTTTTTATTTTGATAAGTTCATAAGTTATGAAAATATTGTTTTTCATCACCAATTACAACTTTCACAAGTAATAAAATTGATGATGTGGGAGCATGCAAAGAGTGACCAATATTACTGTTGTTGAAAATTTGACAACAAAATTGTATAGCTAAACTTGTTGATGTGAATCATTCATCTTCTAAGTTCCTCTTACCTCAATCTTTGATCATATTCCATCTCATGTCACACGAACTCAAATCTCAACTCATAGAGTCATAGAGGAATTCAGTGGCTCAACAAACTCTAGAGAATAATAGGTTAAATTTATTAGAAATGAAAAAGTTGTATCAAGACAAGGATTAGGACCAAGGGATTGAAATTAACAAATATTGTATAATGCCCTACTTGATCCTATCACGTTAATTTTATTATTGTTTAATTAACCTGAAAATATTGACTTATAATTATTAAGAAATATTGGTATATACCTACATTTGTGAAACTGCAATTTTAATTTCTTGATATGACTTTTATTATTGTTATTATTCAATTCCCAAGTTGTCTTCTCAAATTTAATTTTGGATAGGATATGATCTCTTCTAATTTATTTCCAAATTAAATATCCATATCCCTAGGTGTCTTCTCAAATCTATTTTGAGAAGATATGGTTTTCTCCAATTTATTTCCAAATTAAATATCCATATCCCTAGGTGTCTTCTCAAATCTATTTTTGAGAAGATATGGTCTTCTCCAATTTATTTCCAAATTAAATATCCATATCCCAATGTGTCTTCTCAAATCTACTTTTGAGAAGATATGGTCTTCTCCAATTTAATTCTAAATTAAATATCCATATTTTATTCCCAAAGTGTCTTCTCAAATATATTTTGAATAAGATATGGTAAGAAAAATCAATGATACTAAAATGAAAGGATGAGGGGGTAGTCATGACATTAATGATAGGTGGTTGAGGTGGATGGGAGGAAGAGACATAAAAGGGGAAGGAGGATGATAGGAGGGGGAAGATCCTTGGTCTTGGTTTTGGTTTTGGAGGATTTTGTTTTGGGGGAGGAATGTGGGGAAAGAGAAGGGAGAGAATGGAGAGATAAATGAGAGAATTCAAACTTGGATCTAGAGAGTGTTGGTTTAACTTGGACACACTACAGCTGGTTGGACTTGGGCTCGAAGGGTTAGGGAACCTATGGAGGTTCCCTGGGTTAGGAAATCATTCCTAGTTGGATGGGAGGTAAATTTAGTCGGGTAGTCAAGAGAAGCATCCCAACAGAGTCTGGAGCATTTCAACCAAGCTATTGGAACATGTATTATTCCATTTATTGATTACTTATGTAAATGCTTGCAATGAAATTCTTACTTGTTTAATATGTTGTAAATAAATTTTAATTGTATATTGTCATCAAATAAGTGTTGAGTTATAAATAAGTTATTTCCCTTCTTAAATTAAATAAATTTAGTTTTTAGTTAGAGGACCCTAAGATGGATCCTCACATATGGTATCAGAGCCAAGTTTCAAAAATCTAAGGCCTAAATCCCACCAACCCAATAGAGCCCTAGATCAAAATTTGAATCCGAAGGCAACTAAGAACAACTCCTAAAATAAAAATACTCAAACTATTTGTTATTGCAAGAGCAAGGGATTCCTCATGATATTTAAAAAGTATCATATTCCAATAGAAATTTTTAGTTGATTCTTTCTATAATATTATTTTTATCTTCCTCTTATTTATTAGAGAGTTATACATTCGTGAGTATAACTTTGTTTACCTTAACATATTATTCCTTCTTCTGGAGTTATTAATTCATAATGAGATAATAAGATAAAAATATATTCTTTATTATTTTTTCTTTTTCTTTTTACCTTAGTGATTTTTTTGAATCCTTGCATAATACGTGATTACTGTACTAGTTAAATAACCATGTTGACTACTTAATAATCATGTTGATCCATAAATATAGGAGTAAGTGGCATTGTCTTTCTAAAACCCCTGTCAAAGTGCTTGTGGAAGTATTTGGGGTTAGACTTTTATTTGCTAATTCGGCCTTTTGTTTTTGACTTGTGTTTCCCCGTTTAAATCATTGAACTTACCACGCTTTTAGACTTTTCAACACTCTTTTCCCGTCTTTTACTTCTAAAGAGTCTTTTTTTTTTTCATTAGCTGTATTTCTCACCTTACCTAAGGTGAAAACTATGATGTTAGGACAACAATGTAGAAACTAGACTGCTAGTGTAAAGATTACTCAATTTTTTTGTAAAAGGATATTTTCTATATGACAATTAGATTTTTTGACTTGTGTTTACCCGTTTAAATCATTAAACTTACCACACTTTTAGTTAAACTTACCACACTTTTAGACTTTTCAATGCTCTTTTTCCGTCCTTTACTTCTAAATAGTCTTTTTTTTCTTTAGTTGTATTTCTCACCTTACCTGAGGTGAAAACTATGATGTTAGGACAACAATGTAGAAACTAGACTATTAGTATTGTAAAAGGATATTTTCTATATGACAATTAGATTTCTTGAGCGCAAAAAAAAAGTTGTAAATTTAGGAATGGTGAAAAAAAATGATGAATTAGGTATGCAATTAGACATTTCCAATTAATATAGTTTCAATTTACTTAATGGAACAAAAAATCGAGTATAGTCAAAATTTTTCAATTATTAATGGTTAATGTTATTTTTGTTTTTTTTTTCAATTATTACTTTGTGTTTTCATTAGGTAATGTGTAATTACTTCAAAGTGAGGATGAGAAATATTTCAACTACAATAAAAAAAAAATGGTTTTCTAGAGCACCGAAGTATGTCAGGGACAATCAAAAATGTGTTATATATATATATATATATATATATATATAGACTTGGTGAAGTTATTAGTGGTTTTGAACTTCATATTTATGAGAATCCATGGTATTGACCCATGGCATTCATGGTTTATATCAGTTGGACTTGGTAAAGTTACTAGTAGTTTTTGAACTCCATGTTGATGAGAACCCATGGCATGGACCCATGGTATTAATGGGTTATATTAGTTGAACAAAAAATTAACGTTATTGTGCAAATTAATGTATATAGGTGGTTAGATTTTAAAATGAATTTTATAATTTATTTACCAAGCTCTTACAATATGACTGATTTATAAATACATATAATAATTTTAGAGTAAATTTGACCACTTATATAAATAAATAAATAACACTTTAATTAAAATAATTTTAAAATAGATAATATTAACCTTTTAACAAGGTAACTTGTCTATATATTAGTTATAGGTTTTCAGCTTATCATTTAATATTTCATGCTTTTAACTTTGAATTATTTTTATAAAATCTTGTGCTGGGAAAGAGGATTTACATATTTTCCATTTATTACTTTTATGATTTGCTAATATATGTGATATATCTTTAATAATTGTAATATTTTTTTTTATATGACCTTGTTTATATAAAAAGAAATTACAATGAATTAAATAAATTGAAATATATGTGTGTGTGTGTGTATTAAAGTCAAAACATATTCATTTAGGTTTGAATTACACATAATATTTTAACTTTAGTTGAAATTGCTTTTAGAATCTGTATTAAAGAGGAAGTCATGATTTAAGGGTTTTAACATAAGAATATAGATGTTATAAAAAATAAATAAAAGTGATAAACCATAATAGATATATTCAATTATGACATAAATTTATAATAATATGAGAAAATTATTTGTAAAATTAATATTGCAATAGACATAAAATAGTTTCTAGTCATATATCATCTAGAGGAATTTAGTAAATTTCATACTATTTCAATGTGTTATATATTCTTTATATTATCATCAGTTAAGAATGATTGGGATTTGAAAGGGTGAAGGAGTTATAGAAGTATAATTTGAAATAACCACTTGGTGTTGATCTATGATGTCAATTGATGGATAAAAATACAACATACATCCATGGTTATTTGCTAAACCTTGTTTTACCTCTAGTAAATCTTAAGATTCATAAAATGGATATAAATGATTTTAAAACATAGTATAAAGGTTGGGAAGAAGCAACTAATGTCCATAGAAGGAAGACATGACTAAAAGGGTATTATTCACATTAGTATTTAATTTAATTATTTGAATATATTAAACCAATTTATTAATTAACTTTAATATTAAATAAAATAAATAACTATGGTTACTAAAGAAAGCAATTTTGTGTTAATAAAGCATTAGAGTGTGACTTACAAGTACATTGCACGAGTACCCTAACTAGTATCAAGAGAAAATTTGTAAGTTATGTAGAACTCACACATGAGAGGATTTGGTAGATCCTTAGGAATCTGCTCGGTATTAATAATGCTTGTTTATGAGCATAGTAAAATAAAAACTTATGACTATCGTTATATACATGTGTGTGTGTCAACTAAGAGTGGACAAGTCCTAAGTTGAATTAATAAGTCTTGCGTATCATACATATTTTTGAACAATTCAAAATGGTGAGGATGCAAAGAAATCAAGGTCAAGCAAGGTCATCACAAGGACCTCCTACAAATAACCCATTACCATCACTGGAGTTGGCTCTCCTCTTGCGTTCCCTAGAAGCAATTAATGAGACTTTAAGAGGGCGTCAAACAATTGAAGTGGAAGTGGAGCACCCTCCATCAAGGTTGGGCAATCTCAAGGGATCAAGAGACTCTGATAGAGGACCTCTAATCGAGGACATTACTAGGGAGATCTAAAAGATTAAGCTCCCAGAGTTTGCTAGAGGTCGTGCCAACGAACGCGCAGAAGCCTGGTTAGAATGAATAAGAAGGTGCTTCACACTAAGAGATTATACTTCGAATTCAAAAGCTAAAATAGCGATATTCCAACTTAGAGATAGTGCTCTGAATTGGTGGGGTAGCTTAGATTGTCAACTACACCTCACTCTGAACATAGTTACTTGGGAGCTATTTGAGGAGAGATTCAGGAAAAAGTACCTACCAACATATTATGAAGAACAATAGGTAGGATCCTTCCATGCTTTGGTACAGGGAAATCATACGGTAGAAGAATATGAGATTAGATTCATGGAATTGGTTAAGTATGTCTCCTACATGGATATGGATCAGTGCCAAGCAGATCATTTCATTTATGGATTGAATCCTAATATTAGGGCAATGGTGCGGATGTGGAAACCATCATCAAGTTGCAGAAGTTGTGGAACATGCTCATTATGTTGAAGAGCACTTAGGCTTAAAGGGTGGAAACAAAACCATTTTTCCACAACAACCAAGGTTTATGGGGAAGGCCCCTCGTACCTTCCCCAAGGGAGGAGTTTGATGCCACCACCATATGGAAACAGGGTTGTTGATAGAGCACCGACAGTGGGGATTTCAATGGTTACTAGTGTAGCTTCATCCGCAGCTTCAAGGATGCGTGCAAATCAAGGTCATACGCGAGGAGCAACAAGTAGGAGTAGGGGTCCCAAAGGAAGGAACTCTTTCCAAAGAACTCCTGATCCAAAAACTTTTGCTTATAGATGTGTTAAAGAATTACATGCATAAATTGCAGCTTAACATAGAAATTTAATGTGCACATGAGAGAAGAGGAGAAACACATAAAGCATGAAAGAAGACAGCAAGACTTGATAACAGAGTTTTTCTGACTTAGACTATGTCTCCGGGCCCTGCTTGATCAATGGGGAGGCCTTCATTCATTAAGTGGCATGAGAAAGAAGAGTACAACCATCAGTTACAAAAAAAGGAGTCTTATACCTCCATACTGAAAAATGGCCGAAAAATGTAGAACTCTGATGGATAAACGGATAGTGCCTTTGTGTTGGCGTCGAGAAATGCTGAAACCATATAAAATTTGTCAAAATATGACAAAGTGAAAATTCGGCCCTCCTGCAAAAATCTGCCTCGAACTGTGTGCACTCCCTCCTCTACCTTGGGCGCATTGATAAACTATGCCTTGGGCGCACTGATAAACTATGTGTTAAATAGAAAATTTATTGATGAATTTCACAAGAAATCCGTTGGTTGAGTTTGTTTAAGATCCGTTTGGTGCGAAGGAGGTCGGGTGGTCAAACCTCGCCTCCTCCTTTTTTTACATAACAACTCTTTATTTTTAACAAGGGTTGGGCTGGGCCCGCCTTGGGTGGCCTGCCCACCCCACCTTCACTAGCTCCATGCATTTATTTAAGGTGAAGGTGTCAGGTTGTCGGGATTGGGTCTAGGCCCCAAGGGCCGACCCACCCAAAAACTCTACGCTCTCATTTCAATAGTCCCGTGGGAGGGGCCGGGGGTCGTGGCCTGCCCCTCCACCAATATATATTATGGTTATGTTTTGTGGTGGTTTCGTGGGAGGGGCTGGGGGTAGTGGCCCTCCCCTCCACTATTATATATATGTCACGTGGATACGGTTGGGGTGGCGGGGTTGGTGGCCCACCACCCTTTTTTTATATATATATTTTTGTTTAAATAAAACAAACTGCACATTTTTGAAAATTCGGATTTTGACCGAAGGAGTCGTTTTAACCAGGTGACAATTTCACCTGGAATCTAGCCGGAGTTGGCTAGATTCTGTCTGCTAGAAAATTTCAAATTGTGTCTTTGTTAATCCTGCCCAGTCAGCAAAAAGTCAACCCAACTTTGACTGCCTCTATCTCCTTCATCCAGACTCGAATTGGAGTGTCGTTTGCACCGTTGGAATTAGGGCGACGAGCACTTTGATCTAATGTCAAGTTCATTGTCTTTCCGCCACTTTGAATTTTGAGCCCTTTCCATGCCACTGGTGTTTGGAGATCCACCTGGATAAATCCTCCCCATTGAGGAGCTTTTGGACTGCCAAAAGCTTTATCAGTCAATTGGTAAGTGAGGGAATTCCTACTCTGATACCACTTGATCCAAGATGTTTTGCTTATAGATGTGTTAAATAATTACATGCATAAATTGTATCATAAACATAGAAATTTAATGTGCACATGAGAGAAAAGGAGAAACACATAAAGCATGAAAGAAGACAAGAAACTTGATAACAGAGGTTCATCCAATTTGGACTACGTCTCTGGGCCCTACTCGATCATTGGGGAGGCCTTCATTCATTAAGTGGCATGAGAAAGACGAGTACAAGCATCAGTTACAAAAAAGGAGTCTTATACCTCCATACTGAAAGATGGCCAAAAAATTTAGAACTCCATTCGAGAAGCAGACAACAGCATTGCATTCGTGGCATCGAGAAATGCTGAAACCATATAAAATTTGTCAAAATTTGACAAAGTGAAAATCTGGCCCCCTGGAGAAATTGCTCAGATCATGGTTCTGCCCCTCTCTCTGCACTACTCATGGTTCCGCCACCTGAAAAATAGCTTGCCTCAAACTACGTGCGTGCTCCTCCTCTGCCTAGGTGCACTGATGACCGAGTTTAAATATGCAAATGGTGGGCAGAGTTTACAAAACTTCGTTTGCGGGATGGTTGAAGATATGAATATTGTGGAGGACGTTGGGCGGTCAAACCCCACCCCCTCCCATTTTACATAACAGCCATATTAATTTTGGAAGGGAGGTCAGGTTGGGCCCGCCTTGGGTAGCCCACCCACCTCACCTTCGCTCCAATGGCAGCCCTTACAACGTGGTGGTTTCATTTAATGTGTTGTGGTTAGGTCCGTGCCCCAAGGGCCGACCCACCACCTAATTCTCTGCGCGTAATGGTAATGGTTCCATGGTATGGGGGAAGGGGCTGGGGGTAGTGGCCCGCCCCTCCATAACATTACATATGATACGGATTGGGGTGGTGGGGTTGGTGGCCGGCCACCCTTTTTTTTAATCATTTTTGTTTTAAGAAAAACAATATGGTAGTTTTTGAAAATCCGGATTTTGGACCGAAGGAGACATTTTAACGAGGCGACAATTTCACCCAAAATCTAGCTAGAGTTGGCCAGATTTTGTCCGCTAGAAAAATTCCAAATTGCGCCTTCATTAACCCTGCCCAGTTAGCAAAAGTCAACCAAAACTTTGACTGCCTCTATCTTCCTCATTCGGACTCGGATTGGAGTGTCATTCACACTGTTGGAATCAAGGCGATGAGCACTTCGTTCTGATGTCAAGTTAATCGTCTTTCTGCCACTTTGAGTTTTGAGCCTTTTCCATGCCACTAATGTCTGGAGATCCACCTGGATCACCTAGGGTTAGGTTTTTGGATGTTTAAGGTTTTCCATTGTTTTTCAATAATAAATAGGCCTTAAAGCCTCATTGTAACATGGTTCAGAGGCATGTAGCAGCCTCATCTCTTCTAAGAGATAAAATACCATCACCTTAGCTAGTCTTGTTTCCATTATGTTTGTAAGCATATTTAAGTGTTTGATATTAATGGAGTGAAGTGTTATTTCTGTTGCATCTTTGTATTTATGGTTATATTTATAATTTGTTGTGTTTTAGTTTAAATTCAGATCATCATATTCCTAGGGTTTAATATTAGGTTTATAATCCCTAGGGTTTATTATTCTCTTGGGTTTATAATATCAATCATGGTTAACCGTGTTTTATAAATTCGATCATGGTCAACCATGGGTCAACATCAAATTGTGACCAATATTGTCTTAGTCAATAATAATCCATTGTCACATTGTGACAAATATTTTGTCAATTTGAAAATCTATCATGGTCAACCATGGTCCAACATCGCATTGTGATCAAGATTGTCTCTATATGAAAATCAATCATTGTCTCAACCATGGTCCAACTTCGCATTATGACAAAGAATATCTCAATATGATAATCATCGTCAACCATGCTCAGCCATTATCAATCATGGTCAACCTTGGTCAACCATGATCAACCATGTTTTATAAGATCAGACATGGTTATCTATGGTCAATCAAGGTCAACCATGATCGAATGTCGCATTGTCACAAAGATTGTGTTGATATGAAAATCAACCATGGTTAAGCATGGTCAGCCAGGGTCCAACATTGCATTGTGACAAGGATTGTCTCAATATCAAATCAACCATGGTTGACCATGTTTATTTTTGAATTTTTGACCGGAGAACCCACAGTAATGGAATTTTTACACCAACGTTTCGAATCCCAAATGGGATCCATCATCAGGGTAAGAGAAAGATCCTCCCAAGGAGTTCACAGGCATCCCATTTGGGATTCGAAACGTTGGTGTAAAAATTCTTACCCTGATGATGGATCCCATTTGGGATTCGAAACGTTGGTGTAAAAATTCCATTACTGTGGGTTCTCCGGTCAAAAATTCAAAAAGCTCAAACCACAGATCTCTGAAATCCAACATGTTTATTTTATTGTTTATAACATTTATCTTAGGGTTTATATATCTTGGGTTTGTAATATTAGTCCCTTGGGTTCATAATCCCCTGGGGTTTTAGTATTAATCCCTTGGTTTTATTATTCCCTTGTGTTTATAATATTAATCATGGTAAACCATGGTCAATCATAACCAGCCATGGTCAACCATGATTGAATGTTGCATTATGACAATGATTGTCTGAATATGAAAATCAACTATGGTCAACCATGGTCAACCATGTTTATAATATTTACCTTAGGGTTTACATACCTTGGGTTTATAATTTTTATCCCTTTGTTCTATTATTCCTTTCAGTTTATAATATCAATCCCTTGGGTTTATTAATCTAAGGGTTCATATTCCTAGGGTTTAATATCATTATCTCAATATGAGAATCAACCATGGTCAACCATGGTCCAATGTTGCATTGTGACAAGGATTCTATCGATTTGAAAATAAATCATGGGCAAGCATGGTTAACCATGGTCCAACATCACATTGTGAAAGGATTGTCTGAATATGAAAATAAACCATGGTCAACGATGTTTATTTTAGTGTTTGTAGCATTTATCTTAAGTTTTGTCTACCCCGGGTTTATAATATTAGTCCCTTGGGTTTAATATTATTATTCATTGAATATGCTTCGTCTGAAGTGTAATCTACGACTAGGAAAAGTATAGTGCATATTTTGTCCCTTAATTTCCTTATCTTTGTGTTTGCCCCATGCAATCGATTGCGGCTTTGATTTCGGTCGATTGTGGCTTCGTTTTCCCCATGCATTCAATCACAAAATTCTCGAGTCCCTAGTCAACTTGAATTTTCTCACACTTGAATGGTCCATGTTGGGTAACAGAGATGGAGAGTGAGGGACAGAAAGACTTAATGGCAGGTATCGTTGTTTCCCTCTCCATTTCCCACCTTCATATATTGACCAATTCAAGTGTGAGTGTGAGGAACTGAGAAATATATGGCAGGTATCGTTGTTTCCCTCTCCATTTCCCACCTTCATATATTTACCAATTCAAGTGTGAGTGCGAGGAACTGAGAAATATATGGCAAGGGTTGGTTCAATGGAGAAGGCATAGCTAGTAGCAGAGGCCACTTCTGGAGGAGGTGTGGGAAAGTGAAGTGGGGCCATTAAACCTCTCAGTTTTAATGATTAAATTAATTGTATCAAATCCAAAAGTAAAATCAACTCATTTATAACCTTGATTAAATTTCTGACAACTAAGACTCATGAGAAAAACGGAGGAAATGAAACAAAATGGAACATTTCAATCAAATTTCACAAAGAACTTTTGAAGGTTGAAAGAAATGGTCTCCCTAAAACTTTGTTTCAAAACTTGTTTTGATAGGGTGATTTTGTTCTTTGTGTTTCAATTTTTTGTGTTGTGATTTGTGTTCCTTTATTCATCACACACAATTTGATTGAAATTCAAATTAATCTGCCTGTGGATGTAGGTAATTATGTTGTACACAATACTTCACGCGCAATTTGATTGACATTCAGATTGATCAACATGTGAATGCACTGGTAATTAATATAAATATTGTTATTAATATTGTTAAATATTAAATATAAATATTTTTTAATATATATATTTTTAATTAAATATTGTTAATTAATTAAATAAATATTAATAAATTATTCCTCGACCATAACATGTCAATTAAAAAATATGTCAAAATTATTAACAAATATATGTGTTTTCCTATCTTAAGTAAGAATTACATAAAAAAAACTATGTTCAATAAAACATTAAAATTCCTTAATGAAAATTGAGGGAGGCCCTAGAAATTGAAAAAAGACCCAATAATTTTAATAGAGATGATGGTTGGAATATTAGTAGAAGTTGGGTCCCTGTCCTGTCCTCCTAGTTTTTTAGGCTTCTTTTTGGGATTTATTTTGTTTGTTTTTTATCTATGTAGGTATTGGCATCCTTTTTATAATATTTGTTGTTGATTTATTCTTCATTAGAGTTTATTTTCTTGATCCTTCGTGTTTTTATGTATTTTATCATCCTATTCGTTCTTAACTCCTTTTAGTATTTTTGTTATTTGTTTAATGGGCTTCAACCCCATATTTTATTGTTGACCCTGTTTTATTTATTGATTTACTTTTCTTTTGATATATATATATATATATATATATATATATATATATATATATATATATATATATATATATATATATATATATATATATATATATAATTTATTTATTATTTATTATTTATATATATATTTCTTTTTACTCTTTTTTTTCCCGAGGAAAAATTGTAACTTTCCATTAATTTGAAAAATTACATGTAGTAGATGCCAGTGGCATATGCAATCTGTTGGTCGTAGCCTTCAAGTAGAAATCAAAAACATATGACTGAAGCCATTGCAAAAAGTATAGTTCTGTACATATATTACCACGCAAGGTATATTGATAAGTCTAAAAACAAGAGTATAAATATATACATAACATCGGCAAGTAGTTGTACTAAAAACTGTTGAAAAAAAAATAAAAAAATAAAAAAATAAATAAAAAATAACTTAGGGCCTGGTAGCCCTTGGATATGCCCTATCAATGTAGGACTGGTCATCATACTGATATTCTCCATCTCCAATCTGTTCCTATATCAACCATAGGCCTCTGGGATGTGTCGTAGCCTCCTTGGATAATTTGTCAGCAGTCGAGTTACGTTCCCTGTAAATATGTTGACATGTAACAAAATTAAATTGTGCTTTTAAAATCAGAATTTCATCCAATATGTTCCTGAGTGAATGCACATGACATGCATTAATGTTATTGAACCAATTTATAATGATTTTAGAGTCACTGAATATCTATAAATGATTGCATGAATGAGCTAGTGCAAAATGTAAGAGATGTCTGAGGGAAATCAGTTTTGCAAAGTTATTAGTTCCCACTCCTAACCCCATTTGTATTTTGAAGTGGTGGTGTTCAGATAGATGGAATAAAATTCCCCCACCACATCCCTGTGCTTGAGCTGTGCCATCGAAATAAGCCCATGGAATAGAAAGATCAATAGTTTCAGGAGTAACTACTCGGTTTGTAGGAGTGTGATCCTCGTCTGGTAATTCATGATATGCAGCAATGATCTTAGCTATGATGAATGGCCATCTAGCCAATTTTCCCCTGAAAATAATCCCATTCCTTGTCAGCCAAATGGACCAGCAAACAAGGAGAGGTAGGCAGTGAATTTTTGTATCACTACTTGCAGCTTGCCAGAGATCCCAAGCTTCAGATACAGATTGGCCATGCCATCTGATAGATAGAGAAATAACATCTAAGACTTGCTTCAAAATTTGAACAGTCATCAAGCAAGATAGGAAAAGATGATCGTTGGTTTCTTCTGCCTATTGACAGAGCACACACCAGTTCGAACCATAGAATGGTTGATGTATAAGATTGTTTTGAGTTGGAGTCTTTTTCCGAAAGACATTCCACATGAAGAGCCTCATTCTTGGTGGCGCTTTGAGCTTCCAAAGCTTTCCCCACCAATCCAAGAGTACTAGTGGTTTGTGCGTGGAGTGGATGATGGGATATCCGACTTTTGGGGAGTATAAGCCGTGATCAGCAGGGGTCTAGATGAGCTCATCAGCTCCTTCTTTTATACGAACATGGGATTCAGTCAGAGTAGTGACATAACCTTCCCAGTCCTGCTGCCATTGTTCGGGGATACCTAAATGCACCACTGATAACCAAGCTTGTTCAAATATGGTACTATTCTCAAGATCAACCACTTGTGCAATCACCTTGATATTCCTATGATTGAGAAAAAGAATAAGGTCAGGAGGTAATCAAAACATATTCCCACCTCCCGACCAAGGGTCCAAGCCTATGCGCACCAATGAACCATCATTGATTCGCCATGCTAATCCATTTCTGATAGTAGGCAAAGTGTGTAATATTTCTCGCTAGACCATGGATATCCCAGTTCACTGCCAGGAGGGAAAACGAATCCAATCCATAAGCTGATGAGGCCAGATATATTTATGATAAGTGACTTCAGTCTAGAGACTTTTTGAAGTGAGTATGATCCAACCCATCTTGGTAGCAAGTGCATGTGCGAAAGTAGATAAGTCCTTCAGGCCCCATCCACCCCATTTCTTGGGTAGATAAATATGATTCCAACCCACCCAGGCAAATGGTTTTCCCTCCTTATAACCATTCAAAGGAATCTACAAAAAATATTTTATATTTCGGTTAAGATTACTTTAGGAATCCAAGTGAGAGACATCCAGTAAATAGGTGTAGCCTCCAATACTGATTTAATGAGGACTAACCAGCCAACTCTGGAGAGGAATTTGTGGTCCTAGTTGAGTAATCGTTTCTCGATCTTAACCACGAGCTAGATCTAATCGACAATCTTGTAGCAATGAGGTTTGATCCAGAACCCCAGATATTTGAGTCCATCCTCTAGGTGATGGCTCTGAAAAGGAAATTTTTGTTGTGCAAACCTTGCTTCATGAGGAGAACAATCAGAGAGAGTAATAGTAGATTTTGAGTGGTTTGCTTCCATACCTGTGGCCTTGGCGAAAAGGGAGAGAATTTCAAAGAAAGTAGAGGTGTCCCTTACACTTCTGTTAAGGAAAATGAGCACATCATCTATGAAGAGTAGGTGAGTAAGGAAGCACTGATCAGATATTTTGAGTCCCTGAAGTCACCCATCCTGCTTGGCAGATGCAATGAGTCTACTGAGACCTTCCATAACGATCAGAAAGAGGAGAGGTGAGAGCGGGCATCCTTGTCGAAGACCACGCTCAGCATGAAAGAAATGTGATGTTGAGCCATTAATAAGGACACTGAAGGAGGTCGAGGTGATGCAACACATTATCCAATCGATGAAGGGAAGGGGAAAGCCCAAGTGGGTTAGAATCATTTTAATATAGAGCCAACTGACCTGGTCGAAAGCTTTAGCAAGGTCAATCTTGAGGATGTCCCCTTTGAGCTTTTTATTTTTCATGAAATGTAGGGCTTCCTGCGCAGAGCCAATAGCCTCATGAATTTGTCTGTTATGGAGTAAAGCAAATTTTTCATGGGATATGTGATAGGAAAGAATCAGCTAGAGGTGATTGGCTATGATCTTGGCGATAATCTTGTAGAGGCAGTTATAAAGTGAAATGGGCCAGAAATCCTTAAACGAAGAGGGGGAGTCAAATTTGGGGATAAGAGCTATGAAAGTGGAATTGATGGCCTCATACATACACCCAGATGACCTCCATTCCTCCACTACTTCAAGAAGGTCTGGTCCAATGGTCTCATGAAAGGCGAGGTAGAACTCTATAGTTTGATCATCAGGCCCCCATAAAGATAGGGGAGATGACTTCCTCAGCCTCATCTGGGTCAACAAACTTGGGGAAGTGTCCTGCAATCCGGACAATTTCAGCAAGAGTGGCTCCAGGGGGAGCCTTGAATATTTTTCGAAAGTGAGAGTTACCAAGGTGAGTCAACTGATTAAAGGAGGTTTCCAATCTCCCATCCTCCATGGGCATGTTCCAAATAGTGTTGCTGACTTTCCTTCCCTTTGCAAAGTTGTGGAAAAACTTTGTATTCTCATCTCCTGCTTGTAACCATACAGCCCGACTCTGAAGGCGCCAGGTTTCTTCCCTCTCCCTTAAAATATTGGATCGTTGTTCTTCCAACTCAATGAGATGGGACTTAGCCTCCACAGATGTGAATCCTTGGCCTTGATCGTCCAATAGATTGGCCAAATAATGTTCGATAGAGCTAAGGGTTTGATCGTCCCAATCTCTTTTTTCCTTGGCCCATATAATGGATAGTCACTTAATCTCAATGAGGTTGGCACAGAAGCCTTCCGCCATGGTTCTCCCTGAGGATGGTGGGAGAGATAATTAGTATCCGTTGACCAATTGAATATAAGATGGGTCTGATAGCCAAGAAGAGTTGAATTTGAAAGGTTCCCTTGGCTTCTGAGAAGGGCCAGAGATCTCCATGAAGATGGGGGAGTGGTCCGATATACCTCCAGAACCAACCCATTGTCTGTAAAGTGATAATCTTCTTAGTAGGGTATCCTTAATGAGGAAGCGATCCAGGCACCTGGCTAGGGCAACCTCCCCAATTTTGCGATTGTGCCAAGTGGGCTGGGGTTTTACCATTGAAATATCCGTCAAGTGATGATGTTCAAGGAGATGCTCCATGATATCTAATAGAGGATCCACCTGAGCATTGCTTCCCCAAGATTCCCCAAATCCAATGGAGAAGTTTAGATCACCTCCCAGAATGATATTATCAGAGTTGATAATGGAGAGATTTAGAAGATGGTTCCAAAAGGCCTCTTTGTTGTGACAAGGACCATATATATTGACAATCTTGAGATCCATGCCCAATTCCAAGGAAAAAATATCCATGCCGATAAATTCGGCGCCACCCCATGAGGCCTTGAGATGAATAGAGCAGGGATTAAAACCCAAGGCCAACTCACATGTTCATCCCATGACATCAAGAGACTGGAAATTCCATCCCAGTTTCAGTGATTGAAGCACACGAGTAATATGGTCAGCCAACCCTAGGGTTTCTTGCAAAAAGATAATGTCTATAGGCTCAGATTCAAATAGTCGTCTGAGGGCTAGTTTTTTGGGAGAGCTAGCCAGACCCCGATAGTTAAAAGAAAGCCACTTCATGGGGGAGATAGAGGGAGGGTAGTCTGTGCTCTAAGTACCTGATCAAGAGATGATTGTTTTCCAGATGCCACTTCTACCCCAGCTAGTAGGATGGCCTTCGACATATGAGATTTACGCCCTCTGGTGGATTTGGGAGTGCAGGAGGGGGAAATCAGGCCCAGCCTGAAGGTTACAGAGCTCTCTGGAGGGTGTGAGGAATGGGGTTGGAGGTTGTAGGGGTGTGAAAGTCCAAAGATGGTCAAAGAAGCAGCAAGAGTGACATGATCCAAGGAAGGGAAGGAGGGAGGAGTAGTAGAGTTAACTGGAAGGTGGGAGACAAGGGGGCAAGGAATGGAGTGAGGAATGAAATCTGGAAAAGATGCAGATGCAGTGCAAAGCATGTAATAGTAGAAGCAAAAACAGAGCTAGGGAGAGGAGGAGTACCCGAGGATCGAGCAGCCTCAGCAGCAGCCCTTGATCTTGTCATCGGTGGGGAGGGAGGGCGGGGAGTGCTCGAGGTTGGAAATTGAGTCGATGCTCCTTTCTTTGGAAAAGGTGCATTAGTTGGAGAAATCTTCCCAGGAATGGTTGCTGATGCCCTAGCTGCATCACTCTCTGCTTCTTTTGATGGGTCTGAAGCCTTACGAACCAAAGGGCATTCCTTGTAGAGGTGCCCAACCTTGTGGCACCTACGACATCTGAATGGTACTCCTTCGTAGTCCAGGATTTGTATCCTGGTGAAATGTTTCCACTGCAATGTGATTTTTTCCTCCAATCCTTCTCTGGTATCCAAATAGACCAGTATGCGAGCTAGAGACCGGTTGCCAGATTTGATGTATGACTTGTCGTAGTCCAGGTAGGTGCTGAGTGCATTGCCTATATGAATGAAGATGTCTTCGGACCAATAATGCAGGGGAAGACCAAGAAACCTAACCCATAATGGTCCTGCAACTATATATTCCCTCTCTAGATCGAAAAGCAGGTTCCAACGCTTTAGCATGACCGACACCATCTCTATGTGCCAATATATGGCAAGAGCCCAATTGGTATATTCCTCCTACTGAAAATGGAGTGCAAACCACCCTCGTGCCAATGTTTGCACCTCAGGGAGGTCCTTGAATATATTTCCCAAATCTCCTTGACCTAGAGTCTGAGCCTCTTAGTAGAATAGGCATGGCCCCAAACCCTACCAACAAGTACCTTACCAGCCATGTCGACAACTTCCCCCATGTTAATACCTTCCCCAAATTTGAGGGTCAGGTCCTTACTCGTGGCCTTCACGCACTTGATTTTCCGCTTTCTCGAATGAGGTGCAGTCGAATGATCCTACAAGGGGTCCGGAGAGCCCAAGTGCTCCTGATGGGACTGCTGAGCTGAGTGTCGGACGTTTATGACCGGGGTTTCAAAGTAGCTGGAAGGGGGGTTTGGTGCCGCAATAGGGGTGGAAGGAGTGGAGGACTCGGGTGGGGTGAGTCTGGGTGTTGATTCGAAGCCAACCGAGAAGGGAAGAATGAAGGGAGGCAGATGAGACAAATTCCTTGAAGGTGATGGCTCAAATCGAGGGGAGGACAGCGAGCAAGCAGTTAGCAGATGTAGTGACTTGTGTATATATTTGTTTTGTTTTATTTATTTTTCCATTAATTATTTTTAATTTAGTTTATTTCACTTCCATTAATTATTTTATTTATCAAATGATCTTGTCTCAATTAGGGTCTTGACCTGTTTTTATAATTTTTGACTTCCCTCCTCCTTTAGAGTTTGACTTTTTTTTGTAATTTAAATATTATTTCTCAAAAACTAATAATATCTGGTTTTACTAAATGAATTTAAATATTATTTTTCAAAACCTATCCATTTAATATAGTCGTTACTTAATAATATTTGTTTTAATATGTTAACAAATTAATATCATAATTTAAACATTATTGTTCAAATATAGTCGTTACTTGAAATTATGTCTCTACATTTCTCTCTATTTAAGCCTTTGCCATGGTCTGCCTCTTCATCTAGTCCTGATGATGAACCACACGTATTGGTTCGAAACACGTCGGCCAAAAATTTCTCTTATGTGATTTCTACCGAAAGACTTTGCTTAATGAAAATACCATTAAAAATTCTCAATAACAAAAAACTAGTATTAAATAATAATAATAATAATAATAATTAAAAATAGTTATTAATAGTAACAATAATTAATATCAATCCATTGGTTTAAATTAATAAATTGATAAGTATTATTAAACAATAATAATTATTAAATATTAATATTATTAAAAATAATGATATTATAAATAAATAACAATATTTTGTTAATTAAAATATTAATAATTTTAAAGAATATTAATAGAAATATTGTTTTATAAATAATTTATAATTGAAAATATTTGATAACATTGAACATTAATTTAACCATGTTTAGATTACTATATTAATATTAATTAATATATTAACATTGTTATTAGTATTAATATTAATTACTATAAATAAATGACCTTAAATCAATCAAACATGCTCAATCATGTTCAACCATGGTCAATCAATGTCAACCATCGTCTATCATGATCAACCATGTTCAATGATGATATTTCATGGTCAAGCATGCTCCGCCATCATCAACGATGGTCATAATGGTTAATTAATGTCTATATGTTGAACCATGTTCAATGATGGTTAATCATGCTTGAATATGGTCGACCATGGTCAATGTCTTTTTGGTCAACCATAGTAATTCATGATCAACCATGGTTGACCATGATTTGCCATGGTTGAATTTCATCAACCATGATGAACCTTGATTAAAATCTCCTTCATCATGATCAGTTATGATGGTCAATCATGGACAATCATGGTCAACCATGTTTTATAAATAAAACATGGTTAATCATGGTAAACCATGTTTTATAAAATAAAACATGGTCAATCATGGTCAACCATGGTCAAATGTCACATTGTGACAAATATTGTCTCAATATGAAAATCAACCATGGTCAACCATGGTAAAACATGATCAGCCATGGTCAACGATGGTCAACCATGGTTGAATTTCATCAACCATGATCAACCTTAATTAAAATCTCTTTCATCATGATCAACTATGATGGTCAACCAATGACAATCATGGTCAAGCATGGTCAGCCACGGTCAATCATGGTCAGCCATGTTTTATAAAATCAAACATGGTAAACCATGGTCAATCATGGTCAACCATAGTCAAACGTCTCATTGTGACAAAGATTGTCTCGATATGAAATCAACCATGGTCCAACGTCGCATTGTGGCGAAGATTGTCTCAATATGAAAATCAATCATGGTCAACCATGGTCCAATGTCACATTGTGACAAGGATTACCTTAATATGGAAATCACTAATGGTCAACCATGTTTATTTTAGGGTTTATAGACCTTGGGTTTATAATACCAATCCCTTGGGGTTTATTAATCTAAGGGTTCATATTCCTAGGGTTTAATATTATTCACTTAGGTTTATGTCCCTTGGTTTTTAGTATTAATACATAGCGTTTATTATTATCTTGGGTTTATAATATCAATCACAACCAACCATGCTCAACCATGTTTTATAAATTCAATCATGGCCAGTTCCATATTTTATAAAATCAATCGTGGTCAACCATGGTTATTCATGGTCCAACGTCACATTGTGACAATGATTGTCTCAATACAAAAATCAATCATTGTCTCAACCATGGTCCAACATCGCATTATTGTTATAGACATTTTTGGGCACTACAACCCCACGCATGAAATGTCCATAAACCAAGGGCTCCTAAGTCCCTAAAAGTGTTGTTCTAACCCCTAAAGGAACAAGGTCAACTGATTACAACTTCTCCCAGAAGTTCTCCATGAAAAACTGCTCAGAATTGGTCAAAATAGGATCATTTCAGCTGCTCCATAGGCCAAGTGCGTTGCATCTCACCTAAATACACTGTGTGGGTGCATTGCATTTCAAAAAGCCCTTCTATGGGGTGCGATGGGCGAGAAATGACAAATGGCAGTGTCATTCCACGAGGTGGAGAGGCAATGGAAGCTTCCAGAAACTTCTCCTGTGACACTTGCCTCTCTGAATTCGACCAAGGATGAGTAAGAGATCATCAATCTCCAAGTGGAAGCAAGAACTATCAGAGGGAAGACACTAATCAAATCACAAGCTGACTCATCTCCCTTATAGATATCTATATATGGATCCCTCATCCCAGAGATCCAGAGGCTGGAATTTTGCATATTGTAAGGAATTGTTGTTGGTTTCTTGAGACAAACATCAGATTGTTGGTTGATCTAAGCTTTGTATGAGGTCAAGAGGGGCTTCCTTGCTGAGAGGTTGATGCTGGGTCAGAACAACTGGTTGTAACTCCTTTTGGCTCTTTCTTGTTTATCAATAAAAGCTATTCAAGTTTTCCTCCATACTCTTGTGTCATTTATGTTTGTTGCATTTGTATGGTCAATTTACATCTAATCCTAGATTGTTTATGATTATAGATCCATGTTCTTGTATAGTGCTATGCTACTGTGATCTTACAGGTACTCTGTGAAGCTGGGCGTGCAAGGGAACAAGTAGCGAAAGACTATCAAGGAAGAGAGGAATCGAATCAGGAGATTAGCGCAAGACAGAGGTTGGTCTTCTTTGTTCCTCTCTATCTATACTTCATAAAGGAAAAATGGAAGTAGCTTTACTCTGTTTGTTTCTAAGGCAGCTATCACACCTTAGTGGGATAAGCAGTTCTGAGTAGACACTTTTCCCTGTAACAAAATGGTGACTCCGTTGGGGAAGAATTAGTTTGTTTGTTTATCTTCCTTGTTGTCTATTTCATAAACTTACCGACAGAGTCTGAAGTCGTGCCAGGTAGCATTCGAACTGCATTTGCTATGCAAATGCAAAGTAGATAAATGCCGCTTCAGTCGATCTCCGAGATCTGTTTATGATTCAAACAACTGATTCACAAACTCTCTGATTGCCCCTTGTGGTAGCTCTTAGATCCTCCTTAGATCTACCCCTGATTGTTGCATTACTGATTACCTTTTGCTCGGCCAAAACCCATGAACTGAACTGCAAACTGTGACCCAGAACCCAAGCAAAGTCTCGTTTCTAGCCCAGCGTAGGTACTGTTATGAGAATATGAACTTCAGCGCACTTCCCGAGTGTAGAAGGTGCGCTGCATTTCAAATTCCCTGTGTTACAGGTGCGCTGATCAGATTAGACTTTGTGCATTGTTGGTTTTCTGTGATTCATTCTTTCCAGTTCTATTCATGAATTTTGCTGCCAGTGATCAGTATATCTCTATTTGAAACCCCTTTTCGTTGCTGTTATTCTGCCTCCTTTGTACAAAAGAACTGTAAATGTTTTTGTGTGTTTGTTGAGTCATTTTCAGTTCTCCTTTGCAAAAAGTAACATAATCGCACTGTCGTCCTTTGATTTGAAAGTGTCGCAAGTGTCGATTTCAATCATAGGAAAGAGTTTAATTGTTGTTGATAGTCGGTTATCCTGTTACTATTGTTTTTGGTCTGAATTTGTAATTTTTCTAGTGTCAAAACAAGTATTCATTTTCAAAATCGTAAGGTGTTGTAATCGTCTCCATTTTTTATTTCGAAAAGAAACTTGTTGATATTCGTCGCTTGAAAAGAAATTTAGATTTGTGCATCAACTTTCTTTTTATCATTCATATACTAAGAAAATCGAAAACAAATACATGCATGTGCATTTGCATTTAGACAGTCTGATTGGTTTGATTTAGGAAAGTGCATTTAGAGTGTGCTCTTTGCTCTTTGTGAAAGGATTCTGTCTTTCTTTCCTTAGTAGCTAGGATTTTCATTGCACAAAGAAGATAAAAAGATTGTTTATCATCTTAGATTGCATTTTAGGAATTACATCTACATCTCGCGGTGAACCTGAAAGGCAAACTTCATAAACAAGATCAACTATAAAATAAATTCAATGAACCTAACAGCGCTTTGGAACCTAACGCACAACATTTAGAAGTCTAGGCTAGAGACGTATTCCGGTGTCGTAAAGCCTGGTAACTGTTGTTCTCACTAATGGTTGGGTGATTCCTACACTTTGAGACGATAAGTGCCAGTATGGACTTGTGCTCCCACGTACCGTCAAGTATATTTTGGGAGACCACAATAGGCTTAATCCTTTATCCATAGGAAGCCGTGTCTGCCGCCCTATCGATCGAAATGCACTGAACACAACATTCGGGAAGATTGACTGTCGTACCGTAAAAAGTATTCTGCAGTTTTGCGATTGGTTTGGTAATCCCTCTACCTAGATTTCCAGAGCAGTCCCTTTCGTTCCTTTTCAGACTCTTTAACAGAAAAGGTCCATCTGAGCACTTGTCACTTCAAGCTAATTAAAAATCGAAGGCGACTAGAGTCATCTTTTGTTTTTTCTCGACTCTTAAAAAATTGAAAAAACAAGTTGTGTCAAAGCGTCTAAAATTTATTTTAAACGGAATATTCATCACCCTTTCCTACGTTGATCTTGGGTTGAGAAAATGGAATCCACCAACCAAGGAATTCCCCTTGGAGGAAATTCTAGTCCTTTCTCCTCTTGGAGAGATGTTGGTGCACCCCATATGGCCACATTGTCGCTTCCAGGACTGACAATCGGCTTGCCGGTATGGCTCTTCTCAACCTCTGTCGTTCAGAACACCGCAATTCCTGAACAATCGAGTCAGCAACTAGACGATTCCAGAGTTACCCACCAACCTTCTACTTCCTCCAATTCTTCCTCTCCTCCTTCCTCTTCGCTTGATGGGGCTGGTAAAGCCAAAAGTCAAGTACCTGAGAAGAAGAAGGAAAAGAAGAAGAAATAGAAGAAGAAGAAGGAGCCAAAGGCGAATGGGGGCAAACGAGCGTCGTCTAGCGAAAATCCACACACTGCACCGACCAGGCCTAAATCGCCATGTGTCATTTGCAAAGGAGACCACTATCATAGAGATTGTCCTTGCATCCCTCGGATCTTAAGGGACTGGTCTCCTCGTTTACACAACCCGGTGTCGTCAACCTCTGGTGATCATGTTGAAAACACACCGTCGACTAGTGAAAGTGAAGCCCCAGGACAAAAAGGAAAATATAGATTTCCTTGTAAACTGTGCGAAGGCAATCATGCTGTCCACCGTTGTCCCTTCTTAGACGAGGCTAAAAGAGTTTTGGACGATCGTCCGGTTTCACCGTTACGACTTCCTCTTGGATATAAAAAACTTTTGCCGAGTCCGTCACTAGTTGAAAATCCGGCTGGCCCGCTCAAGTGATCAGCTGAAGCATCTATCATTGAAGACAAACCATCTGACCCATACCAGACGAAAGTCAAAAGGTCGAGGCGGCAGTTGACCCGGTCTTGCCTTCAGAGGTTCCATCTTCAGATGATACAGTCACCGAAGAGAACAAGGATGACACCGTCCAAATTCTTTTCATAAACACAGACTCCAATGAACATGGGGGCAATTTACCCATTCCTTTACCGCAGGAAGGAAGTTCGTCAGAGTCATACTCGGCTGTCTATTCGGTCCCGCCTCCATGCAACCTAGTTGTCTCCTTTGATTGGAATCAACTAGGCAGACCCCGTTTACCAGCTAGCATACCATTCCGAATCATTGTTCAAATATATAGAATGGTTATGGCTGGTATCATCATAGATGAAGGGGCTTCTGTCAGTATCCTTTCCTCGACTGCTTGGAAAGCGCTTGGTTCGCCATCGCTTTTGCCTGAGATGAGAAATCTAACAGGCTTTGATAAAGGAACCAATCGACCGTTAGGGATCCTTCCCAATGTGCCAATAACATTGAGAGGGAAAACAGTTCAAATGAACGTAATGGTAGTCCAAAGGCCCCTGGATTATAGTCTACTCCTTGGACGAGACTATATTTATTGCATGGGAGTGATTGTCTCCTCACTCTTTAGAGTAATGTGTTTTCCGCACAAAGGAAGAGTGGTCGAGCTCGTAGACCAGCTTTCATTTCCCGGATCACATAGAGCAAATAGTCATATACCATCCCTGAATGGTCTTTTCACGCAAGAAATGTCTCAACCTCCAGTCCGTCCGCCTGATGAGCGCGAGTGATTCGGGGGACATGACTGAAACCCAGGGGGCATGCACCCTGGCCTGCTTTGGCAGGAAAACTTCGGGTATAGGGTAGGTTTCTGTGAGAAAATATGACTAGTCTGTACTCCCGTCCGTGATTGGAAGAGGGGGTTATTCTGGAATAAGATTCTCTTGTCAAAGTTATGTGGGTTGGCAAGCATTGCCACTCACCTTTGTTTATTTAGAGAAACATCGCCGAAGAAGTGTTTTGTTTACGCCGTAAATAGAACAATCTTTGGTAACCTGTAAGAGGTAGACCTCTCCCGGTAAAACAAATGTTTTAACGGAAGGAAGAAGGGGTAACCTTGAAACTCTGTTTTATACCTGGGGGCATGCAAACCTTTTGGCATGCAAGCGAAGAGCGACTATTTATTTTTTTAAATTTGTAGGTCCTCTAACCCTTTAAACTCGTAGGATTGGTCGTTTCCTAACTTGCATAAAGAAAGGATATGGGGCAAAACTCTAAAAGTTGTCGTTTTTATATATGAGACATTCTTATCACACGACTGGATTAATCGAGTAGTTTTAGCATGGACTTCATGCTCGTTAAAAAATAAACATAAGCAATGAGCACATGTTCCTCCAGAGTTTAAGCTCATTAAAAAATGAACCAATTTCCGGTAAATAACCATCGTGAATGTAATACTTCAGCCTTTAAAGCCTTGGTCGTGTTTGCATCGTCACCTCCATTTTTGCATTGGCCGATCATTCACCTCCATTTGATTTTTTACCCTTTTTGAGGAACAGCTGCGAAGAGTGATCTCACTAGCCATCCTTGTAACACTTCCGTGATTGGAAAATTCCAAACCTTACCTGGAATCAGTAGCTACCCATTTTATCACTCCTTCCTCAAAAGACGAGTCTCCTTTAAGCTCTTTTCAATTGACTCGTAAAATATGAAAAGATTGCCGAGCCATTGGCCTCTCTAGCTCGTTAAAAGGACCGAAAGTGCTATCCCTCCTCTAAATTTTAATCTTTTTGGACCTGAGGGATTATTACACAAAAAGATCGAGTGCTTGTTTTGTTCGGCTCGTTAAAAGTATCGAAAATTCATCCCTTCTGTATTGTTTTATACTTTTTCGGACTTAAGGGATTAGATGACGAAAAAGGAATTTTGGAGTTTCCTTTACGTTCCTTTTCAGACTCTCTAAAATTGAAAAGGACCGAGTTATCTTTGTTGTTAAACTCGTTAAAATTTTAATAGCGACAAACTTGTCTATAGACGAGAACGAGTTTCACTATCGCTAGGCTCGTTAAAACATAGCGATGGGTTTGCTCGAAGGGAAAATTATAGAACAAGCATATGTTATCCTCCTCAAGCTTGATAAAAGTAAAGAGGTACTGGTTAGCAATGACTGGGGAAAATTGGGAAGAAAAGTTGAAGAAACTTTGTTGGTAGCAAGTCGCTCTTGAACATGACACTTTCACTCTGCATCCAAGTCGGGTTGGGTTGTTTCATTCACCGGTCACATCACCATGGTCCCATCATACCATCCACATTTGGGGTTAATGCTACCAATCCATCACGTCAGTGTCGCCGATATGTTCAAGAGAAGTCATTCAGAGAGTTCACCTGTGTCTCACCCACTACAATGCATTTATACTCCATTCTTTCATGACCGCCACCCTGAACCTTATATCACCAGATCGTTTTCACCTCCATTAAAATCATTTGCTCTGTTCCGTGTTATTGATGTTGGATTCATTAAGGCCCTCTTGTGACGGATCGCTTCTTGTCGACATCAGCTCATTATCCAAGAAGTCGATCTAGGAACACCCCATTCAGTACTTTGAAGCTTACATGCCTCAATGGCAAGTTTCTCACTTCCGGCGACAGGTTTACATCAATGGCCTTCGACCGAAAGATTTTGCGTGGTGTTCGATGCCAAGTCCTTTATTCACACCACGTGAATTGTACTGTAGTACCTTGAGGGTCATTATCATTATCGGTGATTCCTCTTGCGCCTGTTAACAGCTTACATCATTGGCTGGTAATCAGGCGATGTCTTTCCATGTTCGACTCCAGAACATCTCTCACATGGATAGACTTGTACTTCGAGTGAAGATCGAACGAGATTGAAGACCCCGGATCTAGTTTCATCCATCTGGGCTGCGATATATATTCAGGGACATAAAGAAATCAAATGTACATCATTGCTGCACAGATAATCATCCAATCAAAGGGATGATGGCTCTATCAGAATCATCAATATACACTCAAACGATTGTCTGTCCTATGTACATGAAAATGAATTTATAAAGCTGAGCATGGGAATGCCCGCCTCAGCTAGATCATGAAAATATTATGAAGATAATGTATTGTATTGTATCTTATTACAGGTCTCTTCCCAGCTTGAAAGAACTTCGGATCCTCATAATAAAGCATTTCACCCGACATCAAAGGATTAACAACCTCATGCTTTAGGGGGCAACTGTTATAGACATTTTTGGGCACTACAACCCCAAGCATGAAATGTCCATAAACCAAGGGCTCCTAAGTCCCTAAAAGTGTTGTTCTAACCCCTAAAGGAACAAGGTCAACTGATTACAGCTTCTCCCAGAAGTTCTCCATGAAAAACTGCTCAGAATTGGTCAAAAGGATCATTTCAGCTGCTCCACAGGCCAAGTGCGTTGCATCTCACCTAAATACACTGTGTGGGTGCATTGCATTTAAAAAAGCCCTTTTATGGGGTGCGATGGGCGAGAAATGACAAATGGCAGTGTCATTCCGCGAGCTGGAGAGGCAATGGAAGCTTCTAGAAACTTCTTTTGTGACACTTGCCTCTCTGAATTCGACCAAGGATGAGTAAGAGATCATCAATCTCCAAGTGGAAGCAAGAACTATCAGAGGGAAGACACTAATCAAATCACAAGCTGGCTCATCTCCCTTACAGATATCTATATATGGATCCCTCATCCCAGAGATCCAGAGGCTGGAATTTTGCATATTGTAAGGAATTGCTGTTGGTTTCTTGAGACAAACATCAGATTGTTGGGTGATCTAAGCTTTGCATGAGGTGAAGAGGGGCTTCCTTGCTGAGAGGTTGATGTTGGGTCAGAACAACTGGTTGTAACTCCTCTTGGCTCTTTCTTGTTTATCAATAAAAGCTATTCAAGTTTTCCTCCATACTCTTGTGTCATTTATGTTTGCTACATTTGTATGGTCAATTTACATCTGATCCTAGATTGTTTATGGTTATAGATCCATGTTCTTGTATAGTGCTATGCTACTGTGATCTTACAGGTACTTTGTGAAGCTGGGCGTGCAAGGGAACAAGTAGCGAAAGACTATCAAGGAAGAGAGGAATCGAATCAGGAGATTAGCGCAAGACAGAGGTTGGTCTTCTTTGTTCCTCTCTATCTATACTTCATAAAGGAAAAACGGAAGTAGCTTTACTCTGTTTGTTTCTAAGGCAGCTATCACACCTTAGTGGGATAAGCAGTTCTGAGTAGACACTTTTCCCTGTAACAATTATGACAAACATTGTACCAATATGATAATCATGGTCAACCATGGTCAACCTTGGTCAACCATATTTAACCATGTTTAACCATGTTTTATAAAATCAAACATGGTCATCCATTGTCAATTATTGTCAACCATGGTCGAACATCACATTGTGACAGAGATTGTCTTAATATGAAAATCAACCATGGTTAAGCATGGTCAATCATTGTCCAACGTCACATTGTGACAACGATTGTCTCAATATGAAAATCAACCATGGTCAACAATGTTTATTTTAGTGTTTATAATATTTATCTTAGGGTTTATATACCTTGGGTTTATAATATTAGTTCATTGGGTTTAATATTATTACCTTGGGGTCATAATCACTCGGGGTTTTAGTATTAATCCCTTGGGTTTATAATACTAATCAATGTCAATAATGGTTAATCATGCTTGAATATGGTCGACCAAGGTCAATCTCTTTTTGGTCAACTGTGGTCAACCATGATTTATAATTGTTGAATTTCATCAACATGATGAACCTTGATTAAAATCTCTTTCATCATGATCAGTATGATGGTCAACCATGGGCAATCATGGTCAACCATGGACTATCATGGTCAACCATGGTCAGCATGGTCAAACATGGTCAACCATGTTTTATAAAATCAAACATTGTCTACTAACCATGGTTAATCATGGTCAACCATGGTCCAACGTCGCATTAATGCAAACATTGTCTCAATATGATAATCATGGTCAACTATGGTCAATCATGGTCAACCTTGGTCAACCATGTTCAACCATGTTTTATAAAATCAAACATGGACATCCATGGTCAATCATGGTTGAACGTCACATCGTGACAAAGATTTGTCTTGATATGAAAATCAACCATGGTGAAGCATGGTCAACCATGTTTCAACGTCACATTGTGACAAGGATTTTCTCAATATGAAAATAAATCATGGTCAACCATGTTTATTTGAGTGTTTATAATATTTATCTTATGGTTTATATACCTTGGGTTTATAATATTAATCCATTGGGTTTAATATTATTCCCTTGGGTTCATAATCCCTTGGGGTTTTAGTATTAATCCCTTGGGTTTATTATTCCCTAGGTCTTATAATATCAATCCCTTGGGTTTATTATTCCCTTGGGTTTATAATATCGATCATGGTAAATCATAGTTGTTGGATAGTTTAATTGACCTTAAATTACTTCATTAATTGCCAACCAAGGTTCGTGTACTTATGAAGAGTATGTGCACCATATATGCTAGGAATTCTATCTTTGGATGAAATTGATCTAAGTAGGGATAAATATTAGACGAGATTAAAGAGTTTTCATGCACATGTTCTTTCCATTAAAGCTACATCAAAACCAAATGCAAAATTTATGGAAAATTAATCTATAACTTGAAATCTTAATTTATTCTAATTGCAGAATTGAAAGTCTATTTCTAATTGCATAAAGGAAATATTGATGCTAATTGCATAAAAGATATTTTAATACTAGTTTGTAGAATTGAAATTTTAATACTACTTTTCAAAAGGAAATCTTAACACTATTTTCAATAAAGGAAACTTAACTCATAAAAGGAAATTCTAACTCTAAATTACATAAAGAAACACTAATGCTAATTTCTTGCAGAAGGAAAGTAATTCTAATGAAATGTAGCTTCAAGTGATTACTAGTGTGCACTAATAGCTCTAAAAAATCATCTACTCATCATCCACGAAATTTAACTGAGTTGTAAAACTAAATTTCTTGAAAAAAATACATTCTGGAAACAAATAATTTTGTATTTCTTGTTTATGAGCACTCTGGAAATAAAACAATAGGTGATTAGAAAATCACTGAAATGCATCTATTTGTATTGATAGAGAGAGAAAAAAAACTATATGAAATTGCTAATTAGATGAAAACTATCTGCGAGAATTTACAATGTAAATAGAAACTAACGATCCTTACAACTCTCCAGGGGGCCCTCCCATGAGTGTAAGTTCATCACTAATCAAATGATTGCTCAACCACGCATCAAAAAAGAGGAACAAAGTATTATATTAATTCGCACAAGTTTCTTAAACAAATCTTGCTAATACTGAAATAAACAACAATTAACTGTGTTTTTGGTCTTGCCTCGCAAATTTTATACAATTATTTATCAAACTGATCTAAGAATCATATGTTGATAGGAAATTAAACTAGTCTTCCATCTAAGAAGTAAACTTAAATTAAAATTCTATCTCCTCATGATTTTCTACTAGAAGAGAAAATCATGAGGGATTATTCTCGAACATGTCTTCTCGATCGAACAAATCATCTCCACGCTCGCTTGATCTCACCATGATCTCCTGCTGAACTTCACTTGACTGCTGAAACGTCATAGCTAGAGTTTGACTTTTGATTTGACTTTTAGATCTTTCAATCTTTGTATCTTGCCAGATCATGATGGTAGGTGGACATCCATGTGCAGAACAATTGTCATCTACAGGTACCTTTCATTCCTTCATTGGTGCATTGAAACTTGTCTAACCATGGAGATGGCTGCAGGATTTGAGATTAGCTGCGAAATGAGCAAGATTATGTGGTTGTAGTGATTTTTTAATTATATTTCACAAAGAAACAATAGATTCTAAAACATGGATGATTAATACCTTTTATACGCTTGAGTAAGTTTGTAATGACCTTGATTAGGTTGAAATTGCAACAAGATGGTCACAAAAAGGTAAAGGAGAGGGAAAAAGGGTACCCAAAAGAGAACAACTTCGGACTTCAACAATAGCCAACCATGTTCCACCATGATTGAATGTCGCATTGTGTCAATGATTGTCTCAATATGAAAATCAACCATGGTCAACCATGATCCAACGTTGCATTGTAACAAAAATTTTCTTTATATGAAAATAAATCATGGTCAACCATGGTCGACCATGGTCCAACATTGCATTGAGACAAGGATTGTCTCAATAAGGAAATTAACCATGGTCAACCATGTTTACTTAAGGGTTTATAATATTTAACTTAAGGTTTATATAACTTGGGTATATAATTTTATCTCTTGGGTTTATTATTCCCTTAGGTTTATAATATCAATCCCTTGGGTTTATTAATTTAAGGGTTCATATTCCTAAGGTTTAATATTATTCCATTAGGTTTATAATCACTTGGGTTTTTAGTATTAATCCCTAGGGTTTATTATTTCCTTGGGTTTATAATATTGATCATGGTCAACCATGGGCCAACATCACATTGTGACAAATATTGTCTCAATATGAGAATCAACCATGGTCCAATGTCACATTGTGACAAAGATTCTATTGATTTGAAAATCAATCATGGTCAAACATGGTCAACCATGGTCAAATGTCACATTGTGACAAGGATTGTCTCAATATGAAAATCAACCATGGTCAACAATGTTTATTTTAGTGTTTATAATATTTATCTTAGGGTTTATATACCTTGGATTTATAATATTTGTCCCTTGGGTTTAATATTATTCAACCATGGTTAAAAATGTTTTATAAAATCAATCATGGTCAACCATGGTCCAATGTCACATTGTGACAAAGATTGTCTCTATATGAAAATCAATCATTTTCTCAACCATGGTCCAACTTTGCATCATGAAAAATATTGCCTCAATATGATAATCATTGTCAACCATTCTTAACCATGGTTAATCATAGTTAACCATGGTTAATCATAGTAAACCATGTTTTATCAAACATGGTTATCCATGTTAGATCATGGTCAACCATGGTTGAACATCACATTGCCACAAAGATTGTGTTGATATGAAAATCAACCATGGTTAAGCATGGTCAACTAGGGTCCAACATCACATTGTGACAAGGATTGCCTCAATATGAAAATCAACCATGGTCAACCATGGTAAGCCATGCATATTTTAGTGTTTATAATATTTATCTTAGGGTTTATATACCTTGGTTTTATAATATTAGTCCCTTGGGTTCATAATCCCTTGGGGTTTCAATATAAATCCCTTGGGTTTATTATCCCCTTGGGTTTATAATATCAATCCCTTGGTTTAATTATTCCCTTGGGTTTAATATTAGTTATGGTCAACCCTAGTCAATCATAGCTAGCCATGGTCAACCATGGTTGAATGTCGCATTATGACAATGATTGTATGAATATAAAAATCAACCATGGTCAACCATTGTCCAACTTCACATTGTGACAAAGATTGCCTCGTTATGAAAACCAATCATGGTCAACCAAGGTCCAACATCACATTATGACAAGGATTGTCTCAATATGGAAATCAACCATGGTCATCCATGTTTATTTTAGGGTTTATATACCTTAGGTTTATAATTTTTATCACTTTGGTTTATTATTCCCTTCGGTTCATAACATCAATCCCTTGGGTTTATTAATCTAGGGGTTCATATTCCTAGGATTTAATATTATTGTCTCAATATGACAATCAACCATGGTCAACCATGGTCCAATGTCACATTGTGTCAAAGGTTCTTCGATTTGAAAAGCAATCATGTTCAAACATGGTCCAACGTCACATTGTGACAAGGATTGTCTGAATATGAAAATCAACCATGATCAACGATGTTTATTTTAGTGCTTGTAATATTTATCTTAGGGTTTATCTACCTTGGGTTTATAATATTAATCCCTTGGGTTTAATATTATTATTCAGCGAATTTGGTTAGTCTAAAATGTAATCTACGACTAGGAAAAAGATAACACATCTTTTGGTTGTCTATTTCCATATCTCTATGTTTGCCCCTTGCGGTCGATTGCGGCTTCGTTTGCCCCATGTGTTCAATCACAGAATTCTATAGTCCCCAGTCAACTAGAATTTTCTCACACTTGAATGGTCAATGTCGGGTAACAAAGATGGGGATTGAGGTATGACAATACTTAATGACAGGTAGCAATGTTTGCCTCTCCATTTCCCATTTGCAAATATCGACCAATTCAAGCATGAATGCGAGGAACTAAGAAAGATATGTTGGGAATTGGTTCAATGGAGTAGGCATAGCTAGTAGCAGAGGCCACTATTAGAGGAGGTGTGGGCAAGTGAAGTGGGGCCCATTAAACCCCTCAGTTTTAATGATTAAACAAATTAATTCAATCATTAATTTGTTTTTTGCTCTCGCCATTATTTATTTTTCTGTTTGAAGAATTCATTTGTAGGTAATTTATTTACAGGGTTAAAAACTACCACTCATATCCTTGAAACTTGAAATTTGTATTATTGTCGATATTCCTTCTCATTAAATCCCCTGAGCGTAATTAATCAATATGTTAATGCATGATTAAAACTTCTAGTAATATCATTGAAACTCTATTGTAATTCATATAGTAAAAACTTCAAATTTGTGTTATTGTCCATCTTTCTTTTCATTAATACCTTTTAAGTATAATTAGATAGTGAATTTTATTAATATAAATATTGTTATTTAAATCAATATTTATTAATATAAATATTGTTAATTAAACATTAATATAAATATGTTTAACTAAATTTTTTTATTTAAATTGTTAAATATTAAATATAAATATTTATTAATACAAATATGGTTAATTAATTAATTAAATATTAATAAAATGTTCCTCGACCATAAATGTCATTTACAAAATATTTCAAAGTTATTAACACATATATGTGTTTTCCTATCTTAAGGAAGAATTACATAAAAAAAAATTGATGTTGAATAAAACATTAAAATTCCTTAATGAAAATACTATTAAAAGTCATAAATAACCAAAAAAAAACTAGTATAAAATATTATTAATATTTAATAATATTAATTAAAAATATACTAATAATAATTAAAATCAATCCCTTGGTTTAAATTAACAAATTGATAGGTATTATTAAACAAAAACATTATTAAATATTAATAAACTAATAATATTATTAAAAAAAAAAAATATTAATAATATTATAAATAAATAACAATATTTTTTTAATTACAATATTAATAATTTTAAAGAATATTAATAACAATATTTTTTTATAAATATTTTATAATTGAAAATATTGGATAACATTGAACATTAATTTAACCATGTTTAGATTACCTTTTAATATTAGTTAATATATAGACGTTACTTGAAATTATGGTCTCTACATTGTTCAAATATAGTCGTTACTTGAAATTGTGGTCTCTACATCGCTCTCTATTTAAGCCTTTGACATGGTCTGCCTCTTCATCTGGTCCTGATGATGAACCACACTTGTTGGTTCGAAACGCATCGACCAAAAATTTCTCTTATGTGATTTCTACTGAAAGACTTTTCTTAATTCATTATGGATCATAGAACCCTGAATACAAAAATTGCTATTAGTATTAATATTAATTGTTATAAATAAATGACCTTAAATCAATAAAACATGCTCAACCATGGTCAATCAATGTCAACCATCATGATCAACCATGTTCAATGATGATCTTCCATGGTCAAGCATGCTCCACCATCATCAACCATGGTCATAATGGTTAATCAATGTCTCTACAGTGAACCATGATCAATGATGGTTAATCATGCTTGAATATGGTTGACCATGGTCAATGTATTTCTAGTAAAATATAGTCAACCATGGTCAACCATGATTTACCATGGTTGAATTTCATTAACCATGATGTACCTTGATTAAAATCTCTTTCACCATGATCAATTATAATGGTCAACCATGGACAATAATGGACAACCATGGTCAGCCATGGTCAACCATGGTCAACCATGGTCAACCATGATTAACCATGGTTGAATTTCATCAACCATGATCAACCTTGATTAAAATCTCTTTCATCATGATCAACTATGATGGTCAACCAAGGACAATCATGGTCAACCATGGTCAGCCATGGACAGCCATGGTCAACCATGGTCAGCTATGGTCAATCATGGTCAACCATGTTTTATAAAATCAAACATGGTCAACCATGGTCTAATGTTTCACTGTGACAAAGATTATCTCGATGTGAAAATCAACCATGGTCAACCATGGTCCAATGTCACATTGTAGCAAAAATTGTCTTGATATGAAAATCAATCATGGTCAACTATGGTCAAATGTTGCATTTTCACAAGGATTGTCTTAATATGGATATCAACCATGGTTAATCATATTTATTTTAGGGTTTATAATATTTATTTTAGGGTTTATATGCATTGGGTTTATAATTTTTATCCCTTGGGTTTATTATTCACTTTGGTTTATAAAATCAATACCTTGGGTTTATTAATCTAAGGATTCATATTCCTAGGGTTTAATATTATTCACTTAGGTTTATATTCCATTGAGTTTTTAGTATTGATCCCTAGGGTTTATTATTCCCTTGGGTTTCTAATATCAATCACGCCCAACCATGGTCAACCATGTTTTATAAATTCAATCATGGTAAACCATATTTTATAAAATTAATCATGGTCAGCCATGGTTAATCATAGTCAGCCATAGTCCAACATCACATTATGACAATGATTGTCTCAATATAAAAATAAATCATTGTCTTAACCATGGTCCAATGCTGCATTATGACAAACATTGTCACAATATGATAATCATGGTCAACCATGGTCAACCTTGGTCAACCATGTTCAACTATGTTTTATAAAATAAAACATGGTCATCCACATTCAATCATGTTCAACCATGGTCAAACATCGCATTGTGACAAAGATTGTCTTGATATGAAAATCAAGCATGGTTAAGCATGGTCAACCATGGTCCAACATCGCATTGTGACAAGGATTATCCCAATATGAAATCAACCATGGTCAACCATGTTTATTTTTGTGTTTACAATATTTATCATAGGGTTTATATACCCTGGGTTTATAATATTAATCCATTGGGTTTAATATTATTCCCTTGGGGTTTTAGTATTAATCCCTTAGGTTTATTATTCCCTTGGGTTTATAATATCAATCCCTTGGTTTTATTATTCCCTTGGGTTTATAATATCAATCATGGTCAACCATGGTCAATCATAGCCAACCATGGTCAACCATGGTTGAATGTCGCATTGTGACAATGATTGTCTCAATATGAAAATCAACCATGGTCAACCATGGTCCAACGTTGCATTGTGACAAAGATTGTCTCGATATGAAAATAAATCATGGTCAACCATGGTCAAACGTTACATTGTGACAAGGATTGTCTCAATATGGAAATCAACCATGTTCAACCATGTTTATTTTAGGGTTTATAATATTTATCTTAGGGTTTATATACCTTAGGTTTATAATTTCTATCCCTTGGGTTTATAATATCAATTCCTTGGGTTTATTAATTTAAGGGTCCATATTTCTAGAGTTTAATATTATTCCCTTAGGTTTATTATCCCTTAGGTTTTTAGTATTAATCCCTAAAGTGTATTATTCCCTTGGGTTTATAATATCAATCATGGTCAACCATGTTTTATAAATTCAATCATGCTCAACCATGACCCAACATCATAGTGTGACAAATATTGTCTCAATATGAGAATCAACCATGGTCCAATGTCACATTATGACAAAGATTCTGTTGATTTGAATATCAATCATGGTCAACCATGGTCCAACGCCACATTGTTACAAGGATTGTCTCAATATGAAAATTTTAGTGTTTATAATACTTATCTTAGGGTTTATATAAATTTGGTTTATAATATTTGTCCCTTGGGTTTAATATTATTATACCATGGTCAACCATGGCTAACCATGTTTTATAAAATCAATCGTGGTCAACTATGGTCCAACGTCGCATTGTGAAAATGATTGTCTCTATATGAAAATCAATCATTGTCTCAACCATTGTCCAACTTCACATTATGACAAAGATTGTCTCAATATGATAATCATTGTCAACCATGCCCAACCATGGTCAATTGATCCAAAGGGATCCAAGAACACTCTCTAAGTCTTGAAATCTCTTAAAAAACATGCCAGAGATCAAAAACATCGCATGCCAAGAGCCCTTCGAATGGCTGAAAAACACTATCAGGAGGTAAAAACCATAGAAAATCATGAATAAAACAGAGTATGGAGGCGTGGAACAATGGATGCACAGTGGCCGCCAGATTTGGCCGATCAACGGTCCAGATTTGATCAGAAATTGCAATCAGGACTCGCAGATAGGGATCGACGCTTGACATATATGTATGGCGACGGAGATTGGCGAAGTTAATTTGGACCGTCGATCAAGCGCGCAGATTGACGGACCATATTACATCACAGGATCGCTATCAGGGATTGTAGGAGTGCTTACAACGGCCAGGGAGTTATTGCAATGAGCGATTGTGATATTGCAATCGGAGCAACCATGATGTGCGATCCGATGAACCGGACCCGATGGGTTTATCGGTAATATTTCATAATATTTGAGGTCCGCGGAAAAGCTAGTTTTAATGCATTTTTCGCAGTTTTGGTTATTAAACAAAAAGCAAAGGATGAAGGCCGATGTGATAAGCTGGACCCAAAAGGGTTTGTTAAGGCTATTATATATTGTTTCAAGTCTAGAGAAAGGCCATTTTAATGCATTTCGTGATTTTTAACATATTTCAAAAATACAAAGGGGAACCTCGGAGCGAGACCAAAGCGACTTGCGATAGCGATGGAGGGCGGACCCGATAGGGGAATAGACCATGTTTAAAGACTTTTGAAGTCCAAAATGAATTTTTTTTTGTGGCATTTCACAGTTATGCATGCATTTTCCTGTGTTAAACAAAAAACGACTACTTTTGGGATTCTAAAGGATTTCAGGGGATCGAGGCACTCTTATGTTGCCAAATAGGTGGCCACCTCCCCTTTGTGCATTATGCCATGATTATGTAACAATGGAAGAGGGAATCGGGCAGACAGAGGCCCGGGAGGCAAAAATTCGGGAAGGAGAAATGCAACCCAGATTGGATTTAAAGCCACAGACAAAGAGAAAACAGGACAAAGGCAGTATTGAAGGCAGTGCCAAGACAGAGTTGAGACAGAGACAGAGAGTGATTTAGAGAGTCTGTGTACTCTGTTATCACTCAGGTTGTCCTTAAGCTCCGGAAAAGGATACGGCCGAGGTAACCACAGACCAACTTTGGACTACAGGTTCTAGCCCACCTGCAATCAGAGAGGGCTCTCTCTTTCCGATTTAGCTTTGTTTAGAAGGGTTTTAGGCTAGCTATTGAGTTCAGGGGTTTCGTTTTGTTTTTGGTGGGAAAATTGATGTTTCAGGTAGAGAGGCAGAGCATAGTCTAAGGGTTTCGAACCATTGGGCGTGGAGTCGAGGAGAAAAACTGCTGGCGCTTTTCCTTAATAACAATGAGGGAAAATGGAGCAAGATAGCTGAGCATGAAACAATGTTTCAGGTTTAAGGGATGGAAAGAAGTGCTAAGTAATGAGAGGCAGTTAAGAATCTCTCAATTATGCTTAACAAGGGAAGATAACAGGGCGCTACCTAGGGACAGTTAAGAATCCCTAGGTAATTGGCTAACACAGGTGAATCGGGGTAAACATGAGCCAGAAGGAATTCATATTAATAACCAATTCAATCAGAGGAAAACATAAAGAAATAACAGAAATTGAGCATAGAGAGTATTTAAACTAATTCTAGGCTATTCTTTCTTCCTGCTATTTAGATAGTGATAAACAATAAACAGAGATAAGAGGCACTTATTGTTCCAGGCTGCAGCACAAGAATTCCATCTTCATATCTCCAAAAACATTCATTCACAATAGACAGTTTGCTCTCCAAGCTTTCGGCAATCTTTGATTATGGAAAAACTTAGGTATACACAGCGAGTCTCTAGTGAAATTCTCAATTGACCAACCCTTGAAACAATGTAGAGGGCGGTATATATAGGGCAAAACTATCTACAGAGTTTCTTTATTACAACTTGACCTAATTAGGTCTGAAAGAAAGATGATTACTTAACCTAATCCTATCCAGAAATAAATGCAAAAAATATCTCGGGCTGCGCTGAGGGCGGCCGCATTAAAACTGAATGAATTCTGTTGTCCTTGGTGGCTTAGTGCAGTGTTTCTGCAATAAATGTGTATGGGTTTCTGCATCTCTGCTGTCTGTCTGCATTTAAAGCTTTAACTGTGATTTGAGGGCAAGGATGGGCTTGCACTTTCTGATTTGACTTACTGGGGGGCTCATCAATGTTCAGGTGCTTCGAGCCCCTAAAAAAATCTTCGGCTGATACTCTTTGGCTCTTCATCTTCATCTGATACTCTTTGGCAATAAACCGATGCTGTTCTGACGTGCTGGTGGGTCTAATCACACATTAATGGCTGTTGTTCGGCCTCTGTTTCCTTCAAAATTGTTTTCTGCTCCTCTCGGCAAGCTTCGCGAAGAAAAATGGGTCTTTCGGCGCCTTTCGGGCTTCCTGGGGGCTGCAAAATGAAAAGATTCCCTGAAGATTCCCCATTCTAGCCCAAAAAATCTAGCGATGAGCGATAGGCGCAAATCGCTCATCAAAAACTGCCTCAGAAACTGATTCCGGGGCTCCGAAGTGCGATTTTTGCTCCTTCGCGCCAAAAAGTGATGATGACGTCAGCATGACGTGACGTTGTACGGCGGATGACATCAGCGATGATGTCAGCATGATGACGTGGCAGGATGATGTCATCATGTACGGACGGTGACGTGGCATGACACGTGGCAAGGGGCCACGCAGGCAGATGACTCGACATGTGACTGGGCAGAGGGGGGTGAAGTAAGCGGTGACTGTGCAGGGGGGTGATGTAAGCGGTGACATCACCGGGCAGGAGGCGGTAAGTGGTTTTGTGGCGCACCACCTTTGGGGGGGGAGCAGTTTTGTCAGAGGGGGCTCCGCCATAGCCCAGGAGCTGACGCGTGGCGGGAGGTACGGCGGTAATACCGCCCATCTCCCGGACGCTAAAGCTCGGGTGTTTTGGAGATGGGACGGCCCGCCAACCGTCGATCTGGGCGCAGGGCGATCGGACGGCTGGCGGCGAATGTGAAGCGGCGGGGAGTTAGGGCGGGGAATATTCAAGGAATATTCCGAATTTTAATTTGCGCGCGGTGGGGTTTAGACTTAGGGAATGGGGGTTTTTGGGTTAAAAATGCGCGGGGTTTAATGTATTTATGCAGAAACTTTGGGTTAGGGGCGGAAAAGGGGGTTTTTTGAGGGTTTTTAGGGCTAGGGGAGAGGTTATTAATCCGGCCAGGTGTCAGATTAATCCCTTTTAAGACACGGATGGGCTAAAAACAGCCCCGGATGGACCGTTTTTTCCCGGACTTATAAAAATATGGCTATATTGCCAGGGAGGGGATATTCACATAGGGGAATTTTATATACAAAGTTTTAGTAGGGGAAAGGGGAAAACTGATAGGGAGTTATATAATACTGTTAGTAGTTAATGTGAAGATGATAAGCAGGTGCCAAGGTCAGAGACCTTAGGCCAATTGGGGAAAAGAGCTTGAAAAGAAATAAAATTCCTTGAGTGAAGCAGATCTTCACCAAGGCAACTGATATGGATGATGATGAAACTAAGAGGAATCAAGCAGATCTTGATCTCTTTGGGAAGTTAGCAAGTGACTTGGGGAATTAGAAGAAGGGGGAGTTAGTTATGTCCACCTTTGAGCTCCTTTGCATGAAAAATGCCTGCACTGTGATATGTAAAGATAAAGCACTTTGTAACACAAAATTGATCATAAATTATCATTCTGCAACCACATAGCTACCTACCCAGCCTACCTTCCTAACATTTTTTCTTCTTATGAATTGGGTGCACTTAGACTTGCAAACCCAGATTTACAATTTTTCTTTTGAATTTTTCCTATCTAAATCTACACTTATTTCTGCCAGGGCCCAGATTAAACAGTTGGGTCCCTTTGATTCTCTACCTATCTACAAATCTGCCAAGATTAAACTGTTTGGACAGATATCATTCTCTATATTCTAAAACAAGAAATTGAAACCTAGGGAGACCAAGATTAAGCTGTTTGGACCTCCCTTACATGAAAACTCTCTAGAACTGGAACAACTCATCAAAAATTGGAATCAGCAGTGGCATTTAGACTAGCACACTTCATGGCTTTCTTCTTTGGTCTCTCCTGGAAATATGGAACATTGCAGCTTGCAAAGTATGACATATTTGGCATGTAAAAATGTCAATCATGAAAAATGATACCCTGTTGCAACAGGAGGCTAACATACTCAGAGAAAGCTTGAGAGGTTGAAGAAAACTCTTAATATTCCATCTGTTGTGTATTGAGTCTCAAACTGAGCTCATACTATTGTAAAAGCTCTGCTTGAAGACATAATAGAGAGGCTACCATTGAAGGCTGGACCAGGAGATGTAGCCCAGGAGTATTGGGTGAACTCCTTATTAAATTTGTTGTGTTATGTGTTGTCTATTATGTTTGTTTTATTGCTTCATTTTCTGTGTGTTTCGCAATCTTATCGATCCATTGCATAAAATAGCATAGACAAATCCATGCACATGAGTTTGTAAAACCTTATTAATTGTCTTAGATCTCATTAACAGATCAAGTGGTATCAGAGCTTTAGGTTTGCTAAGGTTAGACAAGCTTGTGCTAGATTGGTGAATGATAACTAGGTCAAAGATCAAATTAGGAGAAGGAGAATTGGTTGAAACTAACCCAGAAATTGGTAGAGTCTATCCTAGGAGGGAAATGGAAAAAGAAAACCCCTTGGAATCAGACTCTCAGTTCATGGACAGTTTCATGACCATGAGAGCCATGGTAGAAGAAATGTATCAAGAATTTAAGAAAGGTTGAAGTGAAGACTCTTTAACCTCCAAAAAGGTCGAAGTGAAGACTCTTTAACCTCCAAACAAGACAAAAGAACAGAAGGATATTTTATAGATGGCCATTCTGAAGGCAAAGGGAAAGGAAAAGAGGTTCCTCTGTCCACACCTCCTAACAACCTTGAAAATAAAAAGAAGAAAACACCTCTAATTAATTAGATGTTAAATTTGATTTGCCAATATATGATGGAGAATTAAATGTAGAGAAGCTAGATAACTAGATTAGACAGATTAATGTGTACTGTAGGGTGCAGAGCATTGATTCAGATAGGAGTAAAATTCAGCTAGCCAACCTACGTGTTGGAGGAACTACCTTGGTATGGTGGGAAGGCCGGACACAAGCTGAATTGAAGAAGCATGGTAAAATTCTTTATGTCTGTAGTGAATTTGTTTCTGCAATTAAAAAACAATTCTATCCATTAGCTTATATGTAGCAAGCTTTGATGAGTTGGAAAACCCTTCGCCAACTAAATGGGCAAAGTGTACAAAGCTACACCCAAGAATTTAGAAAAAGAGCTTTGATTCTAGGCATTTCTTTAGACTCACGTGAAACTTTGCTGAAGTATATAGGTGGTCTACATAGTTATTTTAGGCACACCATTCTCATGTTTAACCCTACTAGCATAGATGAGGTTTTTGTTCAGGCTACCCATCTAGAGGCTAGAGGCAAGAATGTGAACCCGGAGATTGGGGGATCATCAAAACCCACCGCAAGCAAGAACAAGGAGAAGAGGAAGCAGAAATGGAAAGAGACAAAGGCAAATGTTGTACAAAAGGCCAAACCTTCATGCACTCATTGCAAGAAGGATGGACATGATGATGAACATTACTGGTGTTTGCATCTAGAGCTAAAACCCAAGAAGTTTGATGGCAAGAAGAAGAAGACTGCTACTGCTATACAGAAAGATTTGGGGTCAGACTCAGGTGATGAAACAACAATCGCAGCCACAGGTATAAAAGGTAAAAATTCTGAAGCATCTACTAGTAATTCTACACAAACTATTGATAGTGAAGAAAATGAGAGGAAAAGGCATGAGCTTTTTCATATTAGAGTTATTTCCAAGCATCAAAAGATTGATACTTTGTTTGATAGTGGCTCACAAGTAAACTTAATTTCTAAAGCAATTGTAAAGAAGTTGTGATTACTAACCACACCTCACAAGAAGCCATATCCATTAGGTTGGGTACGTGATAAAGCAAAGCTACAAGTGACTAGACAATATAAACTTAGGTTTTCTTTCGGGTTAGCATTTGTAGATGAGGTTGAGTTAGATATCGTTTCTTTGGATATATGTGGAATTGTTTTAGGAAGTCCTTACTTGTATGATAGAAAAACCATTTTCTATAGAACTGAAAATAAGTATCAACTCGTTAAAGATGGAATTGAATATATTGTAAGAGCTCATAAACTCAAGAATAATTATACTCTCATAAACTCAGGGCAAACAAAAAGAATTGTAAATTCATGAAATCAATTTTTACTGATGGTTGTAAAGGAAAACGAACTTGATAAAACCAATGTATTTGAAGGTTGTAATGCTAAACAACAAGCTAATTTAGAAAAAATGGTTTCAAAATATGATATCCTATTTCAAGAACCTAAAGGTTTGCCACCCAAAAGGGAAATTGTACATGATATTAATTTGCAGCAAGATGCTCCATTACCTAACATCGGAAAGTGTAGGTTATCCGCTTTAGAGAATTCAGAGATCAAGAAGCAAGTATAGGAGCTGCTCAAGAAAGGGTTCATAAAACCAAGCACATCACCATGTGGATCTCCAATCATGTTGGTGAGGAAGAAAGATGGTTCGTGGAGGATGTGCATTGATTACAGAGCACTGAATAAAATAACGATCAAGAATCGTTATCCCCTTCCTCATATTGATGATATATTGGATCAGCTGAAAGAAGTTGTTTACTTTTCCAAGTTGGACTTGCATAGTGGTTACCACTAGGTCAGAGTAGCAGAGCAAGATGCATGGAAGACTGCTTTCAAAACAAGGCAAGGGCTGTATGAATGGCTAGTTATGCCTTTTGGCTTAACTAATGCTCCTACCACTTTCATGAGAGTTATGAATGATGTAGTCAGGCCTTTTATTGATGATTTTGTAATTGTATATTTGGATGACATTCTTGTTTTCAGTAAAACATGGGAATAACATTTGAAGGATGTAAAGCAGACTGCAGATGTTTTGAAGAAAGAAAATCTCTATGTTAAATTATCAAAATGTGAATTTGGTAAAACATCTTTGAATTATTTGGGTCATATTGTAGGGGGTGTGTTACAGGGAAAAGTGTCTACACAGAACTGCTTATCCCACTAAGGTGTGGTAGCTACCTTAGAAACAAACAAAGTAAAGCTACTTTCATTTTTCCTTTATGAAATATAGATGAGAGAAGAACAAAGGAGACCAACCTCTGTCTTGCGCTTATCTCCTAGTTTGATTCCTCTCTCTCCTGATAGTCCTTCACTACTTGCTTCCTTGTACGCCCAGCTTCACAGAGTACCTGTAGGATCAAAGTAGCATAACACTATACAAGAACATGGATCTATAATCATAAACAATCTAGGATCAGATGTAAATTGACCATACAAATGCATAAAACATAAATGACACAAGAGTATGGAGGAAAACTTGAATAGCTTTTATTGATAATCAAGAAAGAGCCAAGGGAGTTACAACCAGTTGTTCTGACCCAGCATCATCCTCTCAGCAAGTAAGCCCTTCTTCACCTCATACAAAGCTTAGATCACCCAACATTATGATGTTGTCTCAAGAAACCAACAGCAATTCCTTACAAGATGCAAAATTCCAGCCTCTGGATCTCTGGGATGAGGGATCCATATATAGATATCTGTAAGGGAGATGAGTCAGCTTGTGATTTGATTAGTGTCTTCCCTCTGATAGTTCTTGCTTCCACTTGGAGATTGATGATCTCTTACTCATCCTTGGTCGAATTCAGAGAGGCAAGTGTCACAGGAGAAGTTTCTAGAAGATTCCATGCCTCTCCACCTCGCGGATTGACACTGCCATTTGTCACTTCTCGCCCATCGCACCCCATAGAAGGGCTTTTTGAAATGCAACGCACCCACAGAGTGTACTTAGGTGAGATGCAACGCACTTTGCCTATGGAGCAGCTGAAATGATCCTGTTTTGACCAGTTCTGAGCAGTTTTTCATGGAGAACTTCTGGGAGAAGCTGTAATCAGTTGACTTTGTTCCTTTAGGGGTTAGAACAACACTTTTAGGGACTTAGGAGCCCTTGGTTTATAGACATTTTATTCTTGGGGTTGCAGTGCCCAAAAATGTCTATAACAGTTGCCCCATAAAGCATGAGGTCGTTAATCTTTTGATGTCGGGTGAAATGCTTTATTATGAGGATTCGAAGTTCTTTCAAGCTAGGAGGAGACCTATAATAAGATACAATACAATACATTATCTTCATAATATTTTCATGATTTAGCTGAGGCGGGCATTCCCATGCTCAGCTTTATAAATTCATTTTCATGTACATAGGATAGAAAATCGTCTGAGTGTAGACTGATGATTCTGGTAGAGCCATCATCCCTTTGATTGGATGATTATCTATCCAGCAATGATGTACACTTGATGTCTTTATTTCCCTGAACATATATCGCAGCCCGGATGGATGTAACTAGATCCGGGGTCTTCAAATCTCATTCGATCTTCACTCGAAGTACAAGTCTATCCATGTGAGAGATGTTCTGGAGTCGAACATGGAAAGACATCACCTGATTACTAGCCAATGATGTAAGATGTTAACAGGCGCGAGAGGAATCACCGATAATGATAATGACCCTCAAGGTACTGCAGTACAATTCACGTGGTGTGAATAAAGGACTTAGCGTCGAACACCACGCAAAATCTTTTGGTCGAAGGTCATTGATGTAAACCTGTCGCCGGAAGTGAGAAACTTGCCATTGAGGCATGCAAGCTTCAAAGTACTGAATGGGGTGTTCCTAGATCGACTTCTTGGATAATGAGCTGATGTCGACAAGAAGCGATCCGTCATAGGAGGGCCTTAATGAATCCCACATCAATGACACGAAATGGAGCAAATGATTTTAATGGAGGTGAAAACGATCTGGTGATATAAGGTTCAGGGTAGCGGTCATGAAAGAATGGAGTGTAAATGTATTGCAGCGGGTGAGACACAGGTGAATTCTCTGAATGACTTCTCTTGAACATATCGGCGACACTGACGTGATGGATTGGTAGCATTAACCCCAAATGTGGATGGTGTGATGGGACCATGATGATGTGACCGGTGAATGAAACAACCCAACCCGACTTGGATGCGGAGTGAAAGTGTCATGTTCAAGAGCAATTTGCTACCAACAAAGTTTCTTCAAGTTTTCTTCCCAATTTTTCCCCAGTCATTGCTGACCAGTACCTCTTTATTTTTGTCAAGCTTGAGGAGGATAACATATGATTGTTCTATAATTTTCCCTTCGGGCAAACCAATCGCTATGTTTTAATGAGCCTAGTGATAGTGAAACTCGTTCTTGTCTGCTATGGACAAGCTTGTCGCTATTAGGTTTTAACGAGTTTAATGACAAAGATAACTCGGTCCTTTTCATTTTTAGAGAGTATGAAAAGGGATGTAAAGGAAACTCCAAAATTCCTTTTTCGTCATCTAATCCCTTAAGTCTGAAAAAGTATAAAACAATACAGAAGGGATCGATACTTTTAACGAGCCGAATAAAACAAGCGCTTGATCTTTTTGTGTAATAATCCCTCAGGTCCAAAAATATTAAAATCTAAAGGAGGGATAGCACTTCTGGTCCCTTTAACGAGCTGGAGAGGCCAATGGCTCGGCAACCTTTTCATATTTTATGAGTCAGTTGAAAAGAGCTTAAAGAAGACTCGTTTTTTGAGGAACGAGTGATAAAATTGGGTAGCAGCTGATTCCAGGTAAGGTTTCGAATTTTCCAATCACGGCAGTGTTACAAGGATGGCTAGTAGGATCACTCTTCTCAGCTGTTCCTCAAAAGGGGTAAACAATCAAATGGAGGTGAATGATCGGCCAATACAGAGTGGAGGTGATGATGAGAACACGACCAAGGATTTAAAGGCTGAAGTACTACATTCACGATGGTTATTTACCGGGAAATAGTTCATTTTTTAATGAGCTTAAATACGGGGAGAAACATTTGCTCATGACTTATGTTTATTTTTTAACGAGCTTGAACTATGTGCTAAAACTGCTTGATACAACGGTCATTTCTTGATTTTACCATAAATAGCTTTGTTCTTTCAAAGATTGTACTGCATTTTCAATTGCTTCATCAAACTAGTTAGAAATGAACAATATATGTTTGAAAAATGAGTTAGAACACCAATATTTTACTCTAACTACGTAAAAAGTAATTTAAAAGTGCTTTTACCTCTCACTTTACCATTTCATTTGAACTTTAGTTTGTTGGAGCTTTGGAGGTGCTTTTCCCCCTTGATTTTCATCAGCTGATTCCAGGAGATTCTGTGGACAATTCTCGGCGCCGTCTGGACCAGGTAGGAGCTAAGCCTGAGCTTTTTCATTTCATGCTTTCCATTTTGCATTCTGATCTTGATTCTTGGTTTTTCTGAGCCTCTGGGGTTTGAAAAACTCGCCCTGGCTTCAGCGCACCCCTTGTGTATCGAAAGGTGCGTTGGATGTTAGCCTGTCTTCTAGCTAACTGACATGCAACGCACCCAGAACACTACTGTAGGTGCAATGGGCGCAAGGAAGGAAGTTTATGCACAGTTTTTGATGAAAATTTTGCTTGTCTCTCACCAAAATCAGGATCTAACTCTTCTCTTGTTTGTTTTCAGAGATTTTTGGAGCAAGCTGACTATTACATGGCGAGAACGTGAGCGTGAAGAAGAGGACATGCTTTCTTTACATGATCCAGTTACAGTAAACGCACTGCAGAACTGTGGCTTGCTGAAGTTTTTCCGTATTTCTAGCATGAGACAACAAATCAACTTGTTGCAGTATTTGCTCGATGCTTGGGATCCTACCAGCCAGGTGTTCCAGATTAGGGGCAAATCCATCCCCTTGACTGTAGTGGACATCTATTTCTTGACCGGTTTGTCGAGGTGGGGTGCCCCCATCTCTTTATCAGGTTCAGCCCGAGGAGGTGAATCTGTGAGAGATTATGTTCGCCGGTATTGCAGAGAGGGATCTCAGCCAAGTAAAGACGGCAAGATCATCATCCATGATGTCACTGATAGGTCCCTCAGGACTATTCTGTTCACTTTTGGTAGGATGGCTGGTGGTGCGGCTCTTCATGTAGCCAACCGATCTTATATGCAGTATGCCTTGGAATGTCTCCAACCGAAGGTGTTCAACTGGTGCGACGCAGTACTCCTTGTGATGAAAGAACAGTTGACCAAGGTGAAGAGTGGGAGGTTGAATAACTTTGGGTATGGTTCTATCTTGACCGCCTTCGCCTTGGAAAAGATACCATTGATGCAGCCGTAGTATATTGCACTCAATTTACCTTCACCGACTGAACCACGTATGCAGAGATGGGTTGACCATATGTCTAGGCATGCTGGTCAGTCTCAGATTTCCTTTTCTGATACCTTCTTCGGGTGGTTTGATCGTCAGGAGATGGTTTATTCCGAGTATCCATATGCTGGTATGGACTTCCGGGGTGACCCAGATTTAGTACTGCCGGCTGGCGAACAGTGGGGTGCCATTGGTAAATTCTTTGACCATATTCCTGTTTATCGTTTTTCTTTTATAATGTCCTTGTGCTTTATTCTATCAAGACTAATCAAACTCATGTGTTCATGCAGATGTCGGTCCCGTTCGGCCAGTAGTATGCCTGAGAGTGCCAGCTGCTGCCCCAGCAGGAGAGGCTGTTGGAAGGGCTATCCTTCGCGACCTCGATGTGGCCGAGACTCTCACAGCATTACAGGACCAGGTCGAGGGCCTCACTCTCGGTATTCCAGATGTGAGGACTGACGAGCTACCTTTGAGGTTGCAGCGGCATACTACTGGTGTGCCAAGATGATGGACTCGACTCTTACGCATGATCGCATAGGCTGTGACTTGCTATCACAAGCACCATTAGACTAGGGTGTCCCCTAGCGTTTTGAGTTTTGGGTCATTTGACCAATTTTGTCTTGGTTACAGAACATTATGTGTAAACCATAAATAGTTATATATATATTTTTGATTTTCGGAGTTTTATTTTGGTTAAGTTACATGATCCAAATGCAAATATTGATGGGATGCTTCTTTTTATAAATGTTGCAAATGTCTATCTAACACATAATTTGCCAATGAGTCAGTTAATGTGTTTAAGCTTATGGAAATATGCTGATATTGAATAAAATCAAATTGCCTTTCCAAAATCTTAACCCTTAGGAACATGCGATAAATAGCTGGATTTCGGACAGAGTAGATACCAGTGAGTTGTAGTATGACGAGTTGTGAGTCTAGCCTGACAATTAGTCGGCGTATACCATGTGTGATGGCATCAGAGAGAAGTTCTATCAACGCGCTATATTCAGCGATGTTATTCGTTGATCGACCAATACATACCCCTCTGAAACTTACTAACTCGCCGCTTGGATCAAAAATGGCCCAGGCCGTGGAAGATAGGTTCCGTGAACTATGACTCGCTCCGTCGGCATATCCAACACATGACTCCAATAGGTTTGACATCTGCAATAAATGTAAAAAGTGGATTACTTGACCAAAACAAATACTTTAGCGAAAACAAAAAACATAACAAAAGCATATAGTTTACTATACTGAATCATGCATAGTAACGCTTGAGGTACAACCCGTTACAAGGTTGTGCCAGTGGAATCCCGTCATAATCCATTAAATCGTAGGCTCCTTTTGCTAACATTCGCTTAAAAATATAGGGGCCCATCCATAAAGACTTGAATTTACCTGCCCCCAATTTATCGGATTCTTAGTCATAAAGCAAGACCAAGTCACCTTCTGAGAAGACACGGGGTTTGACATTCTTGTCGAACTGCACCTTGACTCGTTTCTTATGGGCTTCGTTAGCCAAAGCGGCATCACGACAGGTTTCATCCAATTGGATTAGTTCCAAGAAACGAGCCTCCTCTTCTGAAGTCCCGGGGAGAAGGTCAATTGCGAGTTTGAGGGATGAGATTTCACACTGGATTGGTAAGACTGCTTCTAGGCCATATACCAGTTGGAAAGGTGTAAACTCGGTTGCATTCCTTACCGATGTTCGGTAAGCCCACAAGGCTGAGTACAGGATTAGGTGCCAACTTCTTTTGTGAACTCCAATCATCCTTTGCAGCATGCGCTTCAGGACCTTGTTGATTGCTTCAACTTGTCCGTTGGCTTGCGGGTAATATGGAGTAGAGCTGTCGTGAGACAACCCTAATTTGGCAGCTAATTCGACCATCATGTGATTGCGAAAATGCGATCCATGATCTGTGACTATAGCTTGTGGGACGCCGAATCTGGTGACTACATGATTGAAAAAGAAGAGGGTAGCTGCTTCACCAGTATTATCTAATGTAGGCATCGCCTCGGCCCATTTGGTAAAATAGTCAACTGCGACTATGATATACCCATGCCCACCGGTCGAGGTGGGGTTACATGTCATGAAATCGATGCCCCATTTGGCGAATGGCCCGACAACAACTATTGCTATCGAAAATCTGACAGGCATGGCAAATTCTGACTGCGGTTATGCAATCTTTGAACATTGTTGGCCAGAAGTCTCCTGCTCGTAAAATTTTTTGTGCTGTAGCATAACCGTATTGATGCCCCCCACACATGCCTGAATGACAATCATTCAGGACTTTTTCGGCTTCCTCATGAGTGAGGCACCTTCGTAGAACTGTATCGACACCACGACGGTAAAGTGTATCACCGACGATCATGTAGTCTTTTGATTGGTATTGAATACGTTTTTGTTCGAAGCGAGAGGTATTGGGCCTATATTTTTGGGTTTGGAGATAAATGATTATATCCCCATACCACAGATTGCTTGAAGATATCAGAAACAAATTTTCATCCACGATCGTTTCTTCGGATGTTTCATCGTTGGACAATGATGGGAGATCGCATAATAATTCTGCGAAAACCAGAGCTTTCTTTGACTTGGATTTTACAAATTCCAAATCAAACTCTTGTATAATTGCTATCCATTTTGAATATTTGCCCCCCAGCAACTGTCACGACAATATATAAGTAATGGGGTTGCAATCTGACAGAATGGTAGTTTTTCGAAAGAGGACATAGTGTCGAAATCTCTGTATCGCTTGAACAACTGCGAGCACTAGCTTTTCAACATAAGAATATTTGCTTTCTATATCATTTAAGTTCTTACTTAAATAATATATAGGATGTTCAATTCTGCTATCTTCTTGAACTAAAACCATTGCGATGGTTGTATCCGCTGCAGCCAGATACAGGTTAAAGTCTTTTTCATAATCAGGAGCGTACATTAATGATGCTTTCATTAGGGATTCTTTTAAAGCATTAAAGGAAGCTTGCGCAACCTGATCCCAGAAAAAGGGTACTACCTTTTTCAAAAGACACGTATAACCTTTAGCAAGTTCGGCGTAATTTGGAATGAACCTCCTCAGAAAGTTTGCTTTCCCTTGGAGTTTCTGAATTTGAAGCAAATTGGAAGGTGGAGGCAAATTTATGATTGCCTAAACCTTACATGGGTCGAGACGAATCCCGTCTTTCAAGACTACAAAGCCAAGTAAACGACCAGAACTGACACAAAATACACATTTGTGTGGATTGAGTCATATCTTGTAGTGGAGTCGCCATTTTGTTACAGGGAAAAGTGTCTACACAGAACTGCTTATCCCACTAAGGTGTGGTAGCTACCTTAGAAACAAACAAAGTAAAGCTACTTTCATTTTTCCTTTATGAAATATAGATGAGAGAAGAACGAAGGAGACCAACCTCTATCTTGTGCTTATCTCCTAGTTTGATTCCTCTCTCTCCTGATAGTCCTTCGCTACTTGCTTCCTTGTACGCCCAACTTCACAGAGTACATGTAGGATCAAAGTGGCATAACGCTATACAAGAACATGGATCTATAATCATAAACAATCTAGGATCATATGTAAATTGACCATACAAATGCATAAAACATAAATGACACAAGAGTATGGAGGAAAACTTGAATAGCTTTTATTGATAATCAAGAAAGAGCCAAGGGAGTTACAACCAGTTGTTCTGACCTAGCATCATCCTCTCAGCAAGTAAGCCCTTCTTCACCTCATACAAAGCTTAGATCACCCAACACTATGATGTTGTCTCAAGAAACCAACATCAATTCCTTACAAGATGCAAAATTCCAGCCTCTGGATCTCTGGGATGAGGGATCCATATATAGATATCTGTAAGGGAGATGAGTCAGCTTGTGATTTGGTTAGTGTCTTCCCTCTGATAGTTCTTGCTTCCACTTGGAGATTGATGATCTCTTACTCATCCTTGGTCGAATTCAGAGAGGCAAGTGTCACAGGAGAAGTTTTTGGAAGATTCCATGCCTCTCCACCTCGCGGATTGACACTGCCATTTGTCACTTCTCGCCCATCACACCCCATAGAAGGGATTTTTGAAATGCAACGCACCCACAGAGTGTACTTAGGTGAGATGCAATGCACTTTGCCTATGGAGCAGCTGAAATGATCCTGTTTTGACCAGTTCTGAGCAATTTTTCATGGAGAACTTCTGGGAGAAGCTGTAATCAGTTGACTTTGTTCCTTTAGGGGTTAGAACAACACTTTTAGGGACTTAGGAGCCCTTGGTTTATGGACATTTTATGCTTGGGGTTGCAGTGCCCAAAAATTTCTATAACAGGGTGGTGAATTGAAGATAGATCCCTCTAAGGTTGCAGTCATTGTAAACTGGCCTAAACCCAAATCTGCTACAGAAGTTAGAAGCTTCCTAGGAGCAACACAATATTGGAGAAAGTTTATTGCTAACTTTTCCTTAATTGCAGCTCCCTTACATGCTTTAACATGATTGAACAAGGTGTTTCAGTGGGGAGTCAAACAACAAAAAGCCTTTGACACCTTGAAAGAAAAAATTAGTACAGCACCAGTACTAGCATTGCCAAATATTCAACAACCATTTGAGATCAAAACTGATGCCAGTGACTATGCCATGGGAGTAGTGTTGATGCAACATGGTAAACCCATATGCTACCATTCTGAGACTTTTAATTCTGCAGTAGTTAATTATCCTACATATGATAAAGAATTGTATGCATTAGTCCATAGTGTGAAAAAGTGGAAACATTACTTAATGGGCAAAGAAATAATTATACATACTATCATTAGCCACTTCAGTATTTGCACTCACAAACTAAATTGCAGCAATCAAGACACTATAGGTGGATAGGTTTCCTATAGCAGTTTCATTTAGTCATCAGATATAAAAAGGGCATACACAATAAATTTGCAGATATGTTGTCCAGACCAATCATAAATGCATCTACTATACTTAAGCATAACTCAGTCATGCATGAAAGCGACATTTGAACAATATGCTCAAGATATAGACTTTAAAGATGTATATGCAGCTTTAAGTAATGGCAAAACGGTAGAAGAATTGGATTACTATGTTAAAGACAAACTCTTGTATCATTTGGGAAAGCTATGCATTCCACAAACTGAAAGAGTCAGCATAATTAGGGAAGCACATACTTCTTTGATATCAGGTCATTTTAGTGTAAGTAAAACAGTTGCACAGCTGCAAAGATACTGGTATTGGCCAAAAATGCATGAAACAGTTTCTAGATATGTAAGAGGGTGTACCATGTGTGCTAAAAGCAAGCCCAGCAATAGAAAACTAGGCTTGTACACTCCACTACCAGTCCCTTCCCGTCCTTTGGAAAGTGTTTCCATGGAATTTGTTGGGGGATTTCCAAAATATAGAAAGGGACATGACTATTTATATGGTATTGTGGACAGGTTCAACAAAATGTGTAATTTAATACCTTGTAATAAGCAAATTACAGCTGAACAAATGGTGAAGTTGTTCTTTCAGCATGTCTAGGTGCATTTTGGGTTACCCACTTCCATAGTATCTGATCGAGACTCCCGATTTGTTGGGAATTTTTGGTCAAGTCTGTGGGAATTGATGGACACCAAACTGAAGAAGAGCACAACCTTTCACCCACAAAACGATGGCCAAACATAGGTAGTCAATAGGACAATAATCTAGTTGCTCAAGGGTTATTGCAGCAAGCATCCCAAGCTTTGGGATGAACATTTATGTTATGTGTAGCATGCTTACAACCGTGCTAAAGATTCTTCTACACAGAGATCTCCTTTTGAGACTTGTTTTGGTTTTATACCAAGGTCTCCCTTGGATTTTGTCTTTGAAAAAGACATAGCAGTTGCTGGACACATTGATGTGGACAAAGAAACCAGATTCATTGAACAGATCCAAGAAATTCACCAAGAAATGCAGGAATATTTGGAAAAGAGCCAAGCCAAATACAAGGCAAGGTATGATAAAATTGGGTGGAGCACAGCTTCCAAGTTGGTGATCAAGTCTAGTTGTATATCAGCAAGGACAGAATGCAAGGTGAAGGAAAGAATCTGAAGCCAATAAAGTATGGGCCTTTTAAGGTACTTTAGAAAATTGGTGAGAATGCCTTCTGCCTTGATCTGCCAGCATACATGCACATCTATTCAGTGCTAAATGCAGAAAATTTAAGACTGTTTGAACCTTCTTTAATTGAAGATCCCGAAGAGTAAAGTCAATTGCCTTCAATTAATGATCTATTACCTGAATACCTCAATGAGCTACAAGAAGATACAGTTCTGGAAAGGAAGGTGAGGACTGCGCGCAGAGGGATGTGGAGTAACTTAGGATCAGGCTCAAAGGCTCAAAACCTAGCAGTGCCAAATGGATAGAGATTGGACAAGTGAGGCAGTTGTATCCTCATTTAAGCAATGCTTGAAAACCAACTTTTGGTGGTCCAAAAGCTTTTTCAGTGGGAAGGTGTGATCCAAAGGGATCCAAGAACACTCTCTAAGTCTTGAAATCTCTTAAAAAACATGCCAAAGATCAAAAAAATCGTATGCCAAGAGCCCTTTGAATGGTTGAAAAACACTATCGGGAGGTAAAAATAAGAGAAAACCGTGAATAAAACAGAGTATGGAGGCATGGAACAATGGATGCACAGTGGTCATTAGATCTGGCCAATCAACGATCCAGATCTAATCGGAAATTGCAATCGGGACACGCAGACAAGGATTGGCGCTTAACATATATATATGGCGATGGCGATTGGCAGAGTTAATTTGGACCGTCAATCGAGTGCGTAGATTGACGACCCATATTAGATTGCAGGATCGCTACAGGGGATTGCAGGAGCGCTTACAATGGCCTGGGGGTTATTGTGATGAGCGATTACGATATCACAATCGGAGCAACCATGATGTGTGATCCAATGAACCGGACCCGACGAGTTTATCGATAATATTTCATAAGATTTGAGGTCCGTGGAAAAGCCAGTTTTAATGCATTTTTCACAGTTTCGGTTATTAAACGAAAAGCAAGGGATGAAGGTTGATGCAATAAGTCAGACCCGAAAGGGTCCGTTAAGGCTATTATATATTGTTTCAAGTTCGGAGAAAGGCCATTTTAATGCATTTCGCAATTTTTAACATATTTCAAAAATACAAAGGGGAACCTTGGAGTGAGACCGAAGCGACTTGCAATAGCGATGGAGGGCGAACCCGACAGGGGAATAGACCATGTTTAGGGACTTTTGAAGTTTGAAATGAATTATGTTTTGGTAGCATTTCATAGTTATGCATGCATTTTCCTGTGTTAAACAGAAAATGACTGTGTTTGGGATTCTGAAGGATTTCAGGGGACCAAGGCACTCTTATGTTGCCGAATAGGTGGCCACCTCCCTTTTTGGCATTATGCCATGGTTATGTAACACTAGAAGAGGGATTCGGGTGGACAGAGGCCCGAGAAACAGAAAGTCGAGAAGGAGAAACACAACCCAGATTGGCTTTAAAGCCACATGCAGAGAGCAAACAGGACAGAGGCAATATTGAAGGCAGTGCCGAGACAAAGTTGAGACAGAGATAGAGAGTGATTTAGAGAGTTTGTGCACTCAGAGAAAGCTTGAGAGGTTCAAGAAAACTCTTACTATTCCATCTGTTGTGTATTGAGTCTCAAACTGGGCTCATACTATTGTGAAAACTCTGCTTGAAGATATAATAGAGAGGCCACCATTGAAGGCTGGACCAGGAGATGTAGCCCAGGAGTATTGGGTGAACTCCTTATTAAATTTTTTGTGTTATGTGTTGTCTATTATGTTTTATTTATTGCTTCATTTCCTGTGCGTTTCGCAATCTTATCGATCCATTGCATAAAATAACATAGACAAATCCATGCACATGAGTTTGTAATACCTTATAATTGTCTTAGATCTCATTAATAGATCATCAATCATGGTCAACCTTGGTCAACCATGGTCAACCATGTTTTATAATATCAAACATGGTTATCCACGGTCAATCATGGTCAACCATGGTTGAACGTCACATTGTTTGAAAGATTGTGTTGATATGAAAATCAACCATGGTTAAGCATAGTCAACCAAGGTCCAACATCTCATTGTGACAAGGATTGTCTCAATATGAAAATCAATCATGGTCAACCATGTTTATTTTATTGTTTATAACATTTATTTTAGGGTTTATAATATTAGTCCCTTGGGTTTATAATCCCTTGGGGTTTTAGTATTAATCCCTTGGGTTTATTATTCCCTTAGGTTTATAATATTAATAACTTGGGTTTATAATATCAATCATGGTTAACCATGGTCAAATGTCACATTGTGATAATGATTTTCCGAATATGAAAGTCAACCATGGTCCAGCATCGCATTGTCATAGAGATTGTCTCAATATGAAAATCAATCATGGTCAAGCATGTTCAACCATGGTCCAAACTCGCATTGTGACAAGCATTATCTCAATATGAAATCAACCATGTTCATTTTAGGGTTTATAATACTTACCTTGGGGTTTATAATTTTTATCCTTTTGGTTTATTATTCCCTTCGGTTTATAATATCAACCCCTTGGGTTTATTAATCTAAGGGTTCATATTCCTAGGGTTTAATATTATTGTCTCAATATGAGAATCAACCATGGTCCAATGTTGTATTGTGACAAAGATTCTATAGATTTTAAAATCAATCATGGTCAACCATGGTCCAATGTCACATTGTGACAAGGATTGTTTGAATATGAAAATCAACCATGGTCAATGATGTTTATTTTAGTGTTTGTAATATTTATCTTTGGGTTAATCTACCTTGGGTTTATAATATTAGTCCCTCGGGATTAATATTATTCAACCATGGTCAACCATGGTTAACCATATTTTATAAAATCAATTGTCGTCAACTGTGGTTGATCATGGTCAACCATGGTCCAATGTCACATTGTGACAAATATTGTCTCAATATGAACATCAATCATTGTCTCAACCATGGTCCAATGTCACATTATGACAAATATTTTCTTAATATGATAAACGTGTTGAATTTCCATGATCCATGTGTCTAGGATAGAATCTTAAATCTCTAATGCTACCTGTTGAAGACCAAAATTGTTCCTTTTTTACACTTTCCTTAAACTCCATTCTCTTCCTTTTAAACCATAATAATTACAATTAAGTGTTAGCTTGCAAGATTATTGGTAAAAACAGGTATTTAATCATATTTTATTCATAGTTTTACTATTTCTTTATTACTTGATTTAATATTTTCACAAGCTACCAGATTGCATCAATTCTGCAGCTTACTTGAAGAATCTACAGGTTCTTAAACATCAGTTGAGGAACGAAGCTTAAGAATAGGTAGGTTGCAACCAAAACAATGATATCGACATATTCCTCTGATATGACAAAGTGATAAGGACATCCTATGAGCTGGTCAATGTGGAAGTCAACCTAGCATAAAACACCGAAGACATATTAGGTGAGCAGGAAGATCATGGATTGAAGCTGATATTTTGCCTCATGATTTGCTTCTTCGATAGAAAATAATGAAGAATCATTATCTCATTTAAGTAATGTTATTTTAAGATGATCGGTTGAGAAGGATAGGCTTAGAAATCTCCAAACAGTTTAACAAAGGAGGTTATAAAACCTACCTCTCGACACGATGACAATGTGACTGGTTATTATTTTTAAAACTCTTTACAATCGATTAATTAAGCTCTTGATTCCACTGTGTTGTGTGTACAAATGCGTGGTTAACCTTTGTTGATCTCTGCATACCTACACTCATGGGAGGGCCCCCTGGGAGCTGTAAGGTTTCATTTTTATTTAAGTTTTCTGTTTCATAGGATTAAGTTATCACAATGAATATAATTTTGATTTCTAGAGAAGCGTTAGTGACAGTCAAGATAGAATTTGTTGTAGATTTTATAATAGAATTTGTTGTATAGAGTTTCTTTCATAAATCTAATCTCATTGTGTGAATGGTGAAGAAAATAATCAAAGGGATTTATTATGCACATGTAAATTGATCATTTGATTTGGAATTTGCAATTAGTTCAAGGTTTGATTTCTGATAGTGTGAAGAAGATTTTAATTTTGTTGGTGTGATATTTATTTCTACAATTTAAGATTAGCTTTCTTTTCTACAAGTGTGAAGAGGATTTAGATTTGATTTTTCTATTTACTTATGCACTTCAGTTTAGCTTTATTTCTGTCAGTGTGATACTTTCCTTTCTTGCAAGAGTGACAATATTTTTACTTTGAGTGATTCTTAGATAAAACATGTGCATGAAAACATCCTAATTCAATTTGAAAATTACTCACATAATAAAGAATCCTAGCACAAATTGTGCACATACACTTCATCAGTTTACAAGTCCTGGTCGATAATTTATGAAGTAATTTAAGATCAATTAAATTACCAAACACTATCAAACCAAGAATCTCAACAAATCTACTTTGCACAATGGAACAATATAATGCAGTAAATACATCACATGCATAATAAGAACAATACCAACAATATATGTAACCCAACTTAGTTATATTATCAACATATAATACAACAAGCTAGGGCTTCGATACAAGGGATAATAGCCCTCAATTATCCACAAGTACAAGAATACAAGATACAATGACAATCTTGTTGATCTAGTGCACAATCACAACCTCTATGTCGTATCTTGTCATGTCAGCCCTTCGCTTCTGATCAGCTCTCTAGCTTCTCTTTAGTCCATCAAGGAAAAACACATAGAGACTCCAAGAAGGCTGCCTACTATCACTACTACAATTCACTTCTACTACAGTGAAATTTGGCTGATCCAATCTTCTCCTCTAGGTCGGCCAATACCTGAGCTCCAAAATTTCCTTCCCTAGTAGTTTCCATCGTCTTTCAAAGAGCTACTCATAGGCTCAATTCTTCACCCACCTTTAACTGCCAAGTTCCTTTATGTAAATTTGATCAAGGGCTACTCTTGGGTCATATACATGCTACCCTCCAACATTCTAAAGGTGCCCAATACAACTGTCAAACAATCACTGTAGAAACTTCCCACTAGTTAGGACTTCTAACATCCACGTTGACCCTTCCTCTTTAGCTACTACAGGCTACCGAAATATATAATCCACTTAGAAAACACTGTCAACAAGAAGGGACTAATCATACCTCTTCTTGACCATAAGTTATGTGCAATTTAACTCTTAAATAACAATCTTGGTTAGGTCTTTACAACAACCCCAAACACTGATGCAAACTCCCACGTTATGCTCCAATTCTGACCCCAAAAACTTCGTTGTACCTTCCTTTGACTATGGCCTAGCAAAACTAAGGTGCTACACCTCTCAGACTCCTCAAATAAGGATAACAAAACACAACTCTAAAATTCACCCACACTGCCTATATCTCATCCCAACTAACTCGGCCCTCTCCCAAGTGAATGTGTCTTGCACTGCAGATGTAAAACAATCCTAATAAAACCTAAATGACTCCTTCTACCTCATTATACTTTCTCCTTGACCTGCAGACCAAAACAGAGAAGATCTCTTTGACTTTCTTACACTTGGATGATGCCAATGACTTCAAACTCACCTTCTATTTATACACAATAGAAGGGCTTCACCGAATTCCTTCAAGAGGGCTTTCCAACTATCATAAGGTCACTAAAACATCAAGCTAACCTTAACTTTGTGTCACGAGCCTATTATTTTTTGTAGCATTGAATGTGTTCTAGCCAAAAAAAAATTGTGGAGAGGCTAGAATACATGAGATCTCCAAAACCCAAAAATCATTTTTGGAAATTCCACTTAAAGTATCTCAATTAGATTATTAACCAATTTTTAAATATTTACTAAGTCTAAACTTAGTGAATATGGTTAATCAATCATTATTAATTAAGATAAGGTGTGAATCATCTAAAAACTCACATGGATTGACCCAAAAATGATCCTAGCCATTGATTAAGTTTTAATCTTGGTCATTGGTGCTTCACCAGTGGATTATAAAAGAAAGTCGATGTGGTGATGGAGGTCATCCAGTGCATATTCTTAGTTGCCCAGGAAATTTGATTTTCTCAGTAGCATAAGCTTAACAGAGAAGATAGAGTGAGAGGGTGAGTAGTAGGTGGAAGAGGAGAGTAGCAATATTTCCAGAGAAATTTCAGTTCCCGGAAGAGTCAAAGGAAGAAAGGTCGAAATCTTTAGAGGGCCAGCGTAGGGATTGTGCAAAGGCTAGTGTGGGCATCTCAGGTCGAGTTTGGGGAAGCTATTTCGGAGGAAAAAAATAGTTGTGGGGTGAGAGAAAATTCTCACAATATTTTTTCCAGTTTATTTATATTAAATTGCTAGCTAAACATTTAAATTATTGTACTCAGAATTTTTGCTCAACATTAATAATAAAACCCTCATCTGTTGCACCGGTTTTCCCAAGTTGGGTTTTTCTAGGGAAAATTGCCCAAAAATAACTATGTCAATTTTATTGTGTGTGTGCTAAAATTTCTCAATTTCCAGTATTTTAATTTCCGCAATATTTTGGTGAAAATTACAGCTGTGATTTTATTCATTATTTTTCATCATAAATAAACTACAGAATTAATTTATGAGTTAGAAGAATAATCTCTAGTAGTTGCACTACATATAATTTCACATGGTACCATATCTTAATTGATCAACCAGGAATCTTAGAAGTAGAGATTGGAAGATGAATTTTCTTGCTTAGCAGGAACAACTTCACAGGAGTCTGGTATATAGACAGTGGAGCTTCATCTCACATGATAGGGGTTAGAGAATATTTCTCTAGCTACAAAGAGGAGCAGATGGATTTCCATATTACTATGGGAAACAAAATGAAATCTAATCCAGCAGGGAGGGTTACCATAGATTTTCAGGGGGAGTCAGGAGCAAGCACCAGTGCTTTAGACATATTGCATGTGCCAGGATTGGGTATGAACCTAGTTTCAATATCCCAGTTATAGGATAAAGGGTATGATGTTCACTTCGTAGGGAAGAAAGTGTATGTCAAACACCCAAGCTGGAAGAAGGTAAGACATATTGGAGTTTGAAGTAATAGGTTGTACCAGGTACAAATATATTATCCAATGGCATTTATAGGAAGAAAATATAGTAGTGGGAAGGAGCTGAATGAATTATGACACAAAAGAATGGGACATCTACATCATAGAGCATTCAAGATGCTCAAAGAAACCATAATAGGGGTTCCTAAACTAGGAATAGAACACGATGATGTGTGCAAAGGATGCGTACTTGGGAAGTATTCTAAGGTGGAATTTACAAGGAGTGACAACAAACATGATGGTGTGTTAGGACTTATACACTCAAATATTTGTGGCCCAATGTCCACTAAAGCTCTCAGCATTGCCGAATATTTCATCACCTTTATTGATGATCATTCCAGGAAAACCTAGATCTACTTCTTGAAGACCAAGGATGATACCTTCTATCATTTCCAAGAGTTTAAAACTCTCGTGGAGAATGTGATAGGGAAGAAGATCAAGGTAATTCACTAATGGTGGAGAGTATATTCATAAATACTCCATAAATTTCTGTGTGAAGGAAGGCATCAAGAGAGAATGGACAACTCCATATAATTCACAGCATAATGGTGTAGTAGAGAAGAAAAATAGAACCATTGTTGGAGTTGCAAAGGCTATGTTATATGACCAGGATCTACCTAGATTTATGTGGGAAGAAGCATGTAACACGATAGTGTATATTCAGAACAGGACTCCTCATAGAGCATTGGGCAAGAAAATGCTAGAAGGAGTCTTCACGAAGAAGAAGCCTGAAGTCAACCAACTCAGAATTTTTGGTAGTATTGATTATTGTCACGTGTCATATCATAAAAGGACCAAGCTGGATCAGATTGCAGAGAAGTAGTTTTTCATTGGGTACAACGAAACCTCAAAGGCATTGAGAATCTACATTCCTAATAGTAGGAAGATAGTAGAAAGGTGAGATGTGAATTTCTTGGAGGACTAAACTTTTAGGATGTCTCGTGAGATCCCTGCAAGTGATCAAAATTAGTCAGCAGAAGCTCCTTTAGTCCAGTAGTAGGGGAATCCACATGAGAAACCAGTGAGACAAGTAGGAGACAGTCATAAGGGTCACGTATTGTGACCAGTACCATTATTTCTTAAGGTGCAGGAAATCTGGGGAGTTCTCAGTAGATGGAGTAGCAGAGGCAGGATGAGGAGGCACTGGCATAAGCTCCCATGACTAGTGGTCAAGCTAGTAGAGAGGTTCGTTAGAAATTAAGGGATGCAGAGGAGTTTATTGGAACCCCTAGGATGAGCAAGGGATAGCGCAGACAGCCTGATAGTTACCAAGCATTGGTAGCTTATGTTGCAAAACCTTCCATCTTCCAGGAGGTCACACAATATCAGGTGTGGATAGATGCCATGGTAGAAGAGTATATCTCTATCATGACGAATGATGTTTGGGAGGTAGTGCCCAGGCCAGAAGACATATCAGTTGTAGGTTCAAGGTGGATCTATAATATCAAATATGCAATAGACGACAGTGGGGAAAAGTACAAGGCTAGGTTCGTGGAAAAGGGGTATGCATAAAAGGAAGGGATAGATTATGAGGAAACCTTCGCCCTAGTTTCTAGATACACTTTATATGGTCAGTTATATCTCTAGCAGCTCAAATGGTATGGAAGATTCACTAGATGGATGTCAAAACAACCTTCTTGAATGGAGTGATAGAGGAGGAAGTGTACATAGAATAGCCAGAGGGCTTTGAGACTCAGGAGAGGTGCAAGCATGTGTGAAAATTAAAGAAGTCTCTATACGGGATCAAGCAGGCTCCTAGGGCATGGTATGGTAGAATTGACACCTACTTGCTGCAGATGGGGTTCATCAAGAGTGATGCAGATCCCAACCTTTACTATTTTATGGTAGAGGATGAGCCCCTCATTCTTGTTTTTATGTGGATGATCTATTCTTCACAAGATCATCAGAGCTCATAAAGGATTGCAAGAGGAACCTAGCAGTAGAATTTGACATGAAGGATTTGGGGTTGATGCATTATTTACTAGGATTGGAGGTGTGGCAGAAGGATGGAGAAATCTTCCTTTGGCAAGGAAGATACACTACAGATATTCAGAAGAGGTTCAAAATGTAGGATTGTAGACCCATGTCTACACAGATGATTACCAATTGGAAGAAGATAGATGCATTATATGATAAGGGTGCCGACCCCACCTTGTATAAACAAATCATTGGGTCTCTCATGTATCCGGTCAAAACTAGGCCAAATATTTTCTTCGCAGTCAATACCCTTAGTCAGCTCATGGTGGAACCAAAAAGGGTACATTAGGTAGTAGCGAGTCATATTCTGAGGTACATCTGAGGCACAATCGAGTATGGGTTGAAATATACTCAAGAGGATAATATCAGACTTTGTGGGTACATAGATGCAGATTGGGTAGACAAATCAGTGGAAAGGAAAAGTACCATTGGGTATTGCTTCAATGTTGGATCATGGATGGTTTCTTGGTGTAGCAAGAAGCATAATTTAGTAGCACTGAGCTCTAAAAAAGAAGAGTATATTTCAACTGCTACATGGATTCAGAAGCTGCTAGTAATCTTGTTTAGGCAGAGAATGGAGGTGACTAGCATCTATTGTGATAATCAGAGTTGCATAAATCTCTCTAAGAATCTAGTGTTTCATGCTAGGTCGAAGCACATCGATATTAAATTTCACTTTGTCAAATATTTTGTACAACAAGGAGCAATTCAGTTGCAGTATGTTCCCACAGAAGAGAAGGTTGCAGTTATATTCATGAAATCTCTAGGGAGAGCTAAGTCTGTCTATAATTGCTACTAAATATTAATAATAAAACCCTCATCTGTTGCACCGGTTTTCCCAAGTTGGGTTTTTCCTGGGACAATTGTCCAAAAATAATTGTGTCAATTTTATTGTGAGTGCTAAAATTTCTTAGTTTCTAGTATTTTATTTTCCGTGGTATTTTTATGGTGAAAATTGCAGCTATGATTTTATTTGTTATTTTCCATAGTAAATAAACTACAGAATTAATTTCTGAGTTAGAATAATTATCTCTAGTAGAATAAATAAAATTTCACAAAGGCCACACAATGTCTTCAAAAATCGATATCTCCAAATAGACAACTCAAAATTTGATGATTTTCGTTGCGTTGGATTCTTCTCAACGTCCTCTATCATCTCCATCCATCACATGTCTAGTAGGACTCATGGATTCATACCCACATGCTTGGGTACAAATCCCATATCTTGGGTTCCAAGCCCACAATGCCCTATTTTGGTGCTCCAACCTCCAAACCTTGAACCCTATGTATTAGAGTACCTCCCAAGCTATCAAAAATCAACACTCCCTCTTAGCAAGGGAGGTACTTACAAGACTAGGAAGTAGCTCATCATAATCATCACTACTAGCAACACTTGACAACTCCTAGCACTCACAATTGCAGCAATCCTATAGTATGAACTACACCTCTCAGGAGTGTCGATGTCATTGGAAGCATCTTTCTTCTTCTTCTTCTCATGAATAATTTTCCAATCCCTCCATGATTCCTTCTTGGCAGTTTTAGAAGCACCCTTTCTCCCCACTGACCATGCGATCTTCTTGGGTTGCAAAGTCTCCATCTGAAACTGCAAGCTCCCTCTAGAACTCGACTCCCTCTGAGCCTCTAGAACCTAGACTTTCTTTTCTGGAACATGTACCTTCCCGTCTGAAGCATGTACTTTCACCTGCTTCTCTAGAACTCGTACCTGGTCCTCTTGAGTATTCTTCGCTTGATCCATAAGCTCTCTCGTCAACCTGTATGGACCATTCTCTCTAACTCCAATCACAACATTTGTGGAGCTAGAGCCTCTGGGCCTAATTCTTGCCTTCCCATCTGTTATCACTCAGGTTTTCCCAGAAGTTGTAAGAAGGGGAAAGGATGCCGAGGTAACCACAGACCAATATTTTAGATACAAAATCTAGCCAATCTGTATCTAGAGAGGGCTCTCTCTTTATCATTTAGCTTTGTTTTTAAAGGTATTAGCCTAGTTATGAAGTTCAAGGGTTTTGTTTGAGTTTGGGAGGTGAGATTCAATAGAACGGAGAGGTAAAACTAAGTAGTTCAGTCCATTGGGCTAATGGAGTCAAAGAGGATGGCTTTCTGGATTTGGTTTCTTAACAAAGGATGGCATCACAGAGCAAGGTAGTCAAACAGGGAAAACATAAAAGACTTGAAGCAGATGGAATGGGCTCAAATTGGGTGAAGGGCAGTTAAGAATCCTTCAACCTATTTAAAGAGGGAAAATGGATGATTACTGGTAAGGAGCAGTTAAGTATTCTTTACCAAATAATCAACATGAAAAAATTAGGAAACGAAAGCAATTAAGAGTTCACTGCTTATCCAAATTATGAAGAAAACACAAAGAACAATCAAGACTGAAAACAGAGTGAAATCAAGCATATTCTGAATTTAACCTTTTCTTTATCATTCAGATTTATGAAACACAGATGATATAATAAACTGAGGAAAACTGTAAAACACAAGATATAGAGGACTTATTGGTCCAGAGGTTGATTCAAGAAATCTGTGACAAGTCCTCTGCTTCAATTCTTCATCCAGTAGGCCAGACAACAGTTGATTCTAATAGCTCTATATTCCAAAATTTCAATATTACAACAGATTCTAAGAATCCACGCACCACCCTCACTACTCTAATGGAGGGGGTATTTATACAACAAAATATGTACAAGAAATATCTCATAACAGCTGTGAGATAATATCTAGGTTTAACTAATAAGAGTTTACAAAAATAGAAACAGCTAGTCTCTATGATAAGAAAAGGGTAAACTGGTGTTGTGCTGGAGGTAGGCTCTTTAATTCGACTGGTAGTTGTCTTCTGTAGTAACTCTATGCCGACTACCTGTCTTAACTGTGCTCTTTAATTCTGATCTGAAATTATTTAATTCTTCTCTGCTGCTTTTAATTCTGCTCTGACACCTTTTAATTCTGTTTTGACAGTCATCAATTCTGATCTACTACACTTTAATGCTTATTTGACCCCTGCTCACCGCTATCTGGTATTTAGCCCAAAATTTCCCTTTTCCCAAGGGTAACAGTGCAGCTATGGATAAACACCTGTTGGTGGGACGCTAGAGGTTGTTCTACACCTTCCAATTCCTTTCCTTTAGACTTTCTGTGGCTGGTATGCTAATTTCCCGTGGAGATTACTGAGAAGTCTTGGAAATTGATGTACTGATAGTCGATTGTTTGAGATAGCTGAAAAGGTACCTGTGTTTACAGAGGAAAATTGCATGTTGCAGTTTGAATGGCCGCAAGCTCGTCGATGTAGCCTTTTCTGGTCGGGCGATAGTTGAAAACTGGAACTGTGAACTCGGAAGTTTTAAATGCCTGGAACACCGTATGCAGAAAAATATAGCAAAAATGATATTTTTACCCTTTTATTTGACAAAATGAAGTTTTGGCGGGATTTTTGATTTGAAGGACGGATGATGTAAGCAGTATGGATGACGTCAGCGGGAGTACGGGGGAAGATGACATGGCAGGTGATGTGGCGGGTGACGTCATTAAAGGGACAGATGATGTTATCAAAGGGTGACGTGGCAGGTGACGTCAGCGAAGGGCAGTGGTAAGCGGTTTTTCCCGCACCGCTTTTGGGGTCAAGTGGTTTCGGGTGGAGGGCAAGCGATCATGTTGGGAGCGCGATGCGTGGTGGAGTACGGGCACAAAACCATCGGTCCCCCGCGGGTTAAAGCGCAGCAATGAAGGGGGTCGCGAGATTGAATGCAGATCGTTGGATGATCAGGCGTAGATCAGACGGCGGATGGTGCACGGAGATGGCTAGAGGTTAACTCGCGGGGCTGACGCAATAAACCAATGTTTTCAATGGTTTCGGGCGCAATTTCATTGGTCAGGGTTGGTTGTTGATTAACCCAAATGGTTAATTAACTCCATTATCGTAGCGGAGAGGTTCTTAATAAGTTTCAAACAAACTTATTAATCCTTTTAAACAGTGTTTTTATGGTTTATAATTAACCGGGGCGGGATATGTATTTATTTGGGGTTTTTAACATATATTTACATAATATGGGATGGGTAAAAATTATAGGGATTTATATATAATACATGTTAAAAATTAATATGAATCTTGAAATGAACCAGCGCTGAGTTAAAATGTTTTTTGCATTTAAAACTTAGGCTAAAGGAAAAAAAGGGGTTTATATGAGAAATGTGGCCAATCTCCTAAGTAAAATAGGGTTTTACTTAGGTAATGTTTACGAAATGGAATGAGTGGGTTATGAGGGATATTAAGAACAGATTCTTAATATTTTGAGGGGAAATTAGTAAATGACTTAGGGAAAAAATATGAAGGGGAGTTAGTTATGAAACCTTGCCTCGCTTGAGCTGCTCCAAGTCTAATGTCCGCCATGTACTTGTGATAGAAGTGAAAGTTAACACATTTTTAGAAACATAATCCATCACAGGTATCATTCTGCAACACTAATCTACCTACCCTGCCTACTTTGCCTAGCATTTTTTCCTTCTTTCTTGGGTGCACTTAGACTGGCAAACCCTTTTCAATCTTCTTTTCTTTGCATGGTAAGCCTACCTAAGTCTGCACTTATAACATCCAAGGGCTCAGATTGAACTGTTGAGCTCCTTTGTTTCTCTACCTATCTACTTATCTGCCAAGATTAAACAGTTTGGTTAGATTTTATTCTCTATCTCTAAAACATGAAATTCAAACATGAACTAGCCAAGATTAAGCTATTTGGCCATTCATCAATTGTGGCATGAATTTAACAAGCTACACACAATGCTTTATTTGCAGAAAATGGAAAAGTAGTGACATTTTGGACTTGCACACTTTCCCAGTCTTTCTTTGTTTGGGGTTCATTTCTTTCACTTTTTTGACCATTTTATTCTTTTTACCCTTTGATTTTTCTTTTAGGGCATACCCTCTTTACAATTTTTATTTTTTTTGATTTTTTGATAATATGGAAACCCTTTGCAACAAGGAAAGGGATGAACATATTACGGAGCTCAAAAAGTCAATCATGAAATATGACACCTATTGGTATAGGAATATAACACCATCCTAGTGTTAGCTCTGCTACAGCTTCAGTGTTTAAAGGTTAAATTCAGGTTTGGTGGCTGGTTTGTGCCGAAAAAGCAGTGCGCAACAGTCTTTTCTTCCTTCCTCCTTCATTTCTATTACACTCCCATAATCCCTGCTATCTCTATTTATTCCAAAACCTCACATAAACCTGTTTGCTTTAACTCCTAGGCGCCAAGATCATACTACCTTGTAGCCCATTTTCCTTAGTCCCCAAGCACTTAACTCACGTAGCTGCGCCCATATAACCCTCCGTCGCTTTTACAATCATAGTCGTTGATTGCCTCAATCTAATGGTCCCTGTCGCCACAGCTCGCGCGTTAAACCTCGTGCGCCTTCTCCACTGTCCGACCGTCCATCGTTAGATCCGACAGTAGTCGCACCTTCTCCCGCCGAGACCTGCATGCGCATTAACTTGCAGGAGCAGCGGTTTTCATTTGCCACATGTTGCTTTCTTATTCAATCACGGCGGTTTATACAAAAACCACCGAGCACCGAAAGCAGTGCGGGGAATACTGCCCGCCCGCCCGCTATACCACTATCCCCCACTCGTTAATATACGTGCACCTCTACCTCCCGATAGCCGCCAGATCTACTCGACTGCGATCCGACGGCCCACAATTGTCCGATCTTATGGTCTCCCGATAGCGCCTCCAAATTGATCTCTGCCGTCGATCCACGCGATCCGACGGTTGATCTTTCTCCTTCCGCCCATGCCTCCACCATTCCTTCCACACCTTTAACCTGTTTTGTGCTCCCAAAGGAGGAAGAAGGCTAGATCTAGCACTTTGCGCCATTACTCCTCACCAACTGCATTTAAAGAAGAGCATGGCCGAGAAGAAAATGGACAACCTCGGGCAGATAACAACATTTATCAGTTATGGGTTTCTTTCAGTCAACACTCCACCTGTTCGTGAAGTACAGCAGAGCAGCAGAAAGGTCATTTTGTCCATTAAAGCAGTCAAATTGTATCAGAGACCATATCTAATTGTAAATGCAGTTGGTGGTCAGTTATGACCCCTCCACGCATAGCTTAGCAGAAATTTTTTGTGAACAAACTCTATATATATCCAGAAGATAGAATGTAATAGGTTGATGAATGTTATTTTGTTGTAAGCTTCAACTTCTGGAGATTGTAACTACTGTGAAACCTGCAGTGTCTGGCCTTCATTTTTAGCTAATGCAAGCTTCTTTTGTTGTTAATTGCTCACTTTCCACTTCTTCTTCTTTGTTCCAGGCTATGCCTATTATGCATTTATTCATGTGCTATAGATGTTTAGCATTAGAGGGGCTGTCATCCCACCTCTGTGTTTGGATCTAGCATGTATCATTGAATTTATATGCAGGTTTCTATTATTTTAATGCTAGAGAGCTGTCATCCTATCTATGCATTAGGAAATAGAATTTACAGACCTTTTAACTAGTTGCAGCTGGCCATCACAGTGTCCTGTGCATCTGCTGGTGTGATCAGTATTCTCCATCATCACATTTTCCTTAAACTGTGAGTAATTGGTGGTCTAAAGCCTTGTAGTCTAGGGGTGTTCACCCATGTCTGGGGTTAAGCATAGTAGAAGTGGTTATCTGGCTTGAATATGCAGCATTTCTTTCATTCATCCACCATTAAAGAACATTTTATGTTGAGTTTGTAATGTTCCCGAGCATCTCTAGTATATAACCTAGGAGAGTTTCTTGGGGTGATAACACCTGGAATAAGGCCTCAAACCCATTTTTCTCAATCATTGAGATAGACATCATGCTATATCTGAGACTTGGTACAAGCAGTACATCTTGGACCCGCATCACTTGTCCTAACTCCATCCTAAATGGCACAATTCTTGATCCTCAGATCTCCTTCTGATTCTTGTCAACCAGCAACATGTGCAACTTTGAGTCCCACTTAGATAGAGTCTCAAATACCTCTTATGGACCTGTCATATGTTTCAATGCACCACTTTCCATGTACCATGCAACCTCATCAATTATACCCTTCGAGAAATGAGAGATCAGGGCAAAGTCCTTCTCCTCCAATCTCCTGGTGAGAGCATCTATCTTAGTAGAAGTGGAAACATCGGTGACCTTCTTCCCTTTATTATTCTTGTTATCTCCTATCTTCTTCTTCATCAGACATCTCGATGAAAAATGACCCATCTTGCCACAATTAAAACACTTGATTTTACTCAAGTCCTTCTTCTACTTTCCCTTCATTTGTACTGCAAGTACCAAGTCATCATCTGAAGCCTTCTTCTTCGGATGAATATCCTCATCTCGCAAGCCATCTTGAATGAAGTCATCCCACAATGTATTCCAGTCTAGAAACTTCTCTCTCATAATGATCCCCTTAATGAAGGGATTTCATTCCTCGGTGAACCCTTTCAAAGCAATCCTCACAATATCAGACTCTAAAATAGTCACACCAACAACAACAAGCTCATATTTGACTTGAGGCAACCTCGTCATATACGAAGTCACTCCTTAACCCTGCAACATCTTGGTGGACTTCAACTTATCCTCCAATACAAGTACCTAGTTCTCGTTCTTATTATAGAACAAATTCTGAAGAACCATCCACATCTCATGTGCAGTGTTCTTCCCAGAAAAATGAGGTATTAGGGAGTCCTTCACATCATATAGGATGATCAATCTCACCTTCATATCCAATTCCTCATACTCTTCCAAATCCTTAGGGTCATTCAACTTCTTGATCTCTTTCTCAGTGAACTCCCAGATCCTGTTGACCTGTAATACCAACTTGATCCTTTCCTTTGAAGGACTATAATTGGGCATCCCTTCCAACCTGTCCTCATACCAGAGACCAACCTGCAACTTCAACATTATAGTGAGCCCTTCACCTACATTGTGACAAACTCCCTCTTAAGTTTTACTTCGTTGTGCACCATTTGATTCACTATCTCCTAAAGTAGCTCATGTTGGAAACTAGATCACTACTGAGAGGAGGGGTTAATCAATAATGAAAGCACATATAAACTTTTTCTCCAATTATTAATCTTTTTCCATGCACAAACTGAAATACAAAACCATAGATTAGAGCATCAAAATAGACAAGCAACCATAAAATCAATCAACACAATAGACATAAGTGTTTCTGGTGGAAAACCCTTCACTAGGCAAAAAACCACCCTACTACTGTTATACTGCTCAAATTCTATTATGTCAAACAATTATTTACATAGAGTTACAAATATGGCGACTATCAAATGGATATTGTTTCTCATGCAGATATACGTACTAACATCCGTTGAAGGCCACCATGATCAATTATCCTCTCTCAGTTACTCCTGAACTATCAGTCGACTCTATAGACTCTGATCTGATAGACATCACCATGACCAACGAGCCTCCCTCAGTTTCTTCCAAACTATCCAATCACCATTGGATTTGATAAATTTTCTCACTTATATTGATTTCACCTGAGTCACCCAACTCTTGTCCTCTATGTGGTTCTCTTTTCATACATTTTCATACTGTAACCAAGAATTTTTCAACATGAGCACTAAAGTAACATAGCACCAAAGCACAAATGAAAATCCAAAACTCCAAATTCCAAATACTCCACAAGCAGCAATACAATCGCCAATCACTACTCTAAACCACACTTCATCCTCTCACTCATAACTCAAATATGATGGTTGAAGAATACTTCAGCTCACTGTTGGTACAACTGCAAACTGCTTTAGAAATTTTGCAATACAATCCTCACAAAACTTGTATACTCTTCTCCAATCTCACAATCACTACACATAACTAGAGAATCAACCATACTAGAAATGAGTTTTATCTAATATATGGATGAAATCAAGTGCTCAACTTGATAATTACAAAGAACTACTAGGCTTCACAATTTTGTTCATATGCATGATTTGATCCAAATTCATCTCATTGACTCAATCAACCACTAACTCCACTAGTATTTTTTATATTTTCAACTTTAATCAGCTTCTAGAGGTCCCATGAACTTTTTTGACCATAAACTAGAAAAAATTGATTGATGATGTCACCATAACATAAAAATTAGTTGATCAGCGCAAGGAATACAGAGAAATTCTCGTGAAAAACCTCGGTCGCTCCCATAGCACTGTCTCCATGTGTTTGAAAGTCACAGTTGCTCTCATGAGCTTGCCTCCATGCGACTTTAGCTTTTCAGTTTCTCTGATGAACATGTATCCATGCAACTAAGGCTAAAGATGAAGAAAACCAATGGATATTTAGTACAAAACCTGTACCAATTGATGGAACACCTTCTTCTGCTCCTTATGACACCTCCAAACATTTGTGTCAAGTTTTCAACTGATGACATAGGCCAAGAACAATTTAGTTACATGCAAGACATATTCTACCAACCTTATCACCAAGACCAACTCCTCAAGCAGCAACCACAACATCTCTAAACACCTATTGTACATGTAGCAACATCTATATCTCCTATAGCAATATCTCTAACTCCTATAGCAGTAACACCAAGTCATCCAGATTCCTCCATCATTGACAGAGGCATTTCCAACCCAAGCTACCACAACTCAACACATGTAGAAACATATCTAATGTCTCCAATACATGTAGAGACATATGAAACATCTGTAGCAACACTCCAACCACCTGCAGCAAAAACATCTCCAATCAACTCAACAAGTCTGGAAACCATGTCCTCCACTAAGTTATGCCATAAATAAGTTGACATCAATGCCAACCAACATGACCACCACCAAACATCTATCACACATGTGATGAGCACCAGTATTGCAGCAAGAATGTTGCAACTCCTGGGGCTACCAACTTTACTTTATCAACCCGGGGTTCGTACAAACTTGGAGGTGACAGTGTTGTATACACAAGTAGATGCAATGGGTCTACTCTTTGTCACTGCTAAGCTGGAAATAGACCACTATAGTTTCTCAAACCAGCCTTCTATTGATTCAAAAGAAGCTTGATTACTAATGAGAAAAAGGGAAATTTTCACTAAAGGAAATCTTGTCTACTGTAGTAAGGAAAATACTGAAATCAAATGCTTAAACACACTATTCATCTAACTAACTGCTAAGAGGATTTGCTTCAAAAGAATTCTAAATTAACATATGTGTAATCCTACTATCCTAGGCATGCAATTTGAAACATCCAAACATTCTACTATTGTGCATGTAAATGAACAAAATAACTATTTTTTCCTTTTTGTCTTTTTTATGTGAAAATGTGAATGCTAACTTCTCTTGGTGATGTGGCAGGTGGATTAGGGATGATGGTGAATGGTTAGATGGCTTGGGAGGCAAGTAGGGGTCTTCTCCTATCTTCCTAGGTGCTTTTTCCATAATTCAGCCTCAAAACATGCCACTACAGGTCAACCTATAGGATGTCCTAATGCCTCCTACAGGATGTCCTAATGCTCCTGCAGGATGTCCTAATGCTCCTACAGGATCCCATGTATTCCTACAGGATACAACCAAGAGCAAGAGGAGGGATTTTGAACGTGGTGTAAGGCTTCAGGAAGGTGAATGGTGAGAGAAATGAGGCAAAGGAGTGGCTAGGACTCCTTCATAGCTCAAAACAGAGTTTGTGAGATGGTTGGATTTGCTCAACAAGCTTGGAGAAGTATTCTTATGGAATGATGAATTTGGTGAACGATTTAGTGGAAAAAGTTATGATCATGGATGGATGAGGTTAGGATGGGGTTGTTGGTCATGAAGTCTCTCCGTACTACTGAAACTCTTGCACTACATCAATCATTGACATTTATCCATAAACCATGTAAACAAGAAGGATTTCAATTAACTAAGGAAAAAAAGAATTTCATTATCTAGTTGCCTATCTCATGCATGGGAAAAATTGCAGAATAATGTGAAACCTTTAGGAGATCTAATGAAAGGTTGAAGATATCAGCACTGACACTTAAAGTGTAGGTTTTAACCCCGTACAGAAATTACCTGCATACGAATTCTAAAACACAGAAAATAAACAATGTGAGAGCATAACACATAAAACACATATACATAGATATTTTCCCCTAGATCCCAAAACCAAGACTACCAGCTTGATTTTTCATTGTGTTTCTTTCAATGTTACAATACATATATATATATATATATATATATATATATATATATATATATATATATATATCTACATGCTGAAGCATCCAATACCATGGACCAAAAACCATCGTGCCCAAAAACATGTGCGAAAACCATGCACAAAACCATAGGTAGGTCCACCCACCTAATATAGGGTCCAAATAAAAATTCCTCGAGGTGCTACCCTGGACCTCGTAGAGGGGGGCTAACCACCCTCCTCAAACCCCCTGTGACCCCCTTGCTGCACAATTGACACAACGAAGGTGGGGCTCCTCCCCCCCTCTAACCCCCCAGTTATGCTATTCGTGGAAATAATATAACACAACCCAACATAAATCCTATTCTTTAAAACTAGTAAAACGTTGGCCTAAATAACAAAAAACCCTAAATTTCGTGAGAAATTAGAATGTTGTCTTTTTGGGGCTATATAGGAGTTCTTTCCTCAAACCATGGTCCCTAAAGGGAGGAGTGAGGCCAAATCCACCTACTAACATCTTTTTGATATTCCTTTATCTTCCTAAGCTACTGCTGAAGCAATGCACAAATGGAAGCAAACTAATCAAATCCACAACTACTTGCAATGAAATAATGCCAACAATAATTCAACCATTAATCTATGAAACCAACTAAGCATATAAATACAAGAATAGGAGCCTTTGTTGCTAGGGTTGGGACCTAACCCAAGAGCTTCAGCCCTCTGAGTCAACTCAGTGCTGGATCAAGGAAATTCTCATTCTCATTATCAAATCAAAAAATTACATGACAATGTCTTACACAAGTCTTGAACTTGAAGATTGCTTAGTGCTTTTACAGCAAAAATTTGAATCCTAATGAGGCTCTCAGCCTGCTTATTTATACAACTGAAGTCTCCAATGACTTCTGTAAATCTAGGGGGGCTCGGCTCCCAACTCAAGATGAAATGGCTCTTTAACTATCACTGGCTCAGTTGCCTTTTGATCTTCATGGCTCGGCTGCTTGTAACTTTGAGCTAGTGTGATTTGATGGAGGAATATTCAAATGAGTGAGGAGTAAATGAGGAGTATCTACCTCCTAGAATCTCTCCTCCTTGTATCATTCAATTTTTTTCCCTTAATTAGCCAAAATTTCCATGATTTTCTCCCAAAAACCTGCAATCAATGCACATTAGTCCACTAGGCATAATATCTCACTTTTACTCATCTCATTACGCAAAATATAATCAAAATATTTAAGGAATTATGAGAAGATTTTATTTAAATAAGATAGGAGGTGTATTAAGGTCCATATAGTTACCCAATGATGAGGCTCATCATCACCCCCTATTGAAAGTGTTTCTCGTCCTTTGAGCAACTCAATCTATATCCATGTATTTCATTGCTCTAGTGGCCTCCCTAACATCCCATGATTTTGTTGTAGTTTCCTCTTCCTGTACATAGAATCCCGCCTTCCTCTCTATCTCCTGCCACTGCTTTCTTTCTTCCTCTTCTTTCCTTCCTTCCAACATTCCTAAGCGAAGTGGTGGACTAAGTCTCAAGCCAATCCAATTGACTTTGAGTCTTTGGAGAGCTTGCTTGTACATGGGTGTTCTGTTTAGTGCCTCTCTCATTCTCTGAGGAGAATGGTACTCTCTGATTTTCAAGCTATAGGGCAAAGTATTCCATCTCCTTTGGCAAGATTGCATGTTGCCATCCCCTAACAACCTAAACATGTCCTCAAAGTGTGTGATTGCTTTCTCTTGGGCAGCAAGGTACCTAGGTTAGGGTCATTTGCAATCAGGTTGTGGGTGCTGATGACAGCCATTGGATTTGATTGTTCATCTCTTCTCATGAGGGGTTTTGTTTCTTCTCTTGCCATTACTTTCTTCATCTTTGCAACTCTTGCCTCCTCATGATTAATTCATGATGCCAAATCCATCAATTGCAAGTCCCCTAGTTTTGAATTAGGGTCCCACACATTTAGATCTGTCAAGGCCAAGTTATGTAGGTAAAACTTAGACATTTTAGCTCTATCCTCCAAGGTGCTTTGATCACAGAGATCAATGAATTGTTTGTAGTCTTGGAAGGGCATAGTGCCTCTCTATGCTAAATTCTTGATTTGGAACTGTAGCCACTATTCCTTAAGATACAATGCATAGGAATTTGCTGGCATCCTGCACTGGATTGCCTCTAAGGATAGACTGGCCATGGATGCCAATTGACTTTCTCTCTCTTGTAACTATCCCCTTAGCCATGAATTCTCTACTTCCAACTAAGCTTTCATCATTGCCTCTCTATCCCTTAGGTTGCTCAGTTCTCTGCCCATCTCCTTTACTTTCTCCTCCATGTGGCCTATATCCTCCACTCCTTTAGATTTGGCAATTTGCATCCACCTATGTGTTCTTGCCCTTTCTTTCTCAAGCTCAAAGAATAAGGGGATGGAAAATTTCTGTGGAATGACCCTACCCCCTTCAATGAACCTATAGTAAGAGTCAAGGTTGGGTTGAGGACTAGGTTCCCTCAGTTCTGGATCCTCCTTCTTTGTTTCTTGCTACATGATCCCTTCTTTGTCCATTTTCTAAGTTTCCTGTAGGTTTAGTAGAGTTTCCTGTAGGATGGCCTCTGCTTCCTGTAGGTCCTTCTGTGTCTCCTGTAGGAGACCTTTTCCTTTGGATGAGGCATATTTGGTGACAGGCCTCCTAACATAAGTGATAGGAGATTTGGGAGAGGCTTGTCCTGATGATCCTTCTCCTTGATTTTTCATAAGAGGAGCTATCTTTTCCTACTGCTTTGGGGAGTCTTCAATGACAATAGGAACTTTGGTGGGTGTTTGAGGTTTTCCTTGCCTGATCCTTGTACTTTTTCTTGTCCTAAAGTACAATGGGGTTTGTCTCTGTCTCTTCCCTTTTTGCTTGATAGGGGTACTTAGGGCAGTGAGGGCAGTTGCTGCCTCTTTCTCAGTGGGTTCTGGAGATACCCTGGGTGAGTCCTCCCCTTCTTTACCTTGAATTGTAGACCTCTGTTCTTCCTTGTCTTTTGTTTCCTCTTTTCCATTTTCCTTCTCATCCTTGTCTTTCTCTTCTTCTTCTCCCTCCAGTTCCTCACTTTGTTCATCAGTTTCTTCTTTAGCATCTTCTTTTGTCTCTTCATCACTTTCCTCCTCCTTTTCTTCCTCTTCTTCCTCCTCTGTTTCTTCTTCATCCCTCTTTGTTTCCTCTTCATCCCTTTCACTAACAGTGGGGCTTTTTTCATATTCAAGAGATTTTATGTCTCCCTTTGTTTGCATGTCTCTGAAAATTGTCCATGTAATAGGGAGTCTTAGGTTTTGGAGGGCATCTTCTAGGATAAGTTTTATTAACCCATGATGGGATAGCTATTGATGTTTTCCTTCCTGCACCTTGATGCTCATATCTATCACTGATTGAAGAAGAAAGTAGGGTATGCTTAGTCTGTTTTGAGGAGGTGTCTGCTCCAAACCTCAGCTCTTGGAGAAGCTTGAAATGGTACCCATATACCACACTGTACCTACCTTCACATGATATATACTTAATGAGGTGGTAGCTAATTTCATTCCAAGGATATGGCAAGCTTTCTCTTCTGACCCCATTTTTGTCTTCCATTTCCTCCTCTCCTTCCAAAAATAATTTCTTCTTTGCAATTTGGTTGTTACCCTTATCTTCCTTTCTCCAAGGCAACCCTAAAGGAAGTGTGGTGATTATGCCTATGACTTCAAGGGTGAGTTCTACTGAGAGGCCTTTCACCACAATAGTGGCATGGGTCCTAGTTAGTGGTATGAGTGAGAGAGCAAAGTCTCTGGCCACGTCATCATCATATCCCCTCATTTTTTGAAAGAAACACATCCAAATGTGTCTTGTGAAGATCTCTACTACAGGATGGTGCTGATGAATTCTCACTGTGTTGGTGGGTTCCCTCTTGTTAAATCCCCCTATCATTTTCTGTGATGAATGTGGAGGCTTGTGTGGGTTTAATTCCAAATTCTAATGGGTGAGAGATTTTAAATGACAATTTTGTATACAATTCCCCTAGATTGCAATATCCTTAACACAATAGAAGGTTTTTTCTATATTTTTAACTTGGAAAGGGAAGGTGTGGCTCGTACTTCCTTGTCACTTCCTGATGAAGCCAACCTTTGGATTTTCCCTTCCAAAATGCTCACTGCCAATCTTGTAGATGATTTTTCTGTATCCTGTAGGATCTCCTGTATGATCCTATAGTTTTTCCTGTAGGATCCTGTAGGTGCTCCTACGCTGAAAAAATTCTCATTATCTTTCCTGTAGACTGCTTCAGGGTCTAAGAGCAAGCTAGCTTTGATGTATCCTCAAGATTGTAAATGCCTCCTATGCATGGGAATCAGTGATTTATTTCCTCATATGGGTGATTGAGTGGGATGGTGTGCTAGCAACTGAAGTATGAGTTCCCACTTTTGGACCATTGGTCCCACTACCACATCATCATTCCTCCCTTCCTCGTAATCATCTCCCACTTTGGGCATCTGTAACTTAACCACTTTTGGCCTCATCTCCTCTTTCTCCTGATTTTAACCGCTGCCACATGTGTAGTGAACTAAATGTATTCTCCTCGTTGACTGACCGAAGGTGGCCAAGTTAATTGGCCACCTTTTGCTTATAAAACCAACTCTTTCACAAATCTACATTTTTTATCATATTATGCTAACAAGAGAGTTGAAGTGAGATAACATACCTGTGGTAAGATGCCTTGATGCTGCTTGTTGGAGAGTGATGTCCTTGTTGTGTATTTGCTACATGTGTTTTTCTCTTTTTTGATTGTCCTCCTTTGATGTTTTTTCTTTGATGTGCAGGTACTAGATGGTGATGCTGATGATCCTGCTACTGCTGCTAAGCTTTGGAGGAGCTTCTTTTACATTTGGATCTCCATGCTGAAGATGACTGCAACCTGTGATTTTTGTTTTGTGGGATAGGCTGCTACAGGATTTCCTACATGATGTCATGTAGTTGCCTCTCCCCCAAAATTTTATTTATTTCTTAACTTATGGAGCATGAGGATGGTTGTCATGGGTAGAGAAGGGGTCTAGGGATTGGTGGATGAGAGGTATAGCGTTCAAGTGTTTCCCCCTTGTTCTTTGTTCTTATCCTCTCTTCTTCTTCTTTTTTCTCTGAAAACTGTACTTTTTTTAAAACTGACTTATCGGATGAATGCAGGGGTAATCATGGTGGAGAGAGGAATGGTGATGAGGTGGTGAGGTAAAAAATTATTTTTTTGACACAAGAAGGTCATCCCCTTACTCTAGGGTCACTTTCCTTGGGATTCCCAAGCCACAGTAATTCCTACAGGATCATCCTATAGGTTTTTAGGGAATCCTATAGAAAACACAGAACCCTTGCAAACTGAGCTAGATGAGTCCATAAATGGGAGGAATGATGGGATGATGAAGGATATGGAATGGAGGAATGAAAAAATGAACTGTATATATCATTTTGATCCTCTCTTATTGCTCTGATCCTCCTCTTACTAACCCACTAACAACATTTTCAAAGTTTTATTTTCTCTTTTTTTTTATCATTTTATTTTCTCTTTTTTTTTAAACAACTAGTCTGCCTCCAAAAGGTTTTCATCCTAGTTGCTTGCCTTGGGTGCCTCAAAATAGGTTTTCACCCAAAGATCTTTTTATGTTTTTTTTTTGACACCATTGGGCCACCTCAAGAGGTTTTCAACCCAACAATGGGACTCAGGTGCCTCATGGAGGTTTTCACCTGAGTCTCTTTATTTTTTTTTCTTTTTTTCTTTCTTCTCTTTTTTCTTTTTTATTTCTTCTCTTTTTTCTTTTTTCAATGACTTGATGGGGTAGAAGCTGAGACTTGCTCCACTACCATCATTGTCTTGTTGATGCCATTAATGAATTCTTGCTTTGACAAGGGCTTCTTGTAGACCTTCAATCTGTGCCCATTGACAAGTAAAGGAATAGCCTCTGCATCAATGGTTCTTATCTACACAAAACCATTATCATGACATTTATGTATGACATAAGGCCCTAACCATCTAGTCCTTAGCTTGCCTTTTAAAGTCCTTGTATCTAGAATCATACAACCAAGCCCAATCACCTTCTTGAAATTGTTTGTCCTTTATGTTCTTTTCATGCTAGATCTTTCTTTGAACTTGAGTCACCTATGTGTGCAAGAGGGTTTACATTCTAAACTCATCTAACTGATTCAGCTGTAGCAATCTCTCTTTTTGTGCGCTGGTGAGATCTAGATCTAGCCGTGTTGCCATTCTTAATGTGTTGTACTCAAATTCAATGGACAGCAGGGCCTTCTTCCCATAGACCAACTCATAAGGATAGAATCTAGTCGTGATCTTCTAGGTGGTATTGTAGGCCCAAGTGGCCTCACTAATCTATCTTCCCCGTCTTTTCTACTGCTGCTAATCACTTTGGTCAGAATGCCCTCCAATGCTCTATTGGTCACCTCCACTTGCCCACTAGCATTTCGGTGGTAAGAAGTGGATGTTTTATGCTTGATCCTGTGCTGGCTTAACAAATTTTTAATCATGTGAGATGTAAACTGGCTGCCTTGATCAGTGACCAGTTCTATAGGGTACCCAAACTTATAAAATACATTTTCCTTTAAGAACTATACCACTTTCTCCTCCGTTGTTGCCTTGATTGCCTTGGTTTCAGCCCACTTGGTTAAATAGTTAGTGCACACAATGATGTACTGCTTTTTCCTGTATGGAGGGTCAATGGGTCCAATGAAATACATGCCCCACTTGTCAAATGGCTCGAAAGTCACTTGAGGTTGTAGAGGAATTTCATCCCTTGGAGTAGGTTTTCCCATCCTTTGGCACCAATCACACTGACTAGTATACCTCCTCACATCCTGGTGAAGAGTGGGCTAGTAATAACCAGCTTGTAACACCTTGAATGTTGTCCTCTTGGCTACAAAGTGACCTCCACAAGGTCCATCATGACAGGTCAGAAGGATGTCAAAGACTTCCTCCTCCCTGACACATCTTCTCAGAATTTGATCTGAGCCTAATTTGAAGAGGTTGCCCCAAATCCAAGTGAATGGGGTGCTCTTCCTCACAATATTTCTTTTCTCTTTGGAGGACAAGTTTGGTTGAAACTGTGAAGATACCAAGTAGTTTGTTATGTTAGCAAACCATGGAGAGAGAACTGAAATGGAAAATAAGTGTTCATCTAGCAACTGATCATCAACCATTCCTTCCTCCCCTACAGGTAAAGTTAATCTGCATAAAAAAAATCTACAACAACATTCTCCTTTCTAGGCTTATCAACAATAGTTAAATCAAACTGTTGTAATAAAAGTAACCATCTAATAATCTGAGCATTCACATCACGTTTATTCATCAAGTATTTAATTGCAGCATAGTTAGTGTATACAAATGTTTGGTAACCTGTAATGTAATGCCTAAATGTGTTCAATGAATGCACAACAGCTAGGAGCTCCTTCTCAGTTACTATATAGTTCAGTTCGGCCTTTGACAGATTCTTACTGATGAAGTAAATGGCATAAGGTAACTTGTCATCTATATGGCCTAGAGATGTGCCTATGGATTTATGAGAGGCATCAACATGTATATGGAAAGGAAGGGTCCAATTTGGGCCTCAGAGAATAGGTGTAGTGGTCAACTTGTCCTTCAGGGTGTCCAGGGCCTCTTGATAGCTTTTTGACCATAAAAATTCAGAGTCTTTGGCAAATAACCCAAATAAAGGAGAAGCTAACTTGCTAAAGTCTTTTATAAATCTACAATAGTATCCAGCTAACCTAGAAAACTTCTGACATCTCTCTGTTTTTGCAAAGGTGGGACCCTTTGCATGATGGCTATCTTATTTTGGTCCACTTGCAGTCCTTTATGGGACATTGAATGACCTAGAATAGTCCCTACATTCATCAAGAACTCACATTTTCTGGGACTAAGGGACAAGTTCATTTCAATTCATTTGTTCAACACCTTACCTAAGTTGGACAGAGCCTCCTGGAAATCACACCCATAGGGTGTAAAATCATCCATATAAATTTCTACTACATGATGGACTAGCTTGGAAAAGATACTCACGACTGCTCTCTAGAAAGTGGCAGGGACATTGCATAGGCCAGAAGGAATGACCCTATAAGCGAAATTACCCCAAGGACAAGTGAAGGTGGTTTTATCCTAGTCTTTTGGGCTGATCTGGATTTGATTGTACCCATCAAACCCATCTAGGAAAGAGAAAAAAAAATCCCTGCCAGACCATCTAGCACTTGGTCAATGAAAGGTAGAGGGAAATGGTCCTTCTTTGTTGCTTTGTTTAACTCTTTCCAATCGATACAAATCCTCCACTTCCCATTTTTATTTGGAACCAACACCAAAGGGGAAACCCACTCACTGTCCAAGATAGGGTAGATGAATCCTGCATCGAGCAACTTTTGCAGTTCTTCTTTGACTATATCCTTGAGAGTTGGATTCATTCTCCTTTGGGGTTGTCAGACTGGTTTGTAGCCTTCTTTGATATAAATGTGGTGAGTACACACTGAGGGGTGCACTCCCTTCATTTCCTTGTAACTCCAAGCAAATTCATCCAGATGTTCCCTTAGCATGTTGCACAACGTTTCTTCTTGGTGTACAAAGAGAGGGGTTGATTTTGAAAGTTATTTCAGGGTAGAATTCTATGGTTTTAACATAGGTAGGGTTTTAATTAGCTAAGAATAGATCAATCTTATGGTTTCTCTTGGTTTCCTTTACTACTTCCTCTAAGGACAAGGTGATGGGAGTTGGACTTTGAAGTATGTTTTCAATCAAATCATATTCATTCGGTTGTCCTCCTCCCATGGTTGTTTCTAAGGTATAGAGTTGGGCCGAGTAGACTTCATCTTCTTCCTCCTTTTCTAGCCATAAAGGTAATTCATGTTCTAGAGATGGATGAGCAGGAGGGTACAAGACTAATTGTTTGGATAGATGCCCATTTTTTATAGTCATATTTCTAGCCCTACAGTTGATGTAGGCATCGACAGTGACTAACCAAGGTCTTCCAAGGATGAGAGGATAACCAGTAAGTTTGGCCTTAGGTTGGAGAACTAGGAATTTTGCAGGGTACTCCCAAGATTCAATGGAGACCATCACATCCTCAACGATCCCCTCAGGGGTAACTGTGGAATGATCTACAAGTTGCAAGACTGTTGTGGTCTTTCTTAATGAACCCTGGAGATTGAGTTTGAGCATGGTGTCCTTAGTCATTACCTTAATGGCAGCCCCAAGATCGATCAAAGTGTGTGGGACAATGGTGCCATTGATGTGCACATCTACTACCGGGATTTCAGGGTCTAAATACTTTGGGAAAATTCCCTGCCCCAGCATTAAGTCAGACAACTATCCAATTACATTAATGGTAGGGGTGTCTCTTTTTCGCCTCCTTGGAAGTTTGAAACACTTCTATTTAATCAACTTGTTATAAATAAGTACATCTTTGATGGCTTGGAGAAGGGGAATTTTGACACATATATTTTGTAATTCACCTAGAATTTCATTCTCTTCTGGGGTAGGCTAGATTGGATGAGTTAATCTCTCAGGAAAGGGTGGTGGATTTACTCTAGGCATGCTTTCCTCTCTTTCCTCCTCACTCTCCATAGGTGGAGGTGGAGGTTGGTTTTCTGGGAGTACTCTCCCAGATCTCAAGTTGATTTCCTTAATCTCCACAACATAAGCAGGGTAGGATGTCTCTCCATTGTACGCTTTTTGTGCCTATCTATTGTTTGGGTTCATATTTGGCTGGGCATGCATTTGAGGTTGTTTAGGTGGAGCAGGGTGTAAAATCTATGGTTGAGTAGGAGGTGAAGGCAATAAAGCTGGAGCATTGTTGTATGGGGGCCTCCACCCCTGGGGTGGTGCATTCCACTGAGGCTGTGGTGGAACATATGGCTGAAATGACTGGCTGGTCGGCTGGGAATGGTACTAGGGGACAAAAGACCAAGGAGGAGGTGTAGACCAGGAGGGATGAACAGGGGGGCCCCAAGAGGGAATGGATGTGTTCTGGTTAGGGTTGTAATATACATGGGATGACCCTTGCATGCCCTACTGGTATGGCCGAGGCCCATGAGGTCTCCTTTGATTTATGTAGCAAGTTGTTTAGTCACCCCTTCAGTTCCCTAATACACAACTTTTAGTCTAGGTAGGGAAGGTCACTTGTCTATGGAGTAGTTTTCTTCACAGACTGAGCAGATTTCAATCAGATTCAATGGACCTTCATTCCTAGGGTGCCTCCTAGCGCATTTAGGGAAGAAAATGGTTAAGGCTCTCTCTGCTTCCTCCTGCTTTCTCTTAATGTGCATAGTGTCCATTTGTAGGGCAAGGGTTTATAGCATTTCACTTTTGAAATCTTCCATCATATTTCCAATTTCACCTTTGATGGATGTATTGGAAGAGGATGGGTTGGCCATTGGTTGACTACCCCTACCCTTTTTCCTAGCTACCCTAGAATGGTTCCTAAAGACAGTATTGATATATTCATAGGGTAGCTGGCAGATGTCCCAACCTACTAGTAGGTTTAGGGTATCGAAAATATCTTCCCTTACCCTTATGAGTAGGACTAGCTTCAGTGACTCGGGTTCAAGTGTGCACTTGGCCCTTTTGTAGCTAAGCTAGAATATTTCTTCATAATCCTCTAGGTATTCATCATGCCCCAAGGTCATCCTAAAAAATTCTTCTTTAGTGTCTTTGCACCTGCAGTAGTCTCGATACTTGTTGTTGAAGGCCTGCTGCATTTGAGCCCAGGTTTTGATGATATCCCTAGGTAAACCCATGAACCAACAAGAGCTGCGTCCTTGAGAGTGGATGGGAATAGTTTCAACTTCTTCTCATCAGTGGTGTAATCATAAGTTCTACATATGACAACAATCTTAAACAAGAAAGTGTCTGGATCTTCTGAGGTCAGGCCATGGAAATGAGGAAGAGCAGAGGGGCTTATGTTTTTCATCTTGGTATCCCCATTAGTTTCTTTGATGGGAAAGGCACCCTCCATTCTTTCTCTGTCTCCTCTGTCATTCCTATTTTCAGCCATTAAGTCAGTTGGAATGGGTTCTCCTTCTTCTTCTCCCCATGTAGGCTCTTCAAATATCTCTGGTTGTTCACCTAAGGGGTCCTCCAATTCATAGCCACTGAAGAAGAGGGAAGGTTGGATGTTTGAAGTGGTGGGGGTATTTGGTAGAAATTTTCCTAAGTTATCCCTATTCCTACGAGGCATGAAAGAAGTGTTTTTGTTTTATTTTGTGTTTTTTTCAAGCTTTGAGACTAATTGCATAATTGAAATCACAAACTGAATGGAAACTAACTGCTTGAATGAAATCTCACTTGCAGAATGGAAAAGAAAGCAAACTAACTTACAATTACTTTTGTAGAAATGAAGCTAATAATAGAATGTCAGAGATAAGAAATGGAAGAAAGAAAGCAGAAATCACATCTTACTCAGACACCTCCCCGACAACAGTGCCAAAAAGTGATGAGCACCAGTATTGCAGCAAGAATGTTGCAACTCCTAGGGCTACCAACTTTACTTTATCAACCCAGGGTTCATGCAAAATTGGAGGTGACAGTGTTGTTACACAAGTAGATTCAATGGGTATTCTCTTTGTCACTGCTAAGCTGGAGATAGACCACTACGGTTTCGTAAACCAGCATTTTATTGATTTATAAGAAGCTTTATTACCAATGAGAAAAAGGGAAATTTTCACTAAAGGAAATCTTGTCTACTATAGTAAGGAAAACGCTGAAATCGAATGCTTAAACACACTATTCATCTAACTAACTACTAAGAGGCTTTTCTTCAAAAGAATGCTAAATTAACATATGTGTAATCCTACTATCCTAGGCATGCAATTTGAAACATCCAAACATTCTACTGTTATGCATGTAAATGAACAAAATAACTCTTTTTTTCCTTTTTGTCTTTTTTGTGTGAAAATGTGAATGCTAAATTCTCTTGGTGATGTGGCATGTGGATTAGGGATGATGGTGAATGGTCAGATGGTTTGGGAGGCAAGTAGGGGTCTTCTCTTATCTTCCTAGGTGCTTTTTCCACAATTTGGCCTCAAAACAAACCATTACAGGTCAACCTACAGGATGTCCTAATGCCTCCTACATGATGTCCTAATGCTCCTACAGGATCCCATGTATTCCTACAGGATACAACTGAGAGCAAGAGGAGGGATTTTGAACGTGGTGTAAGGCTTAGGGAATGTGAATAGTGAGAGAAATGACGCAAAGGAGTGGTTAGGACTCCTTCAGAGCTCAAAACAGAGTTTGTGAGATGGTTGGATTTTCTCAACAAGCTTGGAGAAGTATTGTTATGGAATGATGAATTTGGTGAACGATTTAGTGGAAAAAGTGATGATCATGGATGGATGAGGTTAGGATGGGGTTTTTGGTCATGAATTCTCTCCATACTGCTGAAACTCTTGCACTACATCAATCATTGACATTTATCCATAAACCATGTAAACAAGAAGGATTTCAATTAACTAAGGAAAAATAGAATTTTATTATCTAGTTGCCTATCTCATGCATGGGAAAACTTGCAGAATAATGTGAAACCTTTAGGAGATCTAATGCAAGGCTGAAGATATCAGAAATGACACTTAAATCCTATTCTTGAAAACTAGTAAAATGCTGGCCTAAATAACAGAAAACCCTAAATTTCATGAGAAATCAGAATGTTGTCTTTTTGGGGTTGTATAAGAGTTCTTTCCTCAAACCATGGTCCCTGAAGGGAGGAGTGAGGCCAAATCCACCTACTAACAACTTTTTGATATTCCTTTATCTTCCTAAGCTATTGCTAAAGTAATGCACAAATGGAAGCAAACTAATCAAATCCACAACTACTTGCAATGAAATAATGCTAACAACAATTCAACCATTAATCTATGAAATCAACTAAGCATATAAATACAAGAAGAGGAGCCTTTTCTGCTAGGGTTGGGCCCTAACCCAAGAGCTTCAGCCCTCTGAGTCAACTCAGTGTTGGATCAAGGAAATTCTCATTCTCATTATCAAATCATAAAATTACATAACCACATCTTCCACAAGTCTTGAACTCGAAAATTTCTTAGTGCTTTTACATCAAAATTCGAATCCTAATGAGGCTCTAGGCCTCCTTATTTATACAATTGAAGTATCTAATGACTTCCTTAAATCTAGGGAGGCTCGGCTCCCAAACTCAAGATGAATTGGCTCTTTAACTGTCACTGGCTCAGCTGCCTTTTGATCTTCATGGCTTGGCTGCTTGCAACTCCGAGCTAGTGTGATTTGATGGAGGAATATTCGAATGAGTGAGGAGTAAATGAGGAGGATCTACCTCCTACAATCTCTCCTCCTTGTCTCATTCAATTTTTTGCCCTTAATTAGCCAAAATTGCCATGATTTTCTCTCAAAAACCTACAATCAATGCACATTAGTCCACTAGGCATAATATCTCACTTTTACTCATCTCATTAAGAAAAATATAATCAAAATATGTAAGGAATTATGAGAAGAGTTGATTTAAATAAGCTATGAGGTGTATTAAGGTCCATATAGTTACCCAATGATGAGTCACATCAACATGCACATAACAAGCAACACCTCCAATCTGTTGACAACAATGCCAACAATATCCCCCTGTGGCATTGATGTCAACCTCAATACATATGTGAGGCATACTCAACAATCCAAAATATCTCCCCCTTTGACATCAATGGAAAAGGGCCATACAAACATTGAAGTACATTGCCAATAATGCTTTGGATGAGAGAAGGACTCCCCCTGTCATACTCAACACCATACTTATGCAAGCCAAGAAGTATCTCCTAAAAAATAAGTATGTGAAATAAGGAAACCAACTGCCAACACCACTAGCCAATGCCATGCTAACTTTGAAGATTGGACATGCTCCCCATAAGCATGTAATGTAGATGTAATCATAAACTCTGTCTACTACAATAAGACTTCTTTCCAAGTGCAAGAGACCACTCGTCGTGAACCATGACTCTAACTGACTTTGGACATGATTTACAATGAATTACAATACAACATAATGCTTCATGGACCAAATATATAGTTGTGACAAGTACATAATACTGGCATATGAATCCTCTATAAAACCTCCTATCACCAACCATGACTTTATGGACCCAAGTTTACATCATGCACCCAATGAAGTGGGGAAACATGAAATATATACAAAGTAATACATGACTTGGACTTCCATTGACCCATACATAGCTAATGACAAGACATTCTAGAAATCATGGGTCTCTCCATGAGCAATACACCCAAAAGATGATGCAATTATAGTACATGGCTTTTACAATTGCACACAATGGTTCTCACATCAATACATGCCCAAAACATGAAATAACATGAGTACATGGAAACAATATGCAATGAATATGCTCCATATGACAACAACAATAAAATAAAATACATGGCATCCACGAACTATGACATGAGCTCTCCAAGTGTAGCATCAATAATAATAAGTACTAAAAACATCATATGCTAGTACATGGCCACTCAACGCCTTGGCCATCACCATCCCCTCAATTAATATCCTATAGCAAGATCATAAAATCCAATATCAACCACCATCATGTTCCACATGTGCATCAAAAAACTAGTAGCAAAATGGAAATATATCATAGGTCAGCAACAAGTACATATCTTCATCATCATGAGGCTCATCAACCATCAAATCATGAGCAACACACCAACAAGTAGCAACAACAAAAATTGTACCATATGGACCAATACAAATAATATCTCCAATAATATCAGGATATGGCCAATATGAAATGCATTCGAGCAACAAAAACTAATCTATGCATCAACAATATTAACTCATTATCTCCTCATCATAAGTGAGCAACATATCATCAATGAGGAACTAGGAGCAAATCAGTGAGAAACAAAACATCACTAGAAACAACATGTATACTCCATGTATGAGAAGAAATATAGATCATAAAGCATGCATAAAAAATATCATGAGTAGCAACAATCATACTTCTCATATCTCATCCATCCAATCAAAACATGAGCAAAAACAAGATGCATCTAGAATAAAATCATGAGCCATAAAGTGCACAATATAGATGAAATATCTTCAATACATCATCTGATCTTCATAGCAGGTACATATGCATGACAACATATGACACAAACATCAACTATATCATGCAAAACATATGATATTTTCCACTATATGGAAACAACAACAAAAACTTCATTCTTGCAACACACTCATGACAAATAAGCACAATAAAACTCCTCCAAACTATGCATGATGCTAACAATTTGTAAGTCCATTTGGAATCACAAATTCTCCCCTGAACTTGTGATCCTCCATCACACCTAGACAATGCATGGCTTCCATATCATCATTAGCATCAATAAAACAAAACACAGCTACTCCAACTAAAACCAAACAACAATAGAATAGATTTGAAATGAAAATACACTTCAAACCTCATGTACTCCGCTTGAATACATGCATCTCTAAAAATGAAAACTTGTCTTCTCATACACTTTCCCATATGTCTGCACAATAATAATTTGCATTCAACTCATTATGCAACCATATGCTCCCCCTGATACCATGAAAGCCTCAATTTTTGGTGGGAGATGCTTGCTGCTCTTTTCTCCTTGTTATAGCTCCAAATACCACCTTATGTATTTGTGATGCTTGGTTTATGGCCTAGGGCAACCCCTCCTTCCAAACTTGGTTCAAATATTCAAAAAACAGTTTTTTACTCTCTGTACGCGACTTTGCCCTATATTAAATGCGTGTACACGCGGGTCAGTCTATACCCAACCCGCGTATATGTCTTAAAACACTTAAAAAAATTAAATTTCCTTAATTATGGGCGGAGATCACGGGTTTTACCTTTTGATTACCTATTAGTGCCCGTGGCCCAATTGTTCCCAACCGTTTCCCAACTAAAAAACTACTTTGGGAGAAGTATAAAAAGACTTCAATGGGAAGGCCTTAAGGAGGAGAGAAAATAGAGAATTACTCTACTGAGATTATCCCCTAATCAATTTTGAAGATCCCTGTGCTTCAAGCACTTCCCCAAGTTCAGGAAACCCTTGTTTCCTTGAGAGTTTATATCCTTTCACTTGTGGGAGATATCCTTGTGTTGGTTATGGAAGGAGCCTTTTAAAGACAGGGACTGGACATACCTAGAGGACTGTTCCGCTTGGAGCTGGAAGAGGAAGACTCAGGTGAAATCTTTCTATGTTTTGATTATAGTTATCTGCAATAGAAGAAACACTGTCTTGTTCCTGATATCAACTTTGTTCATGCATTTGATGTTATTGTTATGGCTTATGTATGAATGACTATTTCAATGTATAACTAACCATCTACTTATATGCTATAAAGTTGATTTCACTCTAATGCTTTATATATATGTTGTTATGTGTCTTTGAATTGGTTGTTTTGTAGGTTCAAAGATTGTGAGGAGTTGCAGAGGGTTTGAACCCTAGCTGGAACTACTTGAACGAAGGACCCCCGGGTATGTACATCCTTGCATAGTTTGCTCTTTTAAGAATTTTGCCTGAGTTATTTGCTTGTTTCTTGTTGTGGATTACTCCTACTCTGCTAGGGTTCTGACCCAAAACCATAGGGGACTTTATCCCTTAACAGAATTGGCGACTCCGCTAGGGACAACAATCTTGTTGTTCCTAGTTTGGGTTATTTTATGCCAATCAAGCCTCAACTTTTAGTTTTTTTGCTGTGATTGTATTGTCTGCTCATGTAGGAACTCAGACTTCAAGTCTGATCCTTTTCATCATGCCTCATTTTTTTTTCTTGTAAACTTTTATATACGCACCTTTGTCAGGTTACAGAAGCGTATACACGCTTGTTTCTCTGAACTGAAGCTGCGTATACACGGGTTTCTTTTGGCTGAAACACGTGTACACGTAGCTGTGTAGAGACATAGTCGCATATACATTTGTTTGCATTATTTTTTCAAGTCTTTTTATCTAGAAAGATTTGTTTCTTGGCCTGTGTGCTTCCTGAGTGGTCATTTTCTGTTTTTAGATTTTATTTTTTCAACGAGCCTACTGTTTCAAGTTCTCTCCTGCTTTGAAGCGTTTTTGGTCTCGGTTTTCTTTACCGTGAGTGTGATCATTTGTGTTTGAACACACAACGCTTCTTGTAGAGGCTCTTGATCGTTCTAGTTTTCCGGAATAGAAGACTGCCTGCATTCTTTGTGTCAAACTTCATTTTTATGGTTTGCTTGCTTTGCTTCCCATTAAGTTTGTGGCCATTCACTTCTTCTTTCTTTTCAAAAGTTGTTATTGACAAATATGAAAGTGTGCTTTTCCTGATTTCTTGATCAGTGTCTTTAACCTCTTTTTGCTGCTTTTGGATCATTTAGTACATCTTGAAACATCTATTTTGTTAAGTTTTCATTCGTGTTGAATTGACAACTTGCAAATTTTCCTGGTGATTTGTTTTCGATTTTTGAGGTTTTGGTAGCATTTTGAGTACTTTTGAAAAGTTTCTTTTATTGCTTTTTTGAAAAAGAAAAATCCTTCAAAAGCATTTTTTTCTTTCTTTGTCGAATTTTTTGTTTTGTTTCTTTTGGGTTTTTGAGAGTGATTTGGGATCTTTGTGTTTATTCCTTCTTGTTTTGGGAAAGATTTTGTGTTCAAAACTCTTATCCTTTCAAAACACTTAAGTTGGATTATAAAAAAATTACTTTCATTCTTTTTTTAGAGTAATCTAGAATTTTTGCATCATCATGTGCACTTTGCATTAGGGTAGTTTCGCATTATTAGAGCATCAATAGTTTTTATTCTAGTTTTTGTGAGTGTGAAGTCTGTTGCAAGAAAAGAAAAGAAAAAGTTTATTGCTTTAATAGAATTTTCTTAGAACCCAAGTAGAAGTTTCTTTTCATCTAAGAGCAAACAAGTGCATTGCATATAGTTAGTTTTTCGTTAATTTCTTTTGCGTCAACAAACACCATCAGTTTCACTTTCGTATTGTCCCTTTGACTTAAAAAGAACAGCCACTTAAAATCAAGCGCTAATAAAATAAACTAGAACTTTTTATATTGTCAATAAGTACACCAACAAGTTTTAGGTTATTTAGGGCCTTGGATTAGGCGAGAGGAAAGTAAACTCTCCAAGGTCACTCCAAATTGTCAAACGTAGAAGTTTGAATAGAGAGTGAAAATCCAATAGCGTTAGGGAGACCGGGAAAGCTTTGTGACTGGGAGTTAAGCACGAGGGTTTTTGAAGATAAGGACAAGAGATACCCCCTCTCTTACTTGTCGGATCTTACCTCACGACTGTTCCGCCCGGCTTCTGATACGAGTTGGTATCTTTAGTTGCCTATCCTAGGGATCTACACAGGTGGCTGCAGAGGGGAATCCCGTGGCACCTGAGGTTGACGTTGCATCACTTTCAGCGGTACTTCTGGAGGGCACCCTTGCGAAGCTTGGGGGCTTGCACCAACAAAGGTTGTTGTTTGGAGGTCAACGTAACTTCCTCTGATACCTTCGCTAGTAGACCTGGGGCGTAATTACCCCAGTCTATTTTCGGAAGGCCCTTATTATTCACTTTCTTGTATTTTGGTGTCTAGTCCTAATCACCTAGAGCAGAAATACTTGGAAGTTGTTTGACTGCTGAATTCTTTTAGGGACATTTTTAGTGTGTGTTTTGTGCTCCTAGTCAGCCTAGCTTTCAATTTCTTGAGTCTTTAAGTAGATCTTATTAAATAATTCAAAGTGGTTGACCGATCTATTAAACGATCCTGCAGACTTCGTGGGCTTTCACCTGCAAGTCCAGGGCCTTCTTCTAGAAGGCGTGGGAGCAATAATTGGGGAATGATCCTCCGCTTGGGGAAATTATTGTACAAGATAGGCCTGGTACTACCACATAGCCAAAGAGGAACACCCCAGTTCTTTCTCGAATCCTCTTCCAGTCGGAAGATAATATTGAGGTAGAAGAACTTTCAGAGCCATTAGCAGCTCCGAATTCTCCTTTGCCTTCTGATGATCCGAACGTATTGTTATACGTTGGGACTCCGACACATAGACCTTCAAGTCTAGGTCCACACATGCACATCCCTTCATTGACCACTATTGGAAGCATGGCATCCACCACGAGTACTACGAGTATGGAGACTCCTATATCAGTACAAATGGGAGGAAGTATTTCCATCCCTTCTACATCTTTATTTGGGTATGTTAGAGCCTAAATCTACCTCAGGCTGAGAAAGGCAGGTCTAGGGTAACATCAAACCACGCTTAATCTGGTAGCTAGCCCTACTAGATCGGGAGAGGACTCTCTCCTTGTCAATCTCAGGAAAATATAGCAAATGAGGCTTGAGATGACTAATGTAAAGACTAATTTTAGGCTAGGTATATGCTCAAAGGAGTTTGATTGAGTTTTGTGTTGGTTTGTTGGATCAAAAGTGAAAGGCAGTTTTGGGTTCGGGGAATGGACTCAGTCTTGCAGAGGTTTCTGTGGGGCGAGGTAGGCAAATGGTTTAGTACTTTGAAATAAGTGAAATGGAAAGTATTAAGACTGGTGAGGAGTTGGAGAGGGCATGAAAGCATCAGTAATCCTCTTCAACCAATAGAAAACATGTAAAACCAAATAAACCCTAAGGTAGAGCACTGCAACATCAATGAATTCCACCTTTATACTTGATTCATTTAGTTAAGCTAAACATAGAGAGAGAATGATACACATAAACACATGATAACTTGAATCACGAAAGGAAAAACAATACTAAATCACCTTGCCACAAGAATCCCACAAAATGCTGCAAACCTTGGTCTATTTCCTTGCCAAACTGCAGAGATGAATGTACAATGATGCTCATAGCATTCACAAGAGTCCAACCTTTGAAAATCACTGAAAAAACACATGATATAGACCTCCAAACCACCTGTGCTATCCATCAAGGGTCGAACCCATGAGAATAGGGATGGTTTCAACCATATCTAAACTAGGAACACAAAAATTGGCAGTGGAACAGCTTGCCTCTAAAACCTAGGAAACTAATTCATTCAACTCCAAACCACCTACAACTGATGTATCTACCTTATCAAGTAAATTTTTATCATTTTTACATCATATTACATCAATTTACATCATGTCAGCTCATGAATTTTACCATAAGAGAGAAAAAGTCAAATTGGAAGAAAACTAAGCGAAAAATAGAGATTTTGAGCAAAATTGGCACTTTTTCATCCTGTGTGTAGTGCCACTTTTTTTGTGCATAGCGCTTTTGCCCCGCTGAATTTGGAGGCCTTCCCCTTCACCAAATTTGCTCCAAGTTATCTTGTTGGAAAGTTCTATCTATCTACTCTCTAGGAAAAGTGGAATTTTTTAATTTGGTGCCCATTTGCCCCTCCAAAAATCAGTTCTCCCAACACTGCTTCCTGTGTGGCCAAAAAGTGGCAAAGAGGGCATGTTTTAGGTGTTTTTGGCCCTTTAGGTGACCCAAAACTTGTCAAAATTTCCTAGTAATTTCTGGGCATGCATAATTTTTCATGAGAAAGCCAAAAATGCAAAGTTTTCCTCCAGATGAGGTCCCTATCAAAAGCGAGTGCCAGGTGGCGTTACGCACCTGCCGGAAAAACTTGTTTTTTCCTTGAAAAATTCAAAATTGCCAAAAGTTTGCAAAATTTCTTGAAATTGGCATGAGTGATGTGCATCAAGTACTATGCTGGGCGAATGAAGCTTCAGCCAAGATATTGAGCTTATCTTGCTCTTTCTTGCTCCTCAAAGTCTTCTTCAACTTGGCTTTTAGGCACCTTATCCTAGTTTTGCAAAAATTTTTTCATGCTAAATAGTGATAAGCCATGTGCCACAACATCTTTTTCTCCTTTTTGGCCTTTTCAAGCAGATTCTCCAAGTGCATATTCACCCTCTCTAGCCAAGATTCCCGGTCAGCATCAATCTCTTGCTCAAGGGGTGTCAATTTGACTTTCTTTCTTTTTGTTGCTTGCTTGTTTTCCCTTATGGTTTGCAGCTCCATGATTGTCTGTTTATCCTCCAACTGCTTGTTTCATTGCTCAAGGCAATTGATGATCCACTTAGCCCTTTTAAGGTTAAAAGCTAACGCATGGGTGTCAGCTTCTTGTTCTTTGATGATCTCCTTGAGTCTTGAGCTTTAGGAGCCCAAATCAGTATCCTCATCCTGAATCAAAAAAAAATCTCTCTCCTGTCCTTCAAAAGGCCCTTCCTCATGCAATGGTTGCTTCCCTTTATCCTGTACCTACTTTGCTGAAGAAGAAGGCAAAGCCCCTTTCACCCCAGGTGAAGATAGCATTTTCCTGTTGTCTGGTGAAGGAAACAAGACCCCTTCCACCCCTGGTGGAGATAGTACTCATTTTGCAGCTGCAAATAGCCTCCTTGTCCCCTTTTCATAAGTGAAAAATACTGGCACACCTGTAGTTTGAGTCTCATGAGCCTCTGGTTGATTTGAAGGCCCTCTTTCTTCTATAAACACTGATGGGGTCACTTGAGGGCTTTTGAAAACCTCATGTGAAATGAAAGTATCCCATGAAACATTCAACAAACTCAGCTGATGCAAAACAACAATCTTGATCAATGAAAAATGATAAATGTTGTTGAACTGTTGATGAAGAGGTTTTCTTTGCACCAATGTAGCCATTTTCTCAATGTTTCTACATATGAAATAGGGGAGGTTCATCATCCTCACTCTAGTGAAATGCATCAATAGTTTAACATGATAAGTGTACAAGCGAGAAAATTTCCCTTCACAGCTAAAGTATTTGATAATGAGCTTCATGAGTGGAGCATAAGTGTCCTGGAGTTATCTGAAAGGAAAGACCCTACTGATTTGCTTCTAATAACTAGCCTTGATATAAGGCTCATAATGTTCTTTGCCCACATGCTGTCCTTTGTTCCACTGTTCACCTACAATTGGAATACTTGTTGCTGCAACTATAGTTTCAAGTGTCAAAGTGAAGGAAACACCTGCTAAGTTCACCTGGCCATTGTGAAGATGAAGGAAAAATAGTCTAGCAAGTTCATGGTGGTATTTCACCCTCTCCACCATCTCACAAAACTGGTAGCAAGACTGATGTTTGAAACATGTTACTGCAAGGGGACAAGCCAATAACTCTGTAAGTGTGGTGGGCTCCTCCTAGATGTGTTTTCCACCCTTATGTGGTTTTCTTGGTGTATGAATCTCTTGGGATGAATCACTCACAGTTTCCTCATCCCTTTCATAACCTGAATCTGTTTCCATATTTGCCACTGTATGGTGCAAAATGATGAGTGTGAAGAGATTTTATTTCAAAAGTAGGTGACTGCTATTTTCTTATTTGGGATTTGATGAATGGGACTGATGAGTGGAAGGTTTTGATGCTAGCTATAGGGTTATTAGGGAGTGATAGGGTTTTGGGAATGAGGATTAGGGTTTGGGGAATAGTGGGAATTAAGTGTTAGGGTTTTAGGGTTTGGGGATAGAGGGTAGGATAAGTGTCAATGAGAGAGGGAAAGGGGAAGAAAATGTAAGGAAATGTAGTGAAGGGAAAATTATGCAAAGGAGTAGACAAATAGCAAGAATGACAAAAACTACAAAACCCTAGCAATTTTGCAATATAACTATGCAGCAATTTAGGGTTTGAATTTTCACCTTTCAAAACACCATCAAGGATGACTAAATCTCTTTTTATGGCAAGTGGATGGGGAGTTTACTTACTTGGAGGAATAGTATTTGGAGATTTTGGAGCTTTAGAAGGTCAATTGGATGAGTTTGTGGCTTGGAAGACTCGTGTGCTGCGCCAACACCCAGGTATGCACGCCCGTTCAAAGTTCTATGTAATTTCTGCGCCCGGTGCATAACGTCGAGCAGGTGCACCGCGCCAAGAAAAAATTTGAAAACTTTGCTGCAATTTTCCTCTATTTGCCTCAAAACACGATTTTCACCTTGTGCTCTCTCTCACTTGTACAAATGAAGTTTTCAAATACCAAAAATAACTTTATATCCACCTTGGCTTTTAATTTTTCATTTGAAAACCCATTTTTCTAAAGTTCCTTTTCACTTTGTTCTTTAAAAACTCTGTTTTGCAGTTTGTCTCTCTTTTTGTCATTTTATGGACTAAGGCTTGGATTTTCTTGTCTCTTTTGTAGGAGCTGGAGTGCAGGAGTTTGGCAAGGTGACTCAGGGCTGCATTTATGAACTTATTACATACAGGAAAATTAAAATTACATGAAATTTTTATACATAGAACAAAAAAACTATGTTTTTCCTCAAAACATGGTTTTGAGGAAAAATAAATTATTGAGTATATCATTATTGAAGTTCTGATGTTGAGACCTTATTAGACCTCCTCATGTGCCTGCTGACCATTATTGAGCTTTTACATGACTATGGTGACAAACCCTAGACCTAATGAGACTTGAAAACCCTAAAATGACTTCTGCAAATGAAATGAAATAAAAATGACAGCAGATGACTTGTACATATGGAAATAGGCTAGCAGATGAAAAGCATGAGGGAAATTGATAAAGAACCACTACCATCAAATGATCCATGACCTAATGGAGTGCAGTTGATCGGATGAGACACCTAAAATGCATGCAAAAAGATAATTTTGATCACTGATGGAGGGATCAAGGTACCGACACTAACAGGGTCTACTACTAGCACATCCTTGTTTGGGTCTACTTTCATTCCATCAATGAGTGGAAGTTCCCAAGCGCATGCATCCAGTTTTGGTTTCTTCCCTTTTGGTATGCCTTCTCAAGGTATTCCTTCAGTTCCATTAAGTGTACCATTAACTGCCTCCACATCCATGATGAGTGGATCGACATCTTTTTAGGGTTTTCCTTTTGGAAGTGGTCATATACCACATTCCAATCCGACGGTAGGATCTATGCCTTTTTCTTTCACGAGTCAAGGCAGCAATCCCTTTTAGGGTTGGACTAATCCTGTGGTTAGTGGCATGGGAGCTGGGAATCTGTTTTTCGGACAACAAGGGAATATGCCGTACTCCTTGGTCAGTTCATTTCGAAGTTTTCCACCCTTAGCTAATGCATGGAACCCTTACCAAGGGTTGTCCACTCCTTATAATAATTCGTTATGGGGAAAATTTGCCGGTTATGGAGGTGTTTCGGTTGGAGTTGGTCAAACTCCGAGTTTTTCTGGACCACAAGGGTCACCTTTTGGTTCAGCACATTCTACTAGTTACTTCAAGAAACCTGGTGCCTTTCAATATCCAGGCCATTTTTTTCAAGCTTTCGGGAACCCCGCCCAATCTGGGTGGAATCCCTGAGGTCCTTCGAGACTTTCGTTTCTAGCCATGCTCAATCTGCCATACTTGACTAAATTAACGAATGATCCAATCAGATACAATCCAACTTGGCCTCTAGTCCCAACCAAACTTCTGTCGGATATCCAAAAATTCGAAGGGAAGAGTGGGGAAGACCTGGGCGACCATGTAACCACATTCCATTTATGGTGCTCATCGAACTCCCTCATCAATGATTCGATTAGGTTGAGACTATTTCAACGCACCTTAACTGGCAATGCGACTAAGTGGTATATAGAGTTTCCAGGGGGCACCTTTACATCTTTTGCCGATTTGGCTAACATTTTCTTAAACCATTTTTAGTTGCCTGTCCGTTACGAAGCTGGAACTAAACTTCTGGCCAATTTTCATCAGGACACGGCCACTCACATTTCTGATCATATTCAAGAATGGAGATGGAGAAAGAGGCTCATCAAAGCCGAAATTCCACCTGAATTCCATCTCGAATGGTTTTTAAAATCATTACAACCCGAGATCTCCAAGGATGTTTCTATGTCCGGAGTATATTCCGAAGAGCAGGCTATCTTTCACACCCAACAGTTAGAACTGATATATTCTCAGTCTGGGACCCTTCAAAAGATCTTGCCTGATGCTCCTAGATCCACAGTTGATGTAGCCAAATTGAAGCTAGGCCTGCATGCTGATGGTATTGTTGGATCGATTGATGCGAATGCGGTGAACCTTTTGAGCCAATTGCAGTAGTTGTCTATACAAACTGCTTCTTCCAATCAGGCTACACCGTCTACTACTCCACCTTCTCAACCTTCTTCCGTAAATGTCGTTCAGGCTTCTAACCCCAAAGGAAATCAAAATTCCGATGGGAAGAAGAAGGGACAAGGTAAAAAGAAGAATCAAGATGGGAAGGGTAATGTGAACAATCTTGGCAATGGTGCTGGTGAGGGTGGAAATGAGTCTAACAAAGTTAATTTTCCATGCAAGCTATGCAGTGGAGACCATTTGACTCATCTCTGCCCAAAAATTCAAGATGCTCAGCACTTGTTAGTGCAACAAGGGTCTTCTAGCTCCCAAGTTGTCTTAACTAACCCTTTCCCCCAAGGGTAGCAGTTGCTTGCTAGCACGAATTCAAACCCTGGTACCTCTGCAGGGGGCAACCAAGAGGGGGACAATTCCTCAAATGTTTTCATGATGGGTTCTCACATCAATGTGGCCACACGGTCACGTGATTATGGTGAAGCTGAAACATCCAAGGATAAATCTGTTCCTGGAACTATGGATCCACTTCATATTGAGTGACCCTCTGTCGAGTCTATACCTCAGATACCAAAAGGTTTCGCCAAATGTGCTACTATTAACCCTAATGTTAGGGCAACCCAGAACTACTCCATTATAGAAGATCTGGCTCAGATTCCATGTGCGATGTCTGCTTTAGAGGTACTCCAGTCGTGTTCTGCTCAAAGAAGTGATTTTCTTTTGGTAATGGATGCAGTGGATCCAAATAATTCTTTAGCTCTCACTTTTGATATGCATAATGTCAAAAAGAGACTTCCTCATCATATGGCTTTCCAAATAAAGTCTACTTACCGGAAAACCAACATTTTTTGGACGGTTATAGATGAGGGAGCTTCCACGTGCGTCATGTCAATGTCATGTTGGAAGGCCATTGGATCACCTTCGGTTGTTCCTTCACCCACACTCTTGACAACATTTGATGGTCATTCTCATAGGTCACACGAGATTATCTCGGCCTTTCCTATATGTGTTGGAGAAAAGGTCATTAACATCGAAGTAGAAATTGTTGATGCCAACCTAGATTACAATCTCCTCTTAGGACGGAATTGATTTATGAAATGGATGTCATCATTTCGACTGTATTTCGAGTCCTTTGCTTTCCTCATGAGGGGAAAATTGTTAAGGTTGATCAATTGGATTATTCTCTAGGCGATCCTCGGGCAGCCTCGAATTCTACTATTCTGATGGTGGATAACCCCCATCAACCTATAGAGAATATAGGATTTGGGATATACTCTTCCTTGATGGGTGTATTTGATCTTCCCCCTCCTACAGCTAGAATCGATACAATTTCATCCTCCAAGGAGCCTTTACGGAAAGAGTTTGTTCAAACTCATTATTTTTCGGATCCTGGGGCCTTACCTTCATCTGTGACCACATCAAATGATGCCAAGGTGGGTGAAATAGAACCTCCTATGTCTGCAGCAGAGCTTAGATATGAATCTACCAATAACTCTGCAAACGACCTTCCTACTCCTCCTTCAGAAAATGAGTTAGATGGTGATGCGGCCCCTACTTGGACCCTTGATTCCACTTCTACTTTGGATTGCTTGGATACAGTTTTTCCATCTGATGAAGCGATATTCGAAGCAATGATAGTTGTAGATCGACCATTGGAATATTTACATCATCGTTCATATTTTCGTCCTCCTTTGCATGAAGTCGAATCTAGGTCCTCCAGTCTGTCTACTAATGATGTTTGTACAGTTCCTTCGGCTCCAACACAGATGTTTGCCGAAGGTAATATATTGATTGGTTCAATGACTGTACCTATAAACATCCCTAGGAGCAAGCTGGTGGAGACCCCTAATGGGCTCTACCTCAATAAGTACTTTGCATAGGTTACAGCCGAGCAATGGCTTCTTTGTATATTTTGTATTTTTGTACATATCTTATCGGGGGTTTTCATGATATCGACACTTTTTGATATGCTTTGGCAGGTGTTTTTTGGAAATAATACTGAGAGGGGGGGGGGGGGGGGTGAATCAGTATTATCACATCAATAAAACTTTTTCATTTCCATATTCAGATTCATATATGCGACTTCCACAACTTCTTATGATTCAGTTAGTTGATCCTTAATGAGTGCATTAGAACATTATCAACCATATTAACAGTAAACAGGTGTAGTAAAATAGAACAGATCATCACACATAAGCCACACACATGAACACCATGATATAAGGTGGAAACCCAATGTGGGAGAAAACCACCTGCTGCAAGTCATCTCAATCTTCTTCTTAATAAGAAAATCCTTTTACAATATTTCTGTACTGGTGCAGTCTTATACCAGTACGCAGGCTTCTACCTGCAGAGAGCTACAACCCTCTCTCGTTCTCCAGTCTCTCCTGGAAGGGAGCTACAACCCCCATAGTTCTTGTACTAGCCGATCCATTTACTAGTACGCAGGCTGCTACCTGCTACAATGCTCCAAAGTTTTCAACTGCTACTGGAAGGGAGCTACCACCCCCTTAGCTCTTGTACTAGCTAAGATACTAGTACGTAGGCGCCGGCCTACAATATTCTCTCCTCCAGGTACCACGTTTCATACATTTTCAGACTGGATACTCCTGAAGCACAACACATAATCTGAAAGACCACGTTTCATCCAATTTTCATACTGGACCCATTAATATCATTGAAGCACATAATCAATCAATCTTCTGAATCACCCAAACACCATATCAATACATATACAAGGATAATATATGTGTTAGCACCCAGATCTAGTCCATCAGATCACATAAATATGAGTCATTATGATCCCGATCCAATATTAGTTCTCATCCATCAATACTGAAACTAAACACAATCAACCAAACAGGATATGCAGAATACTGACACCTTTAAACTGTCATCAGAACCCATCAACAACCAGAACCACCTGTGACTTCAAATATCATAGCTCAAATTGTATACGCTACTACAATGAACCAAACCTGCATACATACACGCTTACACCAAAGCCAACCCGCGTACAGATCTATAAATATTCAAACATGACTTGCAGTGATTTCAAACTTAAGTTATACCCAGTTTAGATCATTACAAGCGTCAATATACAGATCTAGAATAAGCATAATCAAATATATAGAGATAGTTCATTTCAAACCATTTGATCCCGGTCTATCCTTAGATCTTGTTCTCCATCAACCGGTGAGATCCCTCTTTAGCTCAGATCCAGATCTGTACCATAACCCAATCACAGTATTCCAGATGTAGCACTTTATCAGATATTCAATTAATCAAAAGATGCCTTGCCAAATGATCTCCTTCCTCTTTTATAGCCTTAGTCCTTTCTCAATACTACGGTCCAAAACCATAGGATCAAAAAACTGTTGGACTAATACCATGAACCAACCATGAAAGTGCGTGAGATCAACACTTTTGGATGCAATACCACGGGCCAAAACCATAGGATCAAAAATTGTCGGACCAATACCATGAACCAACCATGAAAGTGCGTGAGATCAATACTTTTGGATGCAATACCACGGACCAAAACCATAGGATCAAAAACTGTCGGACTAATACCATGAACCAACCATGAAAGTGTGTGAACTTTTCTCTTGCATGAAAGTGCGTAAACTTTTCTCTACATGAAATAAACTTTTCTCTGCATAAAAGTGCGTGAACATTTCTCTACATGAAATAAACTCTTCTCTGCTTAAAAGTGCGTGAAATTTTCTCTACATGAAATAAAATCTTCTCTGCATAAAAGTGCGTGAACTTTTCTCTACATGAAATAAACTTTTCTCTGCATAAAAGTGCGTGAACTTTTCTCTAGATGGAATAAACTTTTCTCTGCATAAAAGTGCGTGAACTTTTCTCTACATGGAATAAACTTTTCTCTGCATAAAAGTGAGTGAACTTTTCTCTACATGAAGGAAACTTTGTTGCACTATAATTTACCAAATAAATTTGCTGCACTATAATTTATCATTTGTGTGATTTGCCATCAAGGACAACACTTGTCTCATAATGCCAACAATCTCCCCCTTTAGACTTGTCATACTGAGAATTGTCATCTGATATCTCTTCCGTAGATTCATCTAGATATAAATAAGAGAGATGTTCTTTTATGAGTGGGTTGCCATCAAGTACAACACATGCATCATAATGCCAACAGTGTTGATGGATGACTTGGTCTATTTAGGATTCGTCGATGGTGCTAGTCGGCACACTCGGAACCTCGCTTCCGCAACTTGGGTGATTTATTATCCAACTGGTCAGTTGATGGTATCAAGGGGAGTATGTATTGGTCCAGTGCCAAATAATATGGCCAAGTATACTGCCGTCATTAATTTATTATCCAAAGCTATCTCTTATGGAATCGATTTGGTGGTAGTCTATCTTGATTCACAACTGGTAGTGTCACAATTGAATAACATCTATCGGGTTTGGGATCCTTGTTTATATCGCCAATATTTGAGAGTGAGGGTGTTGCAAAGATCATTTGTTTATATTACTTATTTGCACATTCCACAATCTAATAATTCATTAGAAGATTCTATCACTAATCAAGCTTTAGATTGGCATATCATTCATTCATCAAGATAAAATCAAACATCAAAAGTCGGAACTATATATATATATATATATATATATATATATATATATATATATATATATATATATATATATATATATATCATAAAATCACCCGTGTGTACATAAAGTGTGTCAAAAATAATATACAAAATCGGGACTAAAATGCCCATAATCATGTCCAGTACATCTAATGACCTGGCTTAGGATGAGCAGCTAAATAAGTGACCACCGCTTTGGCCACACGCCAAAAAGGGCGAACCTAGTCATGTGGCACTCCTACCATGTGGCGCTGCATATCCTTTGGTAGATCTTCTATGGCCTCCATCGGTACCCAATGGGTCAACCTCACCAAGTTTCATTGAACTGCGTATAAGACTCTCTCAGATTCCGTAGCTACCTCTTCGGCACCTCTTCCGCGACGCTTGTGCCACGGAAATCCGTCTGGTCGTACTGGACCCACATCTGGAACATGATCATTATATCAGTCATTTAATCCCATCAAAAATATCTTTAAGTTCATTTTCATATTTGAAAAAGACATAAAAATCATAAAAATTGATACAAGCTAGATTTGGGGGTTACCTGGTGATTTTGAGTCAATTTGAATGGTCAAATTCTTTGAGGGGCAAGTTTGCTTCTTTTTCTCCACAGCTTTTGCTCTCAGCACAAATGGTAACAATGGTGAGTCAAAAAACTATTTTATAAGCTTTGAAAATGTCAAATTTTTTCAAAACTTGATTTTTTTTTGTCTCATGTATCTTTTAACTTGGGAGCTTGGAGTGTCGAGAATGGGTTGTTTTTTAGGACATTTTGGATGCTTTTTCGAAAATTTCAAGTCAGTTCCATGACTGCTGACCCATCATGGCAGGTATCGTTTACTCACTGGCATATAGGTTAGGGAAGCCATTTTTCCGTTGCATTTTGCATACTAGCCTCCATTTGTCGATACACTTGCCATAGGGTCGATCCCATCGTGTTATGGTTCGTAAACCATCTTCACTTGCCGATTTTTTAAATCATGACAAAATGGTAGAGCCATCCTTTTCATGGGCATCGTAGTTAGTACCTCACTATAATTGGTTTCCCATGTTGCTTCATTGAGTAGGCTCGGGAGTTCTCTCTAGTCCCGCCATGACTTGTGCGTTGAAGACTCATTCCTCTTTGCTTCTTCGCTTCGTTCTAGCCTTATATGTTATGGAACTAGCTCAAGAAAAGATAGAAAAGAAAGATCAACGCCTTAGAATTCAGCCTCTTCGAGGGGGCAACCTCCTTTACATTACATAAATGAACAATTCTTGGATGATACAAATGACAAAACCTCCTTTCTATATATAGGAGTCTAAGGAGTCACAATATAATCTAGCCGACCTAACAATAATAATATAAAGCCACAAAAATAACAATAGAGGGATTCTATGGGGCACAGAAATAACAATATGGGGGTAATAGGGGCACAACAATATAAATAAGGGGTATAACTACAATAGTAATGGGGTAATCACTAGTATTATAGGGACCCAACATGCCCCTCTCCTTCAAAAAAGTGTTGTCCTCAACGCTTGAGTAGTTCTGGATACTTCTGCATAAAATTCTCATCCTCCCATGTGGAATCTTCAGCGGATAAGTTCTTCCACTTGATAAGATACTCTGAAATTGATCGATTTCGTAGCTGTCGAGTTCTTGTTTCTGTGACTGCTTCCGGTTCCAATATAATTTTTCCTTCCTCGTCAAGTTCTGGCAATATTGTTTGAACTGGGAGCTTGTCGCCTATAACCTTCTTTAAACATGAAACATGGAAAACTGGGTGCAATCGAGAAGCTGCAGGAAGCTCCAATTTGTATGCCATAGTACCAATCTTTTGCAACACCTTGTACGGACCATAATACTTTGGTGATAATTTATTATCCTTCTTAGCTTGCTTTAGGGACATTTGCTTATATGGTTGTAGCCGTAGGAATACCCAATCACCTACATCAAAACTTCTTTCACTGCGATGTTGATCTGCCTGTTGTTTCATTCTATTTTGTGCCAACACGAGGTTATCCTTTAAGAGTTGGAGGACTTGTTGTTGATGTTCGATGTGATGTTCCACTGCCTGAACCTTAGAATTTTCTCTTAAATATGATGTGATGGATGGTGGTTGATACCCATAAAGTGCCATAAATGGGGTCATTTTTGTTGCTGTATGGAAGGAAGTGTTATACCACCATTCAGCCAGAGGCAACCATTTGACCCATTGTGTCTGTTTATCAGATACAAAGCAACGAAGATATCCTTCCAAACATTTGTTTACTATCTCAGTTTGCCCATCAGATTGAGGATGATAAGATGAGCTATGAGCTAACTGAGTACCAAGACAAGAAAATAATTTTGTCCAAAAATTTCCAGTGAAAATGGGATCTCTGTCACTTACAATAATCTTTGGGTTTCCATGTAGCTTTTGAACTGTTTCCATAAATGCAGTAGAAACTGTACTGGCTTTAAATGGATGTGATAATGCACAAAAGTGTGCATACTTGGTAAGTCTGTCAACTACCACCATGATGACACTCTTTCCCTCAGACTTGGGTAAACCTGTGATAAAATCCATTGAAACCTCCTCCCAACGTTGGCTTGGAATGGATAAAGGTTGTAATAGACCCGGTGTCTTAATTGTTTCAACTTTATTTTGTTGGCAAACCAAACATTCCGCCACAAACTTTTGAATATCTGATTTAAGGCCATCCCAAAAAAATTCCTTCTTAACCCTGTGGTAAGTTTTTAAAAATCCTGAGTGCCCTCCTAAGGGAGAAGTGTGCAATTCCATAAGAATCTTTTGTTTTAGCTGGGAATTCTTACAGAGGTATAAGCGATCTTTGTACCATAACGAATCATTTTGCCAGCTAAATGTATCAGAAGTACTGGAATCTTGTTGTAGCTTTCGAATAAGTGCCCACACTTCTTCGTCATTCTTCCATTCCTCCCTTGCTTCGTTTATCCAATCTGGTTGGATAATAGAAATGGCACACAACAATGCTTCCACATCCTCATCCTTTCTTGAGAGTGCATCTGCCACCACATTTTGCTTCCCTTTTTTGTAGATGATTTCAAAGTCATAACCCAACATCTTTGTGACCCACTTTTGTTGCTCTTCAGAGGATAATCTTTGTTCTAAAAAGTATTTAAGGCTATCATGATCCGTTTTTACCTTGAAGTGTCTTCCCATTAGGTAGGGTCGCCATTTCTTAAGTGCATGGAGTATTGCCAACATTTCCTTCTCATAAATAGCTTTGCTTAAAAACTTTCCCTTGATTGGACGACTTTCAAAAGCAATGGGTCTTTCATCTTGCATTAGAACAGCACCAATTCCATTTCCTGAAGCATCACATTCCACAATAAAGGTTTTTGTGAAGTCCGGTGTAGCTAAGACCGGTGCTTGGCACATTGCCTCTTTAAGATGTTCAAAGGCCTTTGTTGCTTCCGGAGTCCATGAAAATGAATCTTTCTTCAATAATGTTGTTAGAGGTGCTGCTATTCTCCCATAATTCTTAACAAACTTGCGATAATACCCTGTCAACCCAAGAAATCCTCGCAGATGCTTTATGGATGTGGGGATTTTCCATTCCTTAATGGCTTTAATTTTGCTAGGGTCTACCTTAACTCCTTCATGAGATACAATATGACCCAAATATTCCACCTCCTGGACTCCAAAGAAACATTTGGATCTTTTTGCATATAATTGTTTCTCCTCCAATAGTTGTAGCACCCTGTCAACATGTTCAACATGATCCTTCCAAGACTTGCTGTAGATTAGTATATCATCAAAAAATACTAACACAAATTTTCTAAGGAATGGTTTGAAAATTGAATTCATCAAACCTTGAAATGTTGAAGGTGCATTGGTAAGGCCAAAAGGCATGACCAAAAATTCATAATGACCCTCATGAGTTCTAAATGCCGTTTTCGGAATGTCTTCAATCTTCATTCTGATTTGATGATATCCCGAACGAAGATCCAACTTGGTGAAGTAAATTGATCCATGCAATTCATCCAGTAATTCATCAATGACAGGAATGGGGAACTTATCTTTAATAGTGAGCTTGTTGAGCTCCCTATAATCTGGACACATGCGCCATGATCCATCCTTCTTGTGCACCAATACTACTGGAGCTGAGAAAGAACTTTGACTCGGTTGAATTATACCAGCCTCTAGCATTTCTGCAACCATACGTTCAATTTCACTTTTTTGGACATAGGGATATCTGTACGGCCTGATGTTTGGAGGAACACTTCCTGGAATCAGATGAATAGCATGATCATGATCACGCATAGGTGGGAGACCTTTGGGAGTCTCAAATACCTTGGAATGATTGTCCAGGACTTTTTGGAGATCTGGAGAAATAGATGATTCCAATGTGGAAACATCTAGCGAACATAATTGTGCAATTACACCTCTTTGCTCCTTTTTTAGAAGCTTTGTCATGCCATTAGAGCTGATTATCTTTCCTGGTTTCCCTGCAATACCCCTTAATTCAACTTCCTTTCCTTCCACAGAAAATTTCATGAAAAGTTCTTGAAAATTAAAAGCTATTGTACCCAAGGATTGTAGCCATTGGACTCCTAGTACAACATCAGCACCTCCCATTGGAATGGAAAGCATTGGGCTAGTCAATACATATTCTCCCATGGATAGCTTGATATTATGGCACTTTCCAGAACAATTTATTGTTCCTCCATTTGCAATCATCACTTGACACTCTGGTGCTGGATATAGGAAGCAATTCAATTCTTTTGCTACCCTACAATGAATAAAATTGTGGGTGCTTCCTGAATCAATCAACACTATTACCTTTTTCTTCTTGATTTGTCCTTCTATCTTGATGGTTTGAGGAGTGGTAATTCCCGCCAATGCATTACAAGATATGGTCGGATTTATTTGTTCTTCATCTAGGCTTTGTTCCTGGAATATATCCTCTTCTTTTGACCTTTCTTGCTCCTTTTCTTCTTCCTCTTCACAATCTATGTAGAATAATTTCTTCTCAGCACACTTATGACCTTTTGTGTATTTGCTATCACAATTGTAACAAAGCCCTTTTGCTCTTTTTTCTTCCAATTGTTGTGGTGTCAACCTTGTAGGTTGTGGAAGACTATGGGCAACAACACTTCCGTCTTTATAGTTGTGAATGGTATGCTTCCTAGTTGCCATAATTTTGCTTTCCATTTTTCTTGCTAACCTGAATGCCTTCTCTAATGAATCAGGTTCCCAAAGGCGCACATCATGTTGGATATTATCCTTTAAAGACCCTATGAACACATCAATCCTATGCTCCTCTGGAATATCTTTTACCCTTATGTTCAATTTTTGGAACTCCTCAATGTGCTCCATTATTGAACCCTTTTGTTTGAGACTTATCAATTGGCTAAAAAAAGTGTTGCTTTTTGTATCCTCATAATGTGCTATCAATTCTTCCGTAAAAATTGCCCAAGTGATAAATTGTTTACGAGAACAAAGCCATTGATACCATACAAACTGATTTGGTTCCAAATATAAAGTTGCCATACGTACCTTTTGTGTGTTTTGCACATTATTGAGATCGAAGAATTGCTCCATCTGTAATATCCATGTGGCGGGATCCTTGCCATCAAACTTCCTCATATCGATTTTTGGAACATGGTGAGTCTTCGATCCAACATTAGAGTCTATGGAATCATGATTAACATTTCTTTTGTTCTCATCATGAGTTTCCTTTAGTACTCTTTCACCATTAGTGACCATTTCTTGTAGCAACTTATTCATATTTATCTTCAATTCTTCCATCTTATCATCCATGCCATCAATTTTAGCGTCCATGCCATTCACCTTAGCTTCCATGCCATCCATCTTAGCTTCTACGCCTTTCTTTAAACAGTCCATCTTAGCTTCTACACCTTTCTTTAAACCATCCATCTTAGCTTCTACATATTTCTTTAAACCATCCATCTTAGATTCTGTTCCTTTTTGTGCAAGGGACAGTTGTTGCACTTGGTCTTGTAATTTTGATATATCATGTTGCATTTCTTCCTCTTCTTCATGAGTCATGCTAGAGCTTTCAGGTTCCTTACTAGGTGTTTGCATTTTCTTTCCTCGGGGCATCAGTTACCGATAATAATGCTCTACTATGCCCTTTGAATTCCTTCAAAATAAATTTTCAAACCAAGCTTAAGCAAAAATTTAAAAAAAATCTACACACCTTTTTTCACTTTGTAGGAGCTTGATATTGCCTCTGATGTATCTCTGTACTTTCCAATCATCTAGTTCTGAAATTGTGACCTGTAGTAGCTCTCTGTGTCCTCTTTCCAATGCCACCAGTCTGATCCAAATTGGATTCTCCAAGAAAGAGTTATGCACAATCTCCCAAGATGACCTGATTATAGACTTTCAGTAGAGTGAACTTGTATGAAGTGCCACGTGTACAATTTTCGACCTTTGGTTCTGAAAAAGATATACAAGAAACTACAGTCCATCCTCTTTTTGTACCTTCTTACGAAATTTCAATCCGATCCCCAGAGAGAAAGTTATGACGATTTTCCCCAGGTCACCTGTTTTGAATGTAATTCAGGAGTCTGCAAAAAGACCAACTTCCTCAGATCATATCTCCGCAAATATCGCGCGAAAAGATCTGAAATTTGGACCCAAGGTTCAGCGTGATTTCTTCTCAAATGGGTTTTTTTTTACAACTTCTGAAACGTCACAGAAAAAAAGTTATAGCGAAAATACCACGATGACCTGTTTGGAGCAGCGAAACCCTAGAATCCAAAGCTCTGATACCAAATGTTATGGAACCAGCTCAAGAAAAGATAGAAAAGAAAGATCAACGCCTTAGAATTCAGCCTCTTCGAGGGGGCAACCTCCTTTACATTACATAAATGAACAATTCTTGGATGATACAAATGACAAAACCTCCTTTCTATATATAGGAGTCTAAGGAGTCACAATATAATCCAGCCGACCTAACAATAATAATATAAAGCCACAAAAATAACAATAGAGGGATTCTATGGGGCACAGAAATAACAATATGGGGGTAATAGGGGCACAACAATATAAATAAGGGGTATAAATACAATAGTAATGGGGTAATTACTAGTATTATAGGGACCCAACATTATACCCTAGAGGATCCTTTGTGTTGAGTTGTACTACTGCATTGCATTTTGACCATTTGCACCTCTTGGCCTTGAGCCGGCTTCACTTGGACTCATGTTTAAACCACCTTTTTACCATGTCTTCTGCAAAAATCAAACTTGCAATCTCTTAGCTTTTGCAACTTGACACACCTTCAGACTTGTGGAAGGAACATCCCTTTGAGTGTCCTTGACCAGTTTCACCTCCCTGCATTGAGCATAGGAATGTTCCCATCCCAGGAACTAGATCATCTGTTTCACCGACACTCGTTCTTTCCACTATACTATAGCATTCTTTTATTCTTTCTCCAGCTTAAAGAAAAAGACAAAAAATATTTATATTCCAAAAAAAGAGCGGGAGCGGGACAACATTTCCATTTATTGTTGGCAACTAGAGTCAGTCGTGTTGCCCTTGAACAAAGCACTCAAAAGAAAGTCTCTCCTCCATTTGGGAGAGATTTAGTTTGACTTAGGTATGCCTTAACCTTGTTATTGGGTCAGTTCTCCTCTGATTGGTTATCTCTTCCAATCATATGGAGAGTTCGTTCGTGCCTCCTGCATGACAAACTTATACAGAGTCATCATATGCTACCACATGGTCATCATTGAGTCATGCTTTTGTTCAAGGGAAGTAAGCGTAAGTCGACCTCTCTGCGGTGTCTCTTGACCTATTTTTCAATCGGCCATCCCTGGCTGTCAATGTCTTGTCTATCATCACATTAGTTATATTGGTCCTTTACTCATGCCGGTTTGAGAAGGTCTCCATTGACTTCTTGTTGGTGGGTCTTGTCCTTATCGATGACAACATCTTGCTTTGAGGACAGGCCTAGAGCTGCACCCTGGCCCTATTTTCATTATTGATAGGTCAGCTTGTGCTCAGTATCGATCAGTATCATGGGTCTTTGACTGAGTGGTTTCCCTTGTGATTCGACATCAGCTTTCATTATCACACATTGGGATTTATGCAGTGCCTTGGTTTCCATTTGACCCTATTGGTGGATTCCTCGCCTCTGTGTTAGCTTTCATCATTGGTTGGTTTAGAGGGTTTCTATTGTGCGCCAGCTACATCTTGTGTATGCTAGAAATGTGCTTCGTTCAGGTTACTACATCTTTTTTTGTCTGATTCCTTCCACATTATTGGCCTATGGGTTACACTCGCACTAGGTTGATGAAGGATGCCTTAATGCCTTCCTTCTAGCGAATCTTTCCCTATCGACTACGACTCATTGCTCTGGGGCAAAGGTCTAGAGTCCATTTGGCAGTACCTTGGGGTTTGCAGTCATCAGTGGCAGATCCTTCGATATTGACAGTGGGAAACCATCATTGTATCTTGATTGATAGATTCTTACAGATGTTCGACTTCAGCTCATCTATTCGCACTTGTTAGATTGTACTGGGTACCTTGACTCTCATTATCATTATCGGTGAGTAGTATCGCATTTGTTAACATTATATATCAATGACCGGTAATCAAACGATTTCTCACATGGTCGACTTCAGATCATTTATTCCCATTGTGTAGAAATGTACCATGGCGGTCGGTGAAGACCTTGGGTTGCATTAGCATTCTTTGGTTCACTTGTCAGTTGCTCCTATTGCTACTAGTTGACACCATTCCACATTATATGTTGCAGTCCTTCACAGCGACATCCTATATGCTGGCATCCGAGTTGCGATGTAGTACCATCTTATTCCATCATGTTCATTTGGTACTATTGGGATCAGTTTTTGACATCAGTGATCAGCTCCATCTTTCAGCTTCATTGATCATCTTCTTATATGTGATATTCATACATGTACTTGTTCGATCATGATCAGATGATCCATTATGTACTTTCAGTTCCTTATACTTGTATACATAGTGGATCCGCTTGTACTTGATATGCAGACATGCTTTACTTTCTCTGAGCATGGGTATGCCCGCCTCAGATAGTTGTTTCTTTCTAATCTTCTTTTGCTGGCTTGGCAGGCTGAAATCTGGTGAAGTCCTTCTCGGTTTTTGACAGGTTTCCTTTCCGTATACTTAATACATTTCAGCCATCATGTTCCCCTTCTAACCTCATATATTAGGGGGCATCTATTATAGCTCCAAATACCACCTTATGTATTTGTGATGCTTGGTTTATGGCCTAGGGCAACCCCTCCTTCCAGACTTGGTCCAAATATTCAAAAAATAGTGTTTTACTCCCTGTACGTGACTTTTCCCTGTATTAAATGCGTGTACATGCGGGTTAGTCTATACCCAACCCATGTATATGTCTTAAAACACTTAAAAAAATTAAATTTCCTTAATTATGGGCGGAGATCACAGGTTTTACCTGTTGATTACCTATTAGTGCCCGTGGCCCAATTGTTCCCAACTGTTTCCCAACTAAAAAACTACTTTGGGAGAAGTATAAAAAGACTTCAATGGGAAGGCCTTAAGGAGGAGAGAAAATAGAGAATTACTCTGCTGAGATTATCCCCTAATCAAGTCTAAAGATCCTTGTGCTTCAAGCACTTCCCCAAGTTCAGGAAACCCTTGTTTCCTTGAGAGTTGATATCCTTTCACTTGTGGGAGATATCCTTGTGTTGGTTAAGGAAGAAGCCTTTTGAAGACCAGGACTGGACGGACCTGGAGGATGGTTTCTCTTGGAGCCGGAAGAGGAAGACTCAGGTGAACTCCTTCTATGTTTTGATTATAGTTATCTGCAATAAGAGAAACATTGTCTTGTTCCTGATATCAACTTTGTTCATGCATCTGATGTTATTATTATGGTTTATGTATGAATGACTATTTCAATGTATAACTAACCATCTACTTATATGCTATAAAGTTGATTTTACTATAATGCTTTATTTATATGTTGTTGTGTGTCTTTGAATTGGTTGTTTTGTAGGTTCAAAGATCATGAGGAGTTGCAGAGGGTTTGAACCCTCGCTGGAACTACCCGAACAAAGGACCCCCGGGTATGTACATCCTCGCATAGTTTGCTCGTTTAAGCATTTTTCTTGAGTTATTTGCTTGTTTCTTGTTGTGGATTACTCCTGCTCTACTAGGGTTATGACCCAAAGCCCTAGGGGACTTTATCCCTTAACACTCCTCCAATCTTTTATCTGATGATCCTTCTTCTTCTTGTGTGGTTGTCCTTGCATTTTCTAATTGGATCTCCTGAAACACATAGGAAGCTTGCAATCCTTGGCCTTATGGCCAACATTGTCACACACGAAACATCTTGTGTGACCAAGGAAATGAGGAATCACTTTATGTCTTATATTGATATGATTTCTATTCCTTGCATGTGCTCTGCAATCAATATCCCTATGGCCAAAATCATTGCATCAGAAACAATAACCATAAAATGGAATATTATACCTGATGGATGGAGATCTTCATTGCATGCATGCTCGATGTAGTTTCTCCTTTGGCTACTCCATTTGTTGAGAGGATTTGATCTCTCTATTATTGCAACTTGATTCTATGTGTCCATGAACTCCACGCTTGTAACATTTCTCAATTCTATTCTTCTTCTTTGGTCTTATTATCTTATTTTTCTGCTTCATGCATGGCTAGTGATTTTACTGTCGAATATTCATTTTCTTGCTACCACTAGATACTCCAATAATTACTTATTTGCTTGTAGATGCTTGAGCACTAGTTTTGAACCACTCCAATTCTTCTTTTGCAGAATTGCTTCACCCTTCAATTTTTGAAATTCATCCTCCAACTCATTATATTGCTTCCTCATTTCAATTTCAATCTTCATTCCCTTTTGTTACTGAGTTTTTAGATCTAAAATTTCTTCTTCGAATGCACATTCCTTTTCTTCAAACATTTGTAGCAGCATCTGTAGATCTTTATTTTCAGCCATGAGTTTTTGAATTTCTACTTCTAGATCCATTATTTTTGATTGCTCTTCAAGATTGATGCTCGATCTCTCACTGCTATCACTAGTTCCTTCATATTCTTCTTGTGAGGAGGATTGATTTGTTACTACAATAAAATTAGAATCCTTTGCATTTTTCTTCATTTATGAAAAATGAAATTTTCCTCCAAGATACAAATTTTGCAACCTGTCCAACATCTCTTTGGCAGTCTCACAATGCTTCACATGCATGCTATCATATTTTGAAATAATATTCAAAATATTTGATTCATATTTAACTCCATATTCATCTGATAGCAAAATATATTCATAAACGGATAAAAAATACGAATCCAAATTCACTCTCCAAGTTGTAAGTTTACCTTCATGAAGTACTGGAATACCTTGCTGATCTATTTCAGAAAATTTACAAAATTTCTACCAAAACCTCCAAGATACACTCTCCAATGATAAAGCTACAAATGAGAGCCCTGCTCTGATACCAACTGTTGGAAACTAGTTCACTACTGAGAGGTAGGGCGGGGGGGGGGGGGGGGGGGGGGGGGGTGAATCAATAGTGAGAGCACATATAAAAATTTTCTCCAATTATTAATCTCTTTGCCATGCACAAACTAAAATACAAAACAATAGATCAGAGCATCAAAATAGACAAGCAACCATAAAATGAATCAAAAAAATAGAAATAAGTGTTTCTGGTGGAAAACCCTTCACCAAGAAAAAAACCACCCTGCTACTCAAATTATATTATGTCAAATAATTATTTACATAGAGTTACAAATATGGCTACTATCAAATGGATATTGTTTCTCATGCAGATCTACGGACCACCATCTGATGAAGGCCACCACAATCAATGATCCACACCTAGTTTCTCTTGAACTATCAATCGACTCTACAGACTTTGATCTGCTGGACACCACAATGATCAACGAGCCTCACCTACTTTTTGCTGAACCATCCAACCACCATTGGATTTGAGAAATCTACTCACTTATATTGATTTCTCCAGAGTCACCCAACTCTTCCCCTTTATGCAGTTCTCCTTTCAAACATTTTCAAACTGGAACCGAGAACTACTCAACATGAGCACTACAGTAACATAGCAACAAATCACAAATAAAAATCCAAAACTCCAAATACTCCACAAGTAACAATACAATCACCAATCACTACTCTATACCACACTTCATCTTCTCACTCACAACTCAAATATGATGGTGTTGATGGTGTTGGACCTGCCAACATGTCAGGGGATCTCCCCGGTAAGAAGTCCCAACTTGACCTCAGACCGTTTGGTGTAGGAGTCCCAGCAGTGGGTCGTACGGTACCGCGGTTGTGCGTAAAGATAAGTAGGATGTCCTTGTTGGTAGCAAGGGTGTGACATGTAGAGTGAGCCAAGGAAGGTGCATGAATGGTTCTAACACAAGGAAAGTGGGGTGAGTGCACCCCCTGGAAACTTGTGGAAACACACGGCTTGGAAGGGAACACATGAGCAAAGATGCATGAAAAACTGGAAGGCAAGTGAACCAATAATCCAAAGTGATGGTTAAACCAATAGAACATCTCGGTAAGTTTCATACATACATATACAGAAAGAGTCTATACATACATGCGTAAGCAAATAGATACATATATCATTAGGGTAACCAAGATAATTGAAATACAATAACAACACATGCATGAAACATGTTGGCTCTGTTATATTAAGAAGTGAAAGTTCCAATCATACAGTACAACCGTGACCAACCACTAGTCTTGATAATGGAATGTTACAGTCATTGTTGCCTGCTCCTCCAAAGAGATGTACTAGCTCTACACTGTGGAGAAGTCAAGGCTCGTTAATACTCTCCAAGCTTTCTCTAATATACTCCTATCGGAAGCTTGACTGCCCAAAATCCTTTATAATGAGTTATGAGGTTCTATAAATAGAAAAGGGTGGGGTGACCCTTGACATTCCCCTTTGTGACTCTTCACCTACCCTCATGACTCTTCAACTACTACATGAATGTTACATTCAACTATTGACACTTGGAATTTCACTCTACAAGATGTTACATACACTCTGTACATGTACCCATGTGAGACAAAATAGGCTTGAGCAAGCCATGCAAGACATCACTAAGACTCAGACAGTTGTGGGAAGACCAACTCTTCGACATCCTCATGATGATCGATGGTGGCGGACTGATGCCAAGCTTGGTTTTCCTTGATGGTGTCCTCTACTTAATGGTGATATCTCGTTGAAAGTGAAATCTTGCCTCCATTGCATTCTGGTACACTGATATGGCTCCTTTATCCAACTCGTTTGATAACATGCACATCATCATCTTGAGTGTAGCTAGACCAACAACATACTAATGCATAGTGTATGTGTTGATTTTCAAGTGTGTACTGGTGACTATGTGCATCAACTTGTCGAAATACATGTTCAAGTCTAGACAAACTTGGTTCTTGTCTTCACCTCGGTGAGTGTGCCAATGAGTGGGATCTCATGCGTGCACATAATAACATCCATGCTCCTAAACACCCTTGCATGCGATCAAAATCACTTCTCACCCTATCTGCTTCATGCCAGCTATTAGGTTGGGTCTATAACCTGTATGGGTGCAGTTTCATCAGTCTATGTATGTTGCACCTCTTGTCGTACATGTTCCTACTGCAACTCCTCATCTCGTCTATGCAACTCATGTTCTTCCTTGAGTTGCCACTTCAGCACCTGCAACTCATTCTCTATTTCTCTCTCTTCTTTCACGTGATCCTCTTGTCACACTATCACCTCATAGCCTCAATCTCCAAAGCTGCTTCCATCACAAGTGGATCTACTTGAACTTGCAGCTATGCTTCGCCTCTGCACTGTCAACAACCTTCCTCATTTGTCGCATGCAAGTCTGGTATCTTTTGTTGCTGCTGATGGTGTTGATGTCATTGCCATTTCATCTTGATATCATTGTCCATGAAGAACTTGATGTCTTCATAGATAGGTAAGTTTATAGACATTTGATCGACTGCATCCCCAATTGCGCTCTCAACTGTGTCTTTGACTATGCTCTCCTGGAAGCCATTGTACTTGTGTTGTTGAGAGGCTGACGAACACCTGTCATACTTGGAGACATAGCAACACTCCTGGAAAGCAATATGTTAGTTGAAAACCAAAACAAATTGGAGGACTGACATGCAACATACATGTGTGACTGTCTGTGAAGATTGCACAATTTTCACTGGGAGGCTGGGAGACTGACTGCGAAAACTACGCAAGGCACAGTTCGGGTTGTCAAGAGGCTGACTAACTACTGGAACTATGCAATGCACAATCTAGCCTGGCCTGTTGAGGACTGAAATTGCACAATGCACAATTTCAGTCAACAGTGACATGAAAACCAGCAAACTGTATGCGCAGTTTTTGGGGCCAGCAAGGCACTTCCTCCCATAATTGTGCAATGCAAGCCTGGAGGTCAGTGTTGGGCTAGACTTGTGCAATTTATGGAGGGAAGGCAGAGCCTTCACTTCTAGAAATGCGCAATGCTAGCCGGGCAAGGCAAGGTCTAGGCTAAGGCAGCCCAAACTCGCTAACGAGCGAATGAAAACATGAGAATGCATGTTGAAACTGAGTGTAAACAAGAGTGAATGATCATGCATGAAAACAGTAAGTTCAGGATTCAAAAAATGGGAAAAAATGCATGTGTGTGAAGCGGGTCACCGCAACGGCAACCATCGGTGCAAAAACAGTTTCATGCATGCGATAGCAATGAGATGTAAACAAAAACTGAAATAGTGCTTCTAAAGCTAAAATACATTAAAACGACAACAATCACTCATTGAAATCAATTAGACAACACTTACACAAAGCGAAACACAAAAAGTGACAGAAATGCAATGAAAGACATGAGAAGAAGACTTACTCTAAAACAGCTAAGGTGAAAGTGCCGAAGATTCCTGGATGCGATGTGGGATGTCAGAGATACAAGATTGATGTGAGGAATGAGCTTTGTAGCGTCTGGTTCATATTTTTTGATATGATCGAGGTTATGACGTGCATGTCACAAATCTAGGAAAAAGCGATACTTGGCAAGAGGTTTTTGAAATTATCTTTGCATGTAACCTCAAGCTGCTAAAAGTAGATCCCTCAAATCTAGGGATGCCTTTTGCATACTACCTTTTTCTATTTCGAGAAAAGTAACCCATGCATGCAAATCAATTTTGTTCAGTCCCGGAGGGAACCGATCAACCCTGAAGGTACATGCATTGGTTTGCAAGCCTGGGATGAAAATTTTCACAGTTTCTAGGCTAAGCAGAGTTGGTTGTTTGTCAGGCATTGCACAATTTCTGGGTTGAGCAGGTCACTGCCTCCCAGAATTGCGCAATTTCTGGGCTGAGGCCCAGTGCTAGGTCAGATTGTGTAGTTTTCTGAGGGAGGACTACTTGACTGTTTCGCACAATTCTGGAGCCCAACAGGCTGCCCAACTAATTCATGCAATTTCTGGAGGGAAGATTGGTTCCCCTCCAGAATTGTGCAATTTTCTGGGGGAGTCTCTCAGCCAGCAAATAGTCTAAGTCTGGAATATCAGCCTGCGGGAGGGAGACAAACAAGCTAACATGCATAGGCCAGTAGGCCACTGAAACTTAGCTCAAGCCTAAGTACTTGACAATGCAAGAAATGTCACTAAGGATGGTTGGTAGGGAAGCTCCAAAACGAGGCTAAGACAAAATTTTGGAGGGTGGTTGTAGCCGCTACAACACTTGGTGACACACTGGTAGATCTCCGGCTCTCTGCATGGACCTTGTTCATGAAAAGCAAGTCTAACTCCTCCGGAAATATTGTTTAGTTCTCTAATTGTCTTGGCTTCCACATTTTCTTAATTGTAAGATGTAGCATCCACCATGCTCTTGATCGGTCAGCACACATTCCAAGCCAATCCAACACAATTGTTTTGATTGGGATGAGGGGTATATTGGTGCACAAGCCATATGATAGTCAGAGTTTAAGTTTTCATCTCTTTTGTTGCTTCGCTGCCAACAAACCTGGACAGTACCTCGGCGGAGTTACTTGTATCACCTCTCTGTGCAGGAAGCCTTTCTCTTCTTTTTCCTTATTCATTTTGATTTTTCTGAACCTTTTCACTTTTTCACATTTTCATTTTTTTTTCATTTTTCGTAACTGTGCATAGCACTTATTCATTTCAGAGGAGGAAGAGGGATCCCAACTTATTGAGAGCAGAAGAGGTTGTTCCTTCAGAGAAGTAGTTTTTATATACCTATGACGTGCTTGTTAAGGTTTTTCCCCCTCACCTCACTCTACTTGAATGAGATGAAAAGGATTAACCCAAAACAACCGACTAGAGTAGGTGACACTAGTTAGCGTGCAAGCATTGTGTTTTCACCAAGTCTCACTTCGATCAGAACATATTTTCCACTGATGTATCATGGAATAAAGACAACAAGTTCTTCATAGATAGGCAGGACAATAGATAACCAAGTATTGATAACTGCACAAGTCCTCTTGTATTTTACCCGGCTTGCTTCAAGAGTCACACACAGTTTCATGCGAAACTAACCTACGAACATAAACAAGCAAATAAACAACAGAAAAAAATGAAAGCAAAAGTAAATGTGTAAGCAAAGCGAGTAAGAAAACAAGAAGGCAAACAAATAAACATGCAAAGTAAGAAGGAAACATGCATGCAAAAAAACAATCAAAAGAAAACACTACTCCTACTCCTAAGCTAACGGTGCATGGGTCTACTCACATAAAGTGATACTTCCAATGCAGCCACCGACACATTGGTCGACCCATGTTGGTAAAGGCATGCTTCATGAACAACACAATAGTGTGAACTAGTAAACATGAAAGATATAATAATGAAGACAAACACACTATGGGCTTAAGTGTGTCCACAAAAAATAAGTGAGTGAAAGCGCATGACATGTACCATGTGGACTTTCCATGGTGTTTTGCTATACTTTGTGCATATGTTAAGCATACGCATTCTATTAACTCTGATATGCAAGAAACCGTGAGGAAGGTATACCAATTACGTTGGGCAAGTGTGCTTACTATGTAAGATTCCTCCAATGAAAGAGCAATGGGATCGTGTAATTCGAGTGGAGGAAGCGAGATCTGAGCGTTGGATTGATATTTAGTGCATACAAATGAGTGATGAGGAGGCTTGCATGTTTAAACAATTTCCTAATCAGAAGTGAAACCAACCTCAGGACAATGAGGGCCTAACATAACCATCAGCTTGGGCTGAAGTGCCTCGACAGCCTGCGGGGTTTTGACTTCGTTGATAGGTAGATTATTGGAGACCAGTGGCTTAGACAGATTAACAGTGAGTGAACCAACATCATGATCAAATGGAGAAGTATAGATATCATGACATCCATGATCATAAAATTCAAGATGTTCATCAGCATCCTCATGATTTGATGAATCACATAGATGGGTATATGAGAAGAAAGAATGCTCACCCTCTGCATTTCCAGAAAAAGCAAATGAAAAATCAAGTGGATGTTCAGTGAATGATTTTTTTCTCTCCATTGTGGGATGGTGGACTGACATTCAGTGTGTTCGGCGAATGATCAACAATGGTTGCATCTGTAGACAAAGATACACACGCAAAATTGGGGATGGTAGAATCACCAAAAATGTTTGGGAGAAACGAAGGAAGCGCGAATAGCAAGGAATCATCCTTCACCATCGGTTGATGTTCAAACTCCTAGTCATACTCTTCAGGAATGATAGTGTAGGTTGGTTATGCGACACCAACTTCGTCGATAGCTTGATCCTCGTTCACAACAGGTGTAGAGTCTAGAATGGAAGAACACAAGACAGTGCAATCCGAAGGATCAACAAAACACAAAGACGAAGGTTAAGGTAAGACATGCATGTGACAACCCATGGTTTTCACAACCAAATCTGGGAAAAAATTGAGAGAAGTGATGTTGGGAGGATGTTACAGTTGAACAGACGTGTGTGCTTGTTCTCCCACATTCTACAGTGGTGGAGCTATTTGATGAGAGGACGGCTGACCGTCACTTGTGACAGCGACCGTGTCCATTTGTGATTGCATAGATGCATCACCAAAGTATGCTGAGCGAGATTTGAAATTCAACTTCTTCTTGGGATTGAAATATTTGTTAAGGAAATATTCAAATCTTTCCATTAGATACTGAAATTTCATCTGACTTTTCAAAGCTTCAAAGTGCAATACACGGAAGCAGTCCCAAAAATCCTTAGACGATTCTTGCAGAGTCTTCCATTGTTTTAACAGTTTTTTGTTAAGAGGTTCTAGATCGAAATGATGGGAAGTAGATTCAATGAGATAACATAATTGGTCAAGTGAGTACATGCTGCCGGGTGGCAGACTACAACACCACCATTGTGGGGTTTTGCAAAGTGTGTATTCAAACAACAGGTTGGCCTCTTCATCAGAGAATTCATCTACATCATCAAGAAATGCATAGAATTCTTGTAAGTACACAAGCTAGGCAACTTTGCCTTCACCATCATACGTGAATTCTCACAAGAGATAAAAAAAAACTCCCTCGTGATGTCGAGAAGTTCGGCATGTGAAAAACATCGCGGAGGGATGATTTTGACAGTATCCATGATGGATGTGCGAAGGTTCAAACAGGATGAGAGGAAGCAGCTTGTCATCTGGCCCTCCTTCTAGTGCCAAAATGTTGACAGTGCTGGACCCGCCAACATGTCAGGGGATCTCCCCAGTAAGAAGTCCCAACAAGGCCTCAGACCGTTTGGTGTAGGAGTCCCAGCAGTGGGTCGTACTGTATTGGCTTGAACGCGGTTACGCGCAGAGGTAAGTAGGATTTCCTTGTTGGTAGCAAGGGTGTGACATGTGCAACAAGCTAAGGAAGGTGCATGAATGGTTCTAACACTCAGAAATTGGGGTGAGTGTGCCCCTTGCAAACCTGTGGAAGCACGCAGCTTGGAAGGGAACACACAAGTAAATATGCATCACAAACTGGAAGGCAAGTGAACCAACAATCCAAAGTGATGGTTAAACCAACAGCACATCTCGGTAAGATTCATACATACATATATAGAAAGAGTCTATACGAACATGCGTAAGAAAACATATACATATATCATTATAGTAACCAAGATAATTGAAATACAATAACAACAAATGCATGAAACATGTTGGCACTGTTATATTAATAAGTGAAAGTTCCAATGATACAGTACAACCATGACCAACCACTAGTCCTGATAACGGAATGTTACAATCATTGCCACCTGGTCCTCCAAAGAGATGTACTAGCTTTGCACTATGGAGAAGTCAAGGCTTGTTACAATACTCTCCAATATTTCTCTAAGATACTCCTATCGGAAGCTTGGCTGCCCAAAATCCCTTACAATGAGTTATAAGGTTCTATAAATAAAAGGGGGTGGGGTGACCCTTGACATTCCCCTTTGTGGCTCTTCACCTACCCTCATGACTCTTCAACTACTACATGATTGTTACATTCAACTATCGACACTTGGACTTTCACTTTACAAAATGTTACATACACTCTGCACATGTACCCATGTGAGACAAAATAGGCTTGAGCAAGCCATGCAAGACATCACTAAGACTTGGACATTTGTGGGAAGACCAACTCTTTGCATTCCTCGTGATGATTGATGGTGGCGAACTGATGGGAAGCTTGGTCGTTCATGATGGTGTCATGTGCTCAACAGTGATATCGCGTTGAAAGAAAAATCTTGCCTCTGTTGCATTCGGGTACACTGATATGGTTCCTCTGTCCAACTCATCTAGTAACATGCACATCATCGTCTTGAGTGTAGTTGGACTAGCAACATACTAATTCATAGTGCCTGCACTGATGTTCAAGTGTGTGGTGGTGACTATGCACATCAACCTGTCGAAATACATGTTCAGCTCCAGTTGGACTTGGTTCTTGTCTTCGTCTTGGTGCTCAGTGTGCCAATGGGTGGTATCGCATGATTGTGCATAATAACATCAATTCTCCTGAACACCCTTGCATGTGATCGACATCACTGCTCACCATGTCTGCTACGTGCCAGCTACTGGGTTGGGTTTATAACCTATATGGGCGCAATTTCATCAGTTTGTGCATGTTGCACCTCCTGTTGTACCTGTTCCTATTGCAACTCCTCATCTCGTCTGTGCAGCTCATGTTCTTCCTTGAGTTTCCACATCAGCACTTGCAACTCCTTCTCTATTTCTCTCCCTACCTTCATGTGATCCTTTTGTCACGCTATCACCTTATAGCCTCAATCTCAAAAGCTACTTCCATCACAAGTAGATCTTCTTGAACTTGCAGCTATGCTTCGCCTCTGCATTTTCAATAACCTTCCTCTTGCATTTGTCGCACGCAGATCTACTACCTTCTATTTTTGTTGATGGTGATGCTCATTGTGATGTCGATGTCATTTCATCTTGATATCCTTTTCCATGAATAACTTGATGTCTTCATAGATAGGTAAGTTCATAGACATTTGATCGATTACATCCCCAGTTGTGCTCTCAATGGTGTCTTCGACTCTACTCTCCTGGAATCCATTGTACCTGTGATACCTAGAGACATAACAACACTTTGGCAAGAAATATGTTGGTTGGAAACCAAAACAAACTGGAGGACTGACATGCAACATACATGTGTGAATGTCTGTGAAGATTGCGCAATTTTCACCGGGAGGCTAGGAGACTGATTGCAAAAATTGCGCAAGGCACAGTCCAGGCTGATTGACTATTGGAACTGTGCAATGCACAGACAATCTTGGCCTGTTGAGGACTGAAACTGAACAATGCACAATTTCAGTCAACAGTGACATGCAAACCAACAAAATGTATGTGCAATTTCTGGGGCCAGCAAGGCACTGCCTCCCAGAATTGTGTAATGCAATCCTAGAGGTCAATGCTAGGACAAACTTACAAAATTTCTAGAGGGAAGGTAGAGCCTTCACTTCCATAAATGCATAATGCTAGCCAGGCAAAGGCAAGGTCCGGGCTAAGGTAGCCCAGACCCATCGACGGGCGACGCAAAACATGAGAAGTATGAATGTATGGCGTAACTGAGTGTAAACAAGATTAATGATCATGCATGCCAATAGTAAGTGTAGGATTCAGAAAATGGGAAAACATGAATGTGTGTGAAGCGAGTCGCCGCAACGACGACTATCAGTGCAAAACAGTGTCATGCATGTGAAAACAGTGAGATGCAAAAGAAAACTGAAACGGTGATTCTACAAGCTAACATACATTAAAATGACAACAAGCACTCTTTGAAATCAAGAAGACAACACTTACATAAAGAGAAACACAAAAAGTGACAGAAATGCAGTGCAAGAAATGAGAAGTAGACTTACCCTGAAACAGCTAAGTTGAAAGTGCCTATGACTCTTGGATGCGATGTGGGATGTTAGAGCTATAAGATCAATGTGAGCAATGAGCCTTGCAACGTTCGGTTCATACATTTTGATAAGATTAAGGTTATGACGTGCATACCACAAATATAGGAGAAAGCAACACTTAGCGATAGGTTTCTAAAATAATCTTTGTATGTAACCTCCAGCTACTAAAAATAGATCCATCAAATCTAGGGATGCCTTTTGAATGTTGTCTTTTTCTATTTCGAGAAAAGCAGCCCATGCATGCAAATTAGTTTTGCTCGGTCCTGGAGGGAACGGTCAACCCTGAAGGTACATGCATCAGCCTGCGATCCTAGGATGAAAATTAATGAAGTTTCTGGGATGAACAGAGTTGGTTGTCTATCAGGAATTACACAATTTTTGGGTTGAGTAGGTCACTACCTCCCAGAATTGTGTGATTTCTGGGCTAAGGCCCAGTGCTGGGTCAAATTGCGTAGTTTTACGAGGGATGATTGCTTGACTGTTTTGTGGAATTATGGATCCCAGCAAGTTGCCCAGCTGATTTGCACAATTTCTGAGGGAAGTTTGGTTCCCCTCTCGAAATGCACAATTTTATGGGGGAGTCTCTCAGCTAGTAAATAATATAAGTATGGAATGTCAGCCTACGGGAGGGAGACAAACAAGTTGACATGCACAGGAAAGCAAGCCACTGAAACGTAGCTGAAGCCTAAGTACTTGACAGTGCAAGATATGCCACTAAGGATGGTTGGTAGGGAGGCTCCAAAATGAAGCTAAGGGAAAATTTTGAAGGGTGGTTGTATCCACTACAACATGTGGTTGAAGGATACTTTAGCTCAATTTGAGTACAACTGCAAACTAATTCAGAAATTCTACAATACAATCCTCACACAACTTGCATACTCTTCTCCAAGATCACACTCACTACACACAACTAGAGAATCAACCATATTACCAATGAGATTTCTCCAATATATGAAGGAACTCAAGTGCTCAACTCAATAATTACATAGAACTATCTGGCTTCACAACTCTCTTCATTGTAGTTTTTAACCCTATACAGAAATTGCCTGCAAACAAATTCTTAAAACAAAAAAATAAACAATTGCGAGAACATAAAACATATATACACAAATATTTTCTCCTAGATCCCAAAACCGAGACTACCATAATGTTTTTTCATTATATTCCTTTCAATGTTACAATACATATATATACATGTCAAAGCATTCATAAACCCCGATCCATTAATCCTGGATTAGAACATAACCATAGTTCCCTTGACTAGATCTACAAAATACCACGGGTATAAAACCATCTGCAAAACTCATGCACAAAACCATAGGTAGGTCTGCCCACCTATTATAGGGTCAAAAGAAAAACAATCCCAAGGCATGTGCGACTCCTGAAAAGAATATAACGTACACCTGACATTCATATGCTTGATTTGATCCGGATTTAGCTCATTGACTCAATCAACCACAAACTCCACTAGCCTTTTTGATATTTCCAACTTTAATCAGCTTATGGAGGTCCCATGAACTTTTCTGACGATAAACCAAAAATTTACGATCAAGGATGTCACCATAACATAAAAATTAGTTGATCAGCACGAGGAATGCAGATAAATTCTTGTGAAAAACCTCATTCACTCCCACAACACTGTCTCCATGTGTATGGGAGTCACAGTCGTTCTCATGATTTTTCCTCCATGTGACTGGAGCTTTTCAACCACTCTGATGAGCCTGTCTCCATGCGACTGAGGCTAAATATGAAGAAAACCAATGGATATTTAGTCCAGAACCTCTGCCAACTGATGGAACACCTTCTTCAGCTCCTTATGACACCTTCAAACCTATGTTTCATGTCTGCAACTAATGAAATAGGCCAAGAACAAGTCAATGACATGCAAGACCTATTTTGCCAACCTTAGAACCAAGACCAACACCTCCAACTCCTCAAGAAACAACCACAACATCTCTAAACACCTCATGTACCTGTAGCAACATCTCTAACTCCTGTAGAAACATATATAACTCCTACAGTAGCAACACCAAGTCATCCAGCTTCCTCCATCACTAATAGAGGCATATCCAACCCAAGCAGCCACAACTCAACACATGTAGCAACATATCCAATGTCTCTAAGACATGTAGAGACATATGCAACATATGTAGCAACACTCCAACCACCTGTAGTAGAAACATCTCCAATCAATGCAACAAGTCTAGAAACCATCTCCTACACTAAGTCATGCCATAACTAAGTTGACATCAATGCCAACCAACAATACCACCACCAAACATCCATCACACACGCACATAACAAGCATCACCTCCAACCTGTTGACATCAATGTCAACACTACAATGCCAACAACTCAGACATGTTGGAAATACTGAGAGGGAGGGTGAATCAATATTTCTTTTCAATTGTTACTTTTACTAGTTAGATCACTTATATTTAGAACACAAAATTAACAATAAGAATAAATTATTTTTTTAATTTCTTCTTTACAATAAATCAAGTACAATATATGTAGGGCTCCAACCCTAGATGAAGACACTGATCTTCAATCTCCCAAGATCCAACCTGTATTTACCAAGCACCGACTTGGACTTCCAAGGCTCCAACCTTGTCAATTTTGAGGCACCAACCTCAAGGGCTCCAACCCTATATCTGGTTCAAGCTTTGACCTGGTTTCTTGAGGACTTCGACCCTCTAGGGCTCCAACCCACTACTTTAATTCATCAAGATAAGTTTAATAGTTCTTCAAGGCTCCCAATATCTTCTACAACCAGCCTTGACAATAATATTCACCTTCAACAATGCCCTTGATCTCCAAAGCACTTAGCTCATTAGTGACAACTTTGTCTTCTCAGAAGGTGTCTCCACAACTCTTCATGTTACCCAAACAAAACTTCTTCAAGGTCACCTCATGATGGCTTCAATGCATCATGGTCTTCAATGATATCCACAAAGCTTCAATATGCTGCTTCACAAATTTCTCCAACTCTTCCCTATTATCTTCTCAAGAGAAGACTTCAACAAGCTTTATTTTTCTAATCCCAATAAATCAACACTTCGACCATGACAACTATGACAATGACCATGACAACTTCAACAACAGCAACTACGGTAGCTTTGACCATGACCACTACGGAAGCTTCGACCATGGAAACTATGGTAGCTTCGACCAAAAAAACTATGGAAACTTTGACCACAAAAACTACGACAGCTGGGACAGCTTCGACCACAACAACTTCAACCATGGAAACTACAGCAGTTGTGACTAGGGCAACTATGACTACTTCAACCACGACAACTATGGCAGCTTCAACCATGGAAACTAAGGCAACTTCGACTACAGAAACTACAACAACTTCTCTGCTCCTAGCTCGAACCTGTGGGAGACTATTTAACCCAAGAATAATTCCACAAACTTGTCTTCCTTTCTTTTCTAGGTTGCGACTGCTTCTCTAGCTCTTGTCTTATCTTGTCTCCACCGAAAAATATGAGCTTGCATGGACAAATTTAGGTTTATATTGTAGAAATTCTTACTGTAGATTAAATTGATAATACAATATAACTAAAGAAAAATACTTTAATCTACTTCTAAAATAAATTAGAGAAATCTTAAAAGATTTGAGCAAGATCAAGTGAAACACATATAACCAGAGAAGAATCAAAGCACATGAAACACAAAAAATACTCAGGGGAAAGCCTCAGCTAAAAACCCCACTATCTGTATTATCATTACAAGTTGGAAATATCTCAGAATTACAAAAATGCCTTCTCCTCTTCCCTCCTGATCTCCTATTTCCTTGCGTTGTTTCTCCTGGGTGATCCTCTTGTTACCAAGTGGAACACTGATCTCACACCCTGTAAAACTACGAAACCCTCAAGGAATGAATTCCTTCTAGATGCATGAGTTTTGTTTATAGGAAAACACATGCAACTGATAGTACACTGTCCTTGTCTTTAATCTCAACTGGGTCTTTCTCAAAATAGACGTGCATGAGTTACTGATGAGAGAATCTTCAGTTATCTGGAGTACACTATTTGAGTGCATGCATGCACAAACTAACTCATAACTCACAATTAGTTTCTCAACCAATTTGGAACTAATTTAACTGGACTTAACTCAGTAAACTACGCTAACTAATTACAACTCAAATATACTCAATCTTATCTCCCTAATTAAGGGATAATCTCCTTAATTTAAGGGATAACTATTGCATGACTTCATAAATACTTCTAACTTGAATTTATCCAACTAATTAACTCAAGATTAATTAATTAATTATTTTTCAAGTAGTTGGTGAGACTAAATTCGAATTTAATTCACAATTTTAATTCAAGGACAAATTAAAATTAAAATATTCTTGTTGCCACATTTCAACATATATTTATAGTGGTTTTTCCATATTCTGAAGGGACACATCTCTTTGCCAAGGGTTATGCGCCTACTCAAGTCGGCTTGGACAGTTTGAAATTTTTTTACATATGCAAATTTCAAAAATTGATTTCTCTTCAATGGTAAGGAATTAGGAGGCAAGTGAGTACTCATTGGAAATCTTATGACCTCCTCTATAAGATGATATAGTATTCCCTTCAAGATATGACCTCTAATGATGGAAATTTAATTTTTCTTTCATCATATGCATATTTTTTCATAACAACCCTATTTCTTTTATGGAATTAGATCATCAAGTGGATTAGAATTTTTTTCACTATTTTGACATGCTAGTGCATGTGATCTTCATGCATTAGGATTGCATACAAGGACTAGGGTTTCTTTTACATATTCATACATCTAGGGTTACTAGATTAGGGCTTCATCACATGGTAATTATGAGCATCATTCAACATGGCTAGGGTACCTTTTCAATATGTCTTCATGGGCACCTTTAACAAGGTAACTTCTTTCTTAGCAAATCTCCAACAAAGTTTGGGAAATGCATATAAGGGCAAGTTATTGGCTTGCCATCATTAATGACTGACATGGATAACTTCGACAATGCAAACATGATATCATAATGACATCATTGCTAACGCTTCGTTATGGCAACTGCATCTAGAATTTCATTAATATACAAATGCACCTAGGGTCTAGTCCAATAGTTAGGGTTTATGTCTCCTACGGTTTGCACAATATCTAGGGTCTGTTTCAACAATTCAACGATGATGCCATCAATGAAAACTTTATTCAACAAGACACGCTTTAATACCATGTTGAATTTCCAAGATCCCGGTGTCTAGGGTAGAATCTTAAATCCCTGACGCTACCAAACCAAGAATCTCAACAAAGCTACTTTGCATAGAGCAACAATATAATGCAGTAAATCAATCGCGTACACAATAAGAACAATAACAAAAATATATGTGACCCAACTTCATTATATTATCAACATATAATACAACAACCTAGGGCTCCTGTACAAGGGATAATGGCCCTCAATTATCCACAAGTACAAGAATACAAGATACAATGATAATCTTTTTGATTTAGTGCACACGCACAACTGCTATGTCGTATCTTGTCTTGTCGATCCTTCACTTCCAATCTGCTCTCTAGCTGCTCCTTAGCCCATCAAGGAACAACACATAGAGACTCCAAGAGGGCTTCCTTCTATCACTATTGCAAGTCACTTCTGCTACAGTGAACTTTGGCTGATCCAATCTGCTCCTCTAGGTTAGCCAATACCTAAGCTCCAAAACTTCCTTTCCTAGTAGCTTCCTTTGTCGTTCAAAGAGCTACTCATAGGCTCAATTATTCACCCACCTTTAATCACCAAGTTACTTTATGCCAAACTGATCAAGGGCTACTCTTGGGGCACCTACACACTACCCTCCAGTAGTCCATAGGTGCCCAATACAATTGTCAAACAATCACTGTAGAAACTGCCCATTGGTTAGGGCTCCTAACCTCCACGTCAACCCTTCCTCTTTGGCTACTATAGGCTACCATAACATATAATCCACTTAGAAAACACTATCAACAAGAAGGGACTAATCATACTTCTTCTTCACCACAGGTTTTGTGCACTTTAACTATGATATGACAATCCTGGTTAGGGATTTACGACAACCCCAAACACTGCTGCAAAATCCTATGTTATGCTCTAAGACTGGCCCCAAAAATTTCGTTGTACCTTCCCTTGACTGTGGACTAGCTAAACTAAGGTGCTACACCTCTCAGCCTTCTCAAACAAGGGTTGTACACTTGTTGTCACTTTAGGAAATTCTGTGGCCCATATTTGTAACAATATACAGCTCTAAAATGTAACCACACTTCCCATATCTCCTCCCAACTAACTCGTTCCTCGCCCAAGTGAACTCAGCCTGCACTGCAGAGGTAAAACAACCCTAATCAAACCCAAATGGCTCCTTCTACCTCGCTATATTTTCTCCTTTACCTACGGCCCAAAACAAAGAAGATCTCTTTAACTTGCTTGCACAACATAGTGTTATAGACATTTTTGGGCACTGCAACCCCAAGCATAAATGTCCATAAACCAAGGGCTCCTAAGTCCCTAAAGGTGTTGTTTCAACCCCTAAAAGAACAAGGTCAACTAATTACAGCATCTCCCAGAAGTTCTCCATGAAAAACTACTCAGAACTGGTCAAAACTGGACCATTTCACCTGCTCCATAGGCAAAGTGCGTTGCATCCCACCTGAATACACACAGTAGGTGTGATGCATGTCAAAAAGCCCTTCTATGGGGTGCGATGGGTGAGAAGGGACAAATGGCAGGGTCAATCCGCAAGGTGGAGGAGCATGGAATCTTCCAGAAACCTCTCCTGTGACACTTGCCTCTCTTAATTCGACCAAGGATGAGTAAGAGATCATCAATCTCCAAGTGGAATCAAGAACTATCAGAGAGAAGACACTAATCAAATCTCAAAAGCTGACTCACCTCCCTTGTAGACATCTATATATGGATCCCTCATCCCAGAGATCCAGAGGCTGGAATTTTGTATCTTGTAAGGAAGTGCTGTTGGTTTCTTGGTGCAATATCATAGTGTTGGGTGATCTAAGCTTTTCATGAGGTGAAGAAGGGCTTTCTTGCTGAGAAGATGACGCTGGGTGCGAACAATTGGTTGTAATCCTCTTTGCTCTTTCTTGATTATCCATAAAGTTATTCAAGTTTTCCTCCACATTCTTGTATGATTGATGATTTATGCAGTTGTGTGGTCATTGTACATCTGATCCTATATTGTTTATGATAATAGATCTATGTTCTTGGATAGTGTTATGCTGCTTTGATTCTACAGGTACCTTTTGAAGTTGGGTACACAAGGAAGCGAGTGGCAAAGACCTACCAGAAGAGAGAGGAATCGAGCAAGGAACCAAGCGCAAGACAGAGGTTGGTCTCCTTATTCTTCTCTTATCTATTTCTCATAAAGGAAAACGAAAGTAGTTTTTAGTGTGTTTGTTTCTAAGGTAGCTACCAGCCTTAGTGGGATTAGCAGCTCTGCATAGACACTATTCCCGATAACAAAATGGCGACTCCACTGGGGAGCGAGTAGATTGTTTGTTCATCTACATTTTTTTACTTTATAAACTTACAGATGGAGCCTGAAGTCAAGCCAGCTAGCCTTCAAACTGCATTTGATTTGCAAGTGCAAAGTAGATCAACGCTGCTTCAGTCAATCTCCGGGTTTTGTTTATGAATTAAACGATTGATTTACAAGCTTTCTAATTGCCCTCATGGTGGCTCCAGTAACCTCCTTAGATCTACCCCTCTGATTGATTTACTGATTACCACTTGCTCAGCCTAAATCCCTGAACTGAACTGCAAACTGTGACCCGGAACCTAATCAAAGTCTCGTCCCTATTCCAATGCACTGTCTGTTCTGTGAACTTCAAATGCAGTGCACTTCCCGAGTGTAGTAGGTGCGTTACATTTCAGTTTCACTGTGTTACAGGTGCGCTGATCAGACAAGGCCTTGTTCCTAAATTTTGGTTTATGTGTTCACTCTTTTCAGCTCTATTCAGGAGTTTTGCTGCCTATAGTCAGTACACCTCTGTTTGAAACCCCTTTCCTTGCTATTATTCCGCCTCCATTGTGCAAAGAACTGTAAATGTTTTTATGTATTTTTGAGTCATTTTCAGTTCTCCTTTACAAAGAAGTAGCGTAATTGTATTGTCGCTTCTTGATTTGAAAGTGTCGCAAGTGTCGTTTTCAGTCATAGAAGAGAATCTGATTGTTCTTGATAGTCGATTACACTGTTACTCTTGCATTTGATCTGAATTAGTAGTTTTTCTAGTGTTGAAAACAAGTTTTCAATTCCAAATCGCAAAGTGTTGTCATTGTCCTCATTTTGTTTTGAAAAGAAACTTGTTAGTAATTGTTGCTTTGGAAAATAATTCAGATTTGCGCTTAGCTTTATTTTTATCATTCACACATTAAGAAGGCTGAAAACAAATACATGTATGTGCATTTGCATTTAGATTATTTTTTGGTTTGATTTAGGACAGTGCATATAGTGTGTGCTCTCTGCTCTTTGTTGAAAGAACGCCATCTCTCTTTCCTTAGTAGCTAGGATTTTCATTGCAAAAAGAAGATTAAACGACTGTTTATCATCTTAGATTGCATTTTAGGAATTGTACATCTACATCACACGGTGAACCTGAAAGGAAAATTTCTTAAGCAAGATCAACCATAAAATAAATTTAATGAATCTAAAAACGCTTTGGAACCTAACGCACAACATCTAGAAGTCTAGGCTAGAGACGTATTCTGGCGTCGTAAAGCCTGGTAATTGTTGTTTTCACTGTTGGTTGGGTGATTCCTCCACTTTGAGACGATAAGTTCCAGTACGGACTTGTGCTCCCACGTACCGTCGAGTATATTTTGGGAGACCACAATAGGCTTTATCCTTTTTCCATAGGAAGTCGTGTCTACCGCCCTATCGATCGCAATGCACTGAACACAGCATTCGGGAAGATTGACTGCCGTACCGTAAAAGGTATTCTACAGTTTTGCGATTGGTTTGGTAATCCCTCTGTTTAGATTTCCAGAGTAGTCCCTTTCATTCCTTTTTAGACTCCTTAACGGAAAAGGTCCATCTGAGCACTTGTCACTTCAGGCTCATTAAAAATCGAAGGCGACTAGAGTCATCTTTTGTTTTTTCTCGACTCTTAAAAATTGAAAAAACAAGTTGTGTCAAAGCATCTAAAATTCATTTAATTCGGAAACATATTTCCCCTTGATTTTTAGTTGATCAATTAATCGCAATCGTGGAAGAAATTCAATTGAAATCGCTAGAAAATCTTTTGGATAGACTAGATATGTCTGAACAACCGTCGACATCCAGGATTGTGTCATCCGACGCAGTAGCGGCAGAGCCTCTTGTTGCTACTCCAACGATGTTTGCCAGTATACCATCTGTCCCGACAAGTTATCAACAACAAGCCGGAGTCCAATCAGGGACTGTTTCAATGACATGGTCAGTTCCTATTTCTTCATCCGGATTATCATCTGGTATTTCTTATGTTGAAACTCAACAAATTGATCCAATGTGTCTTCAAAGGCCAATCTACCCTTTAAGTACTAGATTTCCACCATATGGAGGGCAGTATGCCTTTTCATTGTTCCCTCCCAGAGAACAACCATATGGGAGTTTACAACAAAGTTCAGGTCAAACTGGAATTACATCCAGCGGTTGGGTACCAATACTGCCTCAGCAACCAAGGGTTGTATATTCAATGCAACCAGTCCACCCTGTGTCGAATATTCCCACTATACCTGCTATGGTGACTGCGTCGCAAGTACAAGCGCTACCTGTTGTATGTCAACCCCAAGTTTCTCAGGTTGCAATACAACAGCCTCTTGTCTCAATGACTCAATCACAACCTCAGGTTAGTGCCTCCTTATCTGGAGCGACTCAGGCTCAAACAAGTACTATGACTCCTCATCTTGGTCAATCATCCAGTATTGGGCAATAGCAAATGGTCCAACAACCATGGCTGGTTCAATCTCAACAACTGCAATTCCAGCAATCATATCAAGGACCTGAGCAACAAGTCTTTGTAAGTAATGGGAAACCGCATTTCCAAAGCGGTTATCAACAACCATACTATAATGGTTATGCCCATCAACCTTATCAAATTTACCAGCATCAAATACATTATGTTGGTATGCAAAGACCCACTGCTCAGGCGATTCCATCTTATCCTGGGTATGCTTCGCCTAACCTGAATCAACAGTTGCCCTTTGTAGCAACTCTATAATTACCAGATGTAAACTAGCTGATGAATGATCCAATTGCTTACGCCCCTTGGTGGCCGGCGATTCCACATAAACTTCTGTCAGATATTCCTAAATTTAATGGAAATCCGGGCGAAGACCCGTCGAATCATGTGATGACCTTTCATCTGTGGTGTTCATCTAACACTCTAAACAATGATTCGATTAGGCTTCGTCTTTTTCAGCGAACGTTAACTGGTCCGACAGCAAAATGGTATATCAAATTGCCCAGAGCTTCATTCGATAACTTCAGCACCCTAGCCACAACCTTTTTAACCCATTTTCAGTTACCGATAAGGTACGAAATAGGAACATAACTTTTAACCAATTTCAAGCAAACAATGGCCACTCACATATCCGATCATATTCATGAGTGGAGACATCGTCGTAGGATGGTAAAAATGTATGTTCCTGATCAGCTGCTAGCTAAATGGCTTATTAAGTCTTTATTACCTTCTATTACGGAAGATGTGGCAAAAGGAGGAGTCGTCACTAAAGAGCAAGTCATTGCTCATGCGCAATATCTAGACTTGATATATACTCAGTCTGGCATGCTCTACGATAAAATCCCTGATGCTCCTAGACCGGAATTCTCCGTTCCTCCTCCTCCTAAATCAAACAAAGACTCTCATGCCGGCGATGGCGTGATAGGTACGACAAGCATGAAATCGACAAAGGCTACATCTAAGAAAGCCCGTAAGATTTCTGATCAAAATGCAAATGAAGAACTTCTCGCCTCGGAGGTAAATGCTATGTCGACCGACAAGGGCAAACAACTGAAGCAACCAGGGGGCAAGAAGAAAAAGAAAGGGAGAAAAAAGAAGCAGGATGAGTCATCTCCTGAAAAATCTTCTATAAACCCTTCTGGAAATAGGAAACCAAATCATCCATGCTTTATATGCGATGAGGATCATTGGACATCAGATTGTCCATATAACGCTGAGCTTAGAAAATTCTTCAAGAATACAAAAACCTCGGTAGTATTGACTGATCCGTTTCCAAACCCGGGAACCAAACTGGTTGCTAATCAAAATGCTTCCCGATCCCAAGTGCTTATGTTGTCTATCTCAAAGCAGCAAAATGATTCTTTGACAAGGAATAAAGATTACGGGAATCCTCAGCTGTCGAATAACAAGGCTAATGAACAACCTAGTAGTTCGACAACAACTTTGACCGAAGTTGTGTCACCCATCATTCCTGAACCAATGATAAAGTCGCCAAAGGGAGTAGTACACAAATCGAAATTTAGTCCTCGTGCTAAAGTAGTACAGAATTATAATATAGTAGAGGACCTGGCCCAATCGCCGTCCGCTATGTCGACACTTGAGGTACTGCAAAATTGCCCCTCCCAAAAGCAAGCTTTATTATCAGTAATAGGTGGGATTGACCCAACGGATTCCAATCTTGTATCCTTTAATCACAAAGGATATGACCCTCAATTACCAGCTCAACTAGCTTTCCTTATTCAAGTGAAAGCCCTCAACAAAACTGTTCATCGAACAATTATTGATGAGGGGGCATCTACATGTATTATGTCGATGAGTTGCTGGAAAAATTTAGGCTCACCACCCTTGTCGCGATTGTCAACAATGTTAAAAGCATTTGATGGATGATCATACACTCCATACGGGATTTTAAGTAACTTGCAAGTTGAACTAGGGGGCAAAACAATAGAAATTGATGTTGAAGTAATCGACGGAAACCTCGATTACAACATCCTACTGGGAAGGCCCTGGATATATGCCATGGTCGCAGTTGTGTCGACCTACTTCAGGAAGATTGCATTTCCCTTTCAAGGAGAAATTAAAATCGTCGACCAACAAACATTTCTCCCCAACAGTTCACAAGTTACGGGAAGCATTCCAATGATCCATGGAAGCAATCATTCGCTTCAAAATATCGGAGTAGGTCTCCTAAAAGACCCTGCCTTAATGGGTACTTTTGCCCTACCGCCTCCGAGTAATCTGGCGGAAGTGGCCACAGTGGAAACTTGCAATATGAAATCTTCTATATCTAATGGATTCAGAAGATTCCTAAACATTTTGTCAGCATGGATCATCGCCATTTTAGAAATATTGTAGCAATCAATTTTCTTGGCCTGGGGGGCAAACCCAAATCAATGCTCATCGAGTGTTTGGATAGATAGGTCTAAGGAATATGGTACCTCTTCAGATCCTTGGTCACATGTACATTCTACAGACAAAGGAATCATTCAGTCAATGATGTTAGGAGAGGCACCATGGGAAGATTACCACCATCGTTCCCATCTCCCGGATTACAACGAAGATTATTCCAATGACCTTAATCATCCTTCAGTTTTTGATTTTCTATCAAATACTGTAAATACGGTGGATTTCGAGGATGGTTCTTATCTCGTGTTGACCTCGTTAAAAAATGAAACAAGGAGTCATGAGGATAGTTCTTTTACTGTGTCAACCTCATTAAAAAATGAAACGACTCCCATTCCAAATCAAGTCTTTCGAAGATCTCGAAGGTAAACCTTCATTCCAACCACCGAGATGAATGCAATGAAGCTTGGGGGGCATGCACCTCGATTTTCGTTATTATGCTGGGGGCATGCAAACTTATCATGAGCAGTGTTACCGCAGGGTTCAAGCTCATTAAAAAATAAACCTGCCACGAGCAGTGATACCGCAGGGTTAAAGCTCGTTAAAAAATAAACCCGCCTCGAGCAGTTTTAACGCAGAATTCAAGATCGTTAAAAAATAAACATAAGCAAGGAGCAAGTGTTTCCCCCAGCATTTAAGCTCGTTAAAAATGAACCATTTTTCCGGTAAATAACCATCGTGAATGTATTACTTCAGCGTTTGAAGCCTTGGTCGTGTTCTCATCATCACCTCCACTCTGTATTGGCCGATCATTCACCTCCACTTGATTTTTTACCCTTTTGAGGAACAGCTGCGAAAAGTGATCCTGTTAGCCATCCTTGTGACACTGCCGTGATTGGAAGATTCCAAACCTTACCTGGAATCAGCTGCTACTCGAATCTATCACTCATTCCTTAAAAAACGAGTCTCCTTTAAGCTCTTTTCAACTGACTCGTAAAATATGAAAAGACTGCCGAGCCATTGGGCTCTCCAGCTCGTTAAAGGGACCGAAAGTGCTATCCCTCCTTTAGATTTTAATCTTTTTGGACCTGAGGGATTATTACACAAAAAGATCGAGTGCTTGTTTTGTTCGGCTCGTTAAAATTACCGAAAACTCATCCCTTTTGTATTATTTTATACTTTTTCGGACTTAAGGGATTAGATGACGAAAAAGGATTTTTTGGAGTTTCCTTTACGTCCCTTTTCAGACTCTCTAAAATTGAAAAGGACCAAGTTATCTTTGTCGTTAAACTCGTTAAAACCAAATAGCGACAAACTTGTCCATAACAAACAAGAACGAGTTTCACTATCGCTAGGCTCGTTAAAACATAGCGATGGGTTTGCCCAAAGGGAAAATTATAGAACAAACATATGTTATCCTCCTCAAGCTTGACAAAAATAAAGAGGTACTGGTCAGCAATGACTGGGGAAAAATTGGGAAGAAAATTTGAAGAAACTTTGTTGGTAGCAAGTCGCTCTTGAACATGACACTTTCACTCCGCATTTGAGTTGGGTTGGGTTGTTCCATACACCAGTCACATCACCATGGTTCTGTCACACCATCCACATTTGGGGTTAATGCTACCAATCCATCATGTCAGTGTCGCCGATATTTTCAAGAGAAGTCGCTTAGAGAATTCACCTGTGTCTCATCCACTATAATACATTTTCGCTCCATTCTTTCATGACCGCCACCCTGAACCGTATATCACCATATCGTTTTCACCTCCATTAAAATCATTTGCTCCGTTCCGTGTCATTGATGTGGGATTCACTAAGGCCCTCCTATGATAGATCGCTTCTTGTCGACATCAGCTCATTATCCAAGAAGTCGATCTAGGAACAACCCTTTCAGTACTTTGAAGCTTGCATGCCTCAATGGCAAGTTTCTCACTTCTGGCAACAGGTTTACATCAATGGCCTTCGACCGAAAGATTTTGCGTGGTGTTCGACGCCAAGTCCCTTATTCACACCACGTGAATTGTACTGCAGTACCTTGAGGATCATTATCATTATCGGTGATTCCTCTCGCGCCTGTTAACAGCTTACATCATTGGCTGGTAATTAGGTGATGTCTTTCCATGTTCGACTCCAGAACATCTCTCACATGGATCGACTTGTACTTTGAGTGAAGATCGAACGAGATTGAAGACCCCGGATCTAGTTTCATCCATCCGAGCTGCGATATATATTCAGGAAAATAAAGACATCAAATGTACATCATTGCTGCACAGATAATCATCCAATCTAAGGGACGATGGCTCTACCAGAATCATCAGTTTACACTCAGACGATTGTCTGTCCTATGTACATGAAAATGAATTTATAAAGCTGAGCATGGGAATGCCCGCCTCAACTAGATCATGAAAAGAATATGAAGATAATGTATTGTATTGTATCTTATTACAGGTTGCCTTCCAGCTCGAAAAAACTTCGGATCCTCATGATAAAGCATTTCACCCGACATCAAAAAGATTAATGACCTCATGCTTTAGGGGGCAACTGTTATAGACTTTTTTGGGCACTGCAACCCCAAGCATGAATGTCCATAAAACAAGGGCTCCTAAGTCCCTAAAGGTGTTGTTCCAACCCCTAAAAGAACAAGGTCAACTAATTACATCATCTCCCAGAAGTTCTCCATGAAAAACTACTCAGAACTGGTCAAAACTGGACCATTTCACCTGCTCCATAGGCAAAGTGCGTTGCATCCCACCTGAATACACATAGTAGGTGCGATGCATGTCAAAAAGCCCTTCTATGGGGTGTGATGGGCGAGAAGGGACAAATGGCAGGGTCAATCAGCAAGGTGGAGGAGCATGGAATCTTCCAGAAACCTCTCTTGTGACACTTGTCTCTCTGAATTCGACCAAGGATGAGTAAGAGATCATCAATCTCCAAGTGGAATCAAGAACTATCAGAGAGAAGACACTAATCAAATCTCAAAAGCTGACTCACCTCCCTTGCAGACATATATATATGGATCCCTCATCCCAGAGATCCAGAGGCTGGAATTTTGTATCTTGTAAGGAAGTGTTGTTGGTTTCTTGGTGCAATATCATAGTGTTGGGTGATCTAAGCTTTTCATGAGGTGAAGAAGGGTTTTCTTGCTGAGAGGATGACGCTGGGTCAGAACAATTGGTTGTAATCCTCTTTGCTCTTTCTTGATTATCAATAAAGCTATTCAAGTTTTCCTCCACATTCTTGTATGATTGATGATTTATGCATTTGTGTGGTCATTGTACATCTGATCCTATATTGTTTATGATAATAGATCTATGTTCTTGGATAGTGTTATGCTGCTTTGATTCTACAGGTACCCTTTGAAGCTGGGTACACAAGGAAGCGAGTGGCAAAGACCTACCAGAAGAGAGAGGAATCGAGCAAGGAACCAAGCGCAAGACAGAGGTTGGTCTCCTTATTCTTCTCTTATCTATTTCTCATAAAGGAAAACAAAAGTAGTTTTTAGTGTGTTTGTTTCTAAGGTAGCTACCAGCCTTAGTGGGATTAGCAGCTCTACAAAGACACTATTCTCGATAACACATAGTTACCGATCAAACGGGAACTATTACCTCAAAATGGGTACTTGAGCCCAAAAATCCCAAAAAAACATGAAAAAAAACCTAAAAATAAAAAGTGTTGATTCTGCATCACCATTTTTTCAGAGTAAATTTTCAATATTTTTTAAAAATAATAGTAAAAAACAATAAAAGCCATTTTGTTTGGTGCAAAAAACACCTTGAAATCGAAAAGTGTTGATGCCAGAATAACGTCTTTTTTTTTCAGGGTACATTTTCAATCATTTTTAATTATGGCAATAAAAATAAAATATCGTGACTCTAAAAAACTTTAAATTTCCAATGATTTTCAAGCATGACATTAACAATAAAATATCACGTCTTTGAAAAGCCTTAAAATTCCAACGATTTTTAAGCATGACATTAAATTTAAAATATCACTTCTTTGAAAAACCTTAAAATTCCAACAATTTTCAAGCATGGTGCTAAGAAAAAATATTTATAACTATTTTCAACCATAACATTAAAGATAAAATATCACGACTTAGAAAAACATTAAAATCTTGACAATTTTTCAACTGTGGAATTAAAACCAAAGATTATGACTACAAAACAATCTTAAATTTTCAAAATATTTCAAGCATGACATTATGGAAAAAAATTATGACTAAAAAAACTTTAAAAATGAACACCTGAATGAAAGAGTTATTATACCAAGAGTAATTTTTTTTAAATGTTAAATGTATAGCGATTTTAAAATCTTAGCCTAAGACAACTTGAGACATTGCAAAAAAAAATAAAAAAAATCAACTATCAAATTGACACGCAAAGTAGGTGAGCTCGACCCATTGTAATGAAAACTTAAAGACTAGCCATGAAATTAACACATTGTGGGGCAGACTCGATTCATCATAACAAAAAATTTAAAATCAACTATATATATATATAAACAAAAATTCAAATGTTGAAAAAAAATAAAAATAAAAAATAAAAACAAGTAATAAAACATAAAAAGAAGGCATTACAAAAAAAATCAAATATAAAAATATATAATAATGACATAAAAAAACTATAAAATGTAAAAAAAAATAACCATACCATGTTAAAAAAAAGGTGAAATAAAATAAAAACCAAATAAAAAATAAATAATAAAAATAAATAAATTACAGTAAATAAAATACAACATTAAAAAAAAATGAAACTCCCCCGCCCACCCCAAGGCCCAACTAGCCAAGGATGGCAAGGGGACGATTCATGACAAAACATAGACTAAATATCATAAAATATATAAATAAAAAAATAAAAAATAAAAAACAAAAAAAAATCATAATTAGCTTGTAAAAATGAAATTTTTTAATGAAAAATAAATAAATAAAACAAAAAAATAAATTAAAAAATATAAAATATAAAATATATATATATATATATATATATATATATATATATATATATATATATATATATATATATATATAATTATAATTTAAGAAAAAAAATAGATAAAAAAGCCATGTTTAAAGTTAAAAATAAAAAATAAAAATGTCATTTAAAAAAAAAATTACCAAAAAATAAAATTAAAACTAAAAATTAAAATTAAAAAAAAAATATTCAGAACAACTAAAAACATATTTAAATTTAAATTTAAATAAAGAGTATTTAAATTTAAATATTAAAAAGCAAAATTAAATTATAAAAATTTAAAATAAAAAATAAAAAAATAATATCAAAAAATTAAAAAAAAAATTAAAAAGTATTTAAATTTAAAAATTTAAAAAAAAAATGATTTAAAAAAAAATTACCCCACCCCATCGCTACGCGCAACCCCTCTCCCACCCCACCCTCCCTCCTCCCCTCTCCTCTCCCCCTCCTCCCTTCCCCATCCCAGCCCTCCCCTCCCCCATCCCCCACCACTCCCCTCCCCCATCCCCCACCCTGCCCCCCCCTCCCGCTCTCCCTCACCCCCCAGCCCTCCCCGTCTCCTCTCCCCCTCCTCCCTTCCCCATCCCATCCCACCCACTCCACCCCCCAGCCCTCCCCTCCCCCATCCCCCACCCCACCCCCCCCTCCTGCTCTCCCTCATCCCCCGGCCCTCCTCGTCTGCCCGAGCCCCCAACCAATCAGCCTATGGCCTCTTGGCCGCACACTGGGGGCCCGAGCGAGTGGGGAGTGTCAGGGGGTGAGGCAAAGTGGGTGGGGGATGGGGTTGAGGAGGGGGAGAGGAGAGGGGAGGAGGGGGAATGGGATGGGGAAGGGAGCAGGAGTGAGGGGGTGGGGTTGGGGTTGGCCGAAGCAAGAGGGGGTAATTTTTTTTTTTTTTTTTTAATTTTAATTTTTTTTTAATTGTCTTTTTTTTAATATTTATTTTAATTGTTCTTTTTTTATATTTTTAAATTTAATTTTTTTTTAAATGTTTTTAATTTTAATTTTATAATTTTAATTTTAAATTTTTATAATTTTTGTTTTTTAATTGTTCTGATTTTTTTTAATGTTTATTTTTTTTAATTGTATTTTTTTTAATTGTTTTTTTAATATTTTTTTTAGATTTTAATTTTAAATTATTTTTTTTAAATGTTTTTATTTTTTTATTTTAAAAAAAAATGTTTTTTACTCTTTTTTTTTTCTTTTTTCTTTTTTAATTTAATTTTTTTATTTTTGTTATTTTCTTTTAATTTTATTTTATGTTGTTTCTTAATTTTGTTTTTAGAGAAGAGTTTTCAGTGAAAATCACATCGTAATTCATTTGTCGACGCGTTTCGAACCAACAAATGTGGTTCATCATCAAGACAAGTTGAAGAACCAGATCATGGCTACAGGTTAAATAGAGAGAGCAGATCATTCAACGGCTATATTTGACTAGGAAACGACTATATTGGACCGGGTAACTAGACTGGACCAAGAGATAGGGACAGGGAAATTTAATTAGTTAATTAATTTATTTTTGTTATATTTATTTCCATTATTTGATTAAATGTAACCTATAAATCAATAATTAATTAATAGACTTTTTTATTATTTAAAACTATATAGACTATATAAAAACCTATATCATTACTATTATATGAAATAATAAGAAAAAGTTAATAAATGTTTATTAAGTGGATAACCTAATTAGTTAGATAAATGTTTGACTAACCCATTTGGAAAATAAATTAAAGTCAATTAGTTTCTTAAATCCCTTATTAACTTAATTTATTTATACTTTTAAAGATATATCGAGGTAATTGGTTTTTATAAAAATTAATTCCATTCAATATAATAAAAACTTATATTATAAGTATTATATGAAATAATAAGAAAAATAATAAAATTTTATTAGACAGATCACCTAATTAGTTAGATAATTTTTTATTTTATTTTTGTTAGGAGTCCAACTATATGTATTTGGAAATTAAATTCAAGTAGAAAATATAGTTGTTACAACTTAGTTTTTTTTATTTATATAAAACGAGACATTTAGTTCGTATCTTTCTACTACCTTCATCTTTGTATAGGTATAATTTTATTTATTTATTTTTATTATTATTATTATTATTATATTTTTTTACATTATGTCAATTAATTAAGGTGTAAAAATAAATAAATAAATAAATTTAGTGCCTATTCATATAAAAACATCAAATTACTAATTAAAATCTAGAAGAAATGTAAGAGAACAACACAAAGGGTGGCGGGGTGGCTATGATGAAAGGGCAGGGATCCAACAACTGCTAATTTTCGAGTTGTCATACCTATTGAGATTGCTTGGCCTTTTTTCAATTTCTATAGCCTCCCTAAACTTTCGGTGATGGAATGGTGCAATCTTGGCAATAGCACGGGCCTCCTCAATGCATACGTGATGCTTGGTATTTTCCGTGTCTTTTGCTAGGGCGGAAGACCAGGTCCTCCCATGTTTTATGTCTGTTAAGTGCTCATGAATCCTTTGATTACTAGAGCACCCAGTCTCACCAACAGAGGGGGTCCCATAGGAACAAGGAATAACATAGACACCTTGCATGTCCTTAGGGTCAACGATGTCTTTTACCGATCTAAGGGAGCTATGGATGGTGTTAAGGGGTCTAAAGGTTGAGGGAACATTATGCCTCTTGAGGATTCTCGCAATCTTATCAGTGGTCCCCTGGATGAAAGGAAGATGAACCCTTGAGACTCGATCTTTAGGGTCTTTCTTAACCTTGGGACCTTTGTTGGCTTTAAGGAAAGCTCTCAGACCTTGGTGCCTACTATAACCATTATTAACAAAAACATTAAGGAGATGGGATTTCTCTCTATCAAGGTTCTTTTCATCATATATTCTCAGTGCATGAGTTGCTAGCGTGTTGAGAACACCCAAATTTTGAGCAGGGAAATGATGGGAGCTGGCATGAAGATACTGCTTAGTATGAGTTTTCTTCCTGAACACTTGGTGGGAGAAAGAACCGTCATCATTCTTCAAAATAAGAACATCAAGGAAAGGCAAACAACCATCTACTTCCTACTCCATGGTGAACTTTATGGAAGTAGATGGTTGTTTGCCTTTCCTTGATGTTCTCATTTCGAAGAATGATTACGGTTCTTTCTCCCACCAAGTGTTTAGGAAGAAAACTCATACTGAGCAATATCTTCATGCCAGCTCCCATCATTTCCTTGCTCAAAAGTTGGGTGTTCTCAACATGCTAGCGACTCGTGCACTAAGAATCCCTAATGAAAATAACCTTGATAGAGAGAAAGCTCGTCTCCTTAATGTTTTTGTTAATAATGGTAGGCACCAATATCTGAGAGCTTTCCTTAAAGTCAACAAAGGTCCCAAGGTTAAGAAAGACCCTAAAGATTGAGTCTCAGGGGTTCATCTTCCTTTCATCCAGGGGACCACTGATAAGATTGTGAGAATCCTCAGGAGGCATAATGTTCCCTCAACCTTTAGACCCCTTAACACCATCTGTAGCTCCCTTAGATCAGTAAAAGACCCTGTTGACCCTAAGGACATGAAAGGTGTCTATGTTATTCCTTGTTCCTGTGGGACCCCCTATGTTGGTGAGATTGGGTGCTCTATTAATCAAAGGATTCATGAGCACTCAACAGACATAAAACATGGGAGGACCTAGTCTTCCGCCCTGGCAGAACACGCGAAAAAGACTAAGCATCACATATGCATTGAGGAGGCCCATGTTATTGCCAAGATCGCACCGTTCCATCACCAGAAATTTAGGGAGGTCATAGAAATTGAAAAAAAGGCTAAGAAATCTCAATAGGGATGATGGCTGGAAAATTAGCAGTTGTTGGATCCCTGGCCTTTCATCATAGTTGCCCCCCTATCCTGCCCCTTGTGTTGTTCTCTTACATTTCTTCTAGATTTTAATTGGTAATTTGATGTTTTTATATGAATAGGTAATAAATTTTTTTATTTTATTTTTTTATTTTTTTTACACCTTAATTAATTGACATAATGTAACAAAAAAAAATTATACCTAAACAAAGATGAAGGTAGTAGAAAGATACGAACTAACTGCCACATTTTATACATAAATAAATAAAACTAAGTTGTAACAACTATATTTTCTCCTTGAATTTAATTTCCAAATAAATATAGTTTATAGTTGGACTCCTAAAAAAAATATCTAACTAATTAGGTGTTCTATTTAATAAAATTTTATTATTTTTCTTATTATTTCATATAATACTAATAATATAAGTTTTTATTATATTGAATGGAATTAATTTTATAAAAACCAATTATCCCGATATATCGTTTAAAATATAAATAAATTAAGTTAATAAGGGATTTAACAAACTAATTGACTTTAATTTATTTTCCAAATGGGTTAGTCAAACATTTATCTAAGTAATTAGGTTATCCACTTAATAAACATTTATTAAATTTTTCTTATTATTTCATATATAATAGTAATGATATAGGTTTTTATATAACCTATATAGTTTTAAATAATAAAAAAAAATCTATTAATTAATTATTGATTTATAGGTTACATTTAATCAAATAATGGAAATAAATATAAAAAAAGTAAATTAATTAACTAACTAATTTTCCCTGTCCCTATTTCTTGGTCCAGTCCAGTTACCCGATCCAATATAGCCATTTCTTGGTCAAATATAGACGTTGAATGATCTGCTCTCTCTATTTAACTTGTAGCCATGTTCTAGTTCTTCAACTTGTCCTAATGATGAACCACACTTTTTGGTTCGAAATGCGTCGACAACTGAATTACGATGTGATTTTCACCAAAAACTCTTCTATATAAACTTGATATGAATCACAGAAGCTTAAGTTCAACAATTTTTTTTTTGTTATTTTCTTTTAATTTTATTTTAGGTTATTTCTTTACTTTTATAATTTTAATTTCAAAAAATAATTTTTAAAATTTTATTTTATTTTATTTTTTATTATTATTATAATTATTATTATTATTATTTTCCGGTAATTATTTTAAGTTTTTTTTCTAATGAGGTTTTTATTTTTTATTTGTTTTTTTAACTTAAAAAAAATGTTTTTAGGATTTTTTTTCTATTGTAATTTGCTTTTCTTTAAATTATATATATATATATTAAATTCATTTTTTTTATTTATTTTTATATTTATTTTTTGTTATTTTCTGTTAATTTTTTATTCAATTTTTTTTTTTATGAGTTAATTTTGTTTTTTTTTTACATTTTTATAGGTTTTTTCTTTTTTCTTTTTCTAATTTTATATATTTTTTTGTATTTGAATTTTTTTGTCATGTTTTTTTATTTTTATTTTTATGTTTTATTACTAACATTAAATCACCAACATTTAAAAAAAATATATCCACACTTAATTCATTAGAAAATTTAAAGTGTAAAAACTAAGCCCTCTAAACAAAAAGGGTTGATGCTCATTAGCACTTTTCAAAATCAAGATGAAAATCACTAACAAAAAAAAAATATTCACACTTGATACATAAAAAAATTTGAAGTGTAAAAAATAAGCCCTCTAAAAAAATGTGTTGATGTTGCATCAACACTTTTCAAAATCAGCATGAAAATCACTAACATTTAAAAAAATTGTTCATACTTGATACATAAAAAAATTTAAAGTGGCAAAAATATGCTCCAAAAAAAAGGTGTATTCTGAATCACCATTTTTCAAAATCAAGTGATTTTTTGCTACCTCAAAAAATGGGTACTAGGTCATTTTCTCGTTTGATCGGTAACTATGTTGCACTTGGATGATGCCATTTGACTCCAAACTCACCTTCTATTTATACACAATAGAAGGGACTCACCAAATTCCTTGAAGAGGGCTTGCCAACTGTCATAAAGTCACTAAAACATCAAGTTGACCTTAACTTTGTGTCACAAGCCCACACAATATCTTCAAAAAATCATATATCCACATAGACAACTTGAAATTTGATGATTTTCATTGGGTTGGATTCCTCTCAACGTCCTCTACCATCTTCATCCATCATATGTCTATTAGGCCTCATGGATTCAAACCCACATGCTTGGGTGAAAATCCCACATCTTGGGTTCCAAGCCCACAATGCCTTAATGTGGCACTCCAACCTCCAAACCCCAAACCCTAGGGCTTGAAGTACCTCCCAAGCTATCAAAAATCAACAAACTATCATCAACCATGCTCAAGCATGGTTAATCATGGTCAACCTTGGTCAACAATGGTCAACCATGTTTTATAAAATCAAACATGGTCATCCATGTTCAATATGATCAACCATTGTTGAATGTTGCATTGTCACAAAGATTGCGTTGACATGAAAATCAACCATGATTAAGCATGGTCAACCATGGTCCAACGTCGCATTGTGATAAGGATTGTCTCAATATAAAAATCAACCATGTTTATTTTAGTGTTTATAATGTTTATCTTAGGGTTTATATAGCTTGGGTTTATAATATTTGTCCCTTGGATTTAATATCATTCCCTTGGGTTCATAATATCAATCCTTTGGGTTGATAATATCAATCACTTGGGGTTTTAGTATTAATCCCTTAAAATTATAATATCAATCCTTTGAGTTCATTATTCCCTTGAGTTTATAATATCAATCATGGTAAACCATGGTCAATTATAGCCAACCATGGTCAACCATGGTCGAATGTCACATTGTGACAATGATTGTCTCAATATGAAAATCAATTATGGTCAACCATGGTCCAACGTCGTATTGTGACAAAGATTGTCTTAATATGAAAATCATTCATGGTCAAGCCTGGTCAACCATTGTCGTACATCACATTGTGACAAGGATTGTTTAAATGTGGAAATAAGCCATGGTCAACCATGTTTATTTTAGGGTTTATAACATTTACCTTAGGGTTATATACCTTGGGTTTATAATTTTTATCCCTTATGTTTATTATTCCCTTTGGTTTATAATATCAATCCTTTGGGTTTATTAATCTAAGGGTTCATATTCCTAGGGTTTAATATTATTTTCTCAATATCAAAATCAACCATGTTCTAATGTCACATTGTGACAAAGATTCTATAGATTTAAAAGTCAAGCATGGTCAACCATGGTCTAATGTCACATTGTGACAAGGATTCTCTGAATATGAAAATCAATCATGGCCAACAATGTTTATTTTAGTGTTTGTAATATTAATCTTAAGATTTATCTACCTTAAGTTAATATTATTTAACCATGGTCAACCATGATTAACCATGTTTTATAAAATCAATTATGGTCAACCATGGTCCAACGTCGCATTGTGACAAAGATTGTCTCAACATTAAAATCAATCATTGTCTCAACCATGGTCCAATGTCGCATTATGACAAATATTGTCTCAATATGATAATCATCGTCAATCATACTCAACCATGCTTAGTCATGGTCAACCTTGGTCAACCATGGTCAACCATTTTTTATAAAATCAAACATGGTCATCCATGGTTAATCATGGTCAACCATGGTCAAACGCTACATTGTCACAACGATTGTGTTGATATGAAAATCAACCTTGGTTAAGCATGGTCCAACATCGCATTGTCACAATGATTGACTCATTATGAAAATCAACCATGGTTAACCCTGGCCAACCATGTTTATTTTAGCGTTTATAATATTTATCTTAGGATTTATATACCATTAGTTTATAACATTAGTCCCTTGGGTTTAATATTATTCCCTTGGGTTCATAATCCCTTGGGGTTTAGTATTAATCCCTTGGGTTTATTATTTCCTTGGGTATATAATATCAATCCCTTGGGTTTATAATATCAATCATGGTCAACCATGGTCGAATTTCGTATTGTGACAATGATTGTTTCAATATGAAAATTAACCATGGTCCAACGTCACATTGTGAAAAAGACTGTCTCGATATGAAAATCAATCATGGTCAACCATCATCCAACATCGCATTGTGAAAAGGATTGTCTCAATATGGAAATCAACCATGGTCAAACATGTTTATTTTAGGGTTTTTAATTTTAAACTTAGGGTTTATATACCTTGGATTTATAATTTTTATCCCTTGGGTTTATAATTAAATAATTAATTAAAAATAATTTTATTAATATTTAACTATATTAATTAACAATATTAATAACAATATTAATAAAAATATTTAACAATATTTATATTAATAACAATATTTAATTAAAAATATTAATAACATATCAATATCAATATTTATATTCCCTTCTTATAAAAATTTGGGTATTGACATTCCTCATCAACTTAACTGGAATTACAACATTGAGAAAATGATTATTGGAGGCTGGAAATCTTATTATGAGCTTGAAAACAATTATAAGGTGATTGATCTTTGTATTTGGGGTAAAAAATGGTTCCTCTTTGAGACCCTCATCACTCGTGTTGTCTTATACGGATGTGAAGTTTGGAATTGCGGTATATCTAGAGAGTTGCAAAAAAATATTGAAATGATTCAAAACCAATTCATAACCTACAATATCAAGATCAAGGGAAATACCCCCTACCCTATCCTCCTAATTGAAGCTAGTCTCTCCCCCATTGAAAGTAGGGCTATGTTTAAGTATCTAATGTATAAGAAGAAGCTTTACAACATGGAAACCAAGAGGTTTCCTAAAATTGCTTCTAACTTTAGTCAAACCCCCCACCTCCACCTCAAGCATGGGTGGCATAAGGATGCCTAGTCTTGGCTCAACCATTAGGGGATAAATGAGGAGATCATCCTGGGAAGCAATGATAATGTCAAAAATACTGTCACCTCCAAATTTAAGGATAAGCTATTGGATTATAAGGAGCTGGAGGGTAAAAAGAAGATAAGATATTATAAACAGGTGATCAACCCCACCCTTGATAACCAAAATTATCTTTCTATTTTGACCAGCTCTGAGAAAAAAATGAACATCACTAAGATAAGAACTAATTATCATGAGTTTTGAAGTGAAACCGAGTAGTGGTCTACTCCCAAGACTCCCTAGGACGATAGAATTTGTCAGCTTTGCGATACGAAGAGGGTGGAAGATGAAAAACACTTTCTTTTAGATTGTTTGGCTCTTGCTCACATCCATCGTCATTTCCCTAACATCTGTCACACTTCCAATCTTCTTGACTTGTTCAGTCAACCCAACTATAGTGATCTTGGAGTGCTTATTTCCCTTCTTTTTGAACATAGAAATAAGATTTTGAAGAATTATAATTAGATTCTTGCTCTTCTTAAGGTCCCATAGACCACATTGGTCTTAATGGACATTCATCATCATTATCATCATCATCATCATCAATATTTATATTAACAATATAATATTAAGTATTAACAATATTTATATTAATAAATATTTATTTAAATAACATTATTTATATTAATAAATAATAATTATAATTATTAGTTAATTATTATTATGATTTTTAATTAATTTTGAATGAATTTATTATATATAATGAATGAATGGATTAGTTAAAAATGAATGAAATAAAAATGAATTAATTAATTATTATTAATATTTATTAATTAATAATGTTATTAAATTAATTAATAATAATATTAATGAATAATGGTAGTAGTATTAATAAAAATATTAATTAATAATAGTAGTAATATTAATTAATAATAATGCTCATAATATTCATAATTATACGCCTTTGGCGCATATCAACCACATTTACTAATGTGGTTGTGCTAGTTAATATATTTATCACAAAATAAATGTAACTTCAAATAAAACTTAAAAATATTAGTTTTATTTCAAAATGTAAAAATAAAATTCCTCATGAGGTGATAGAAAATGGTTTGGTGGCATGGGAGATGACCGACATCTCCCTTCTAACACAACAATAATGCAAGTTGATAGTATGGAATATGCCTCACTTGTTGCTTTGTTAGTGAAGCTTATGGAGGATCCCAATCAATTTAACATCATGGGCATGCAAATGGTGAAGGTTTGTGGGTCTCTAGAGATGAGGGTTACGGGTGCCGAGACAAGCAATTCTATAACATAGTTGGGTGGTTCTTGGTTTAGGCATCTTTGTGCTTTGAGATGTTGTACTGGTGTATTTGTTTTGCAGGTGAGACTATTGATGCCTTTTGCATTTTTGGTAGGGAGGAAGGGTTAGACATCTAGGACCCGGGGGCATGAAATTTTCTTGTTTCAAGTGGAATTATCTTATAGTATGTGTCACTTGGAGCTTTTGTGTGTCTTTCTTACTAGTTGACCACCTTGAAGCCTTGGTTGGCAGGTCTGGTGGAGCATGTTCCGAAGGTTTGCGTGGAAATTGGAGTGAACTAGGTGTTTGGAGTGGCTAGTGGCAAGGGCGATTGCACCCCTTGTAAGCAGCTCGACAACAATGAGCAGTGAAATTATTCAGCTTTCCTAGAAGTGCAGGTATTTAATTACAGTCTTATTTTTCATTTAATCTAGTTCTTGTTCTATGGGGCTTTTTGGTTGGAGTTTGTGGCATGTTGGGTTAGAGCCTTGAAGAATGTAGGGGGTCTGAATTTCCCTTGGGTGCCTTTTGTTTCCCCCTCACTTTGTAGTCTTGTCAACAAGGTGTTAATTTTTGAGTTAACATGTTCTTTTCTTAGATCAGTTACCATGATAGCCCAATTTATATTTTCAATTTTTTCTTTACAATCACATGGATCATTATAACATTGATGGTAACTATAAACCATAAATGCAGAGAAAAAGCCAATATAAGAGAACAAAAAATTGGCTCAAGCTAGGGAAAAACCCCAATATGGGGAAAACCCTTGATCAATCTTATTATAAATATCAAGTGCTCAACAGAGAGAGATTACAATAATTCGAACTCAAAGTAGACTTGCCAAATAGAAGAAAAATAGATAGCCCAAAATGTAGTCTTGAAGGAGACAAATTTTCCCTAGTATTAAACATTTGTAGAAGTATGATCTCGTAATGGTTGTTAATATTCCACGTTATCTTGATCAATATTCTCCAAACGGTCTCCTAACAACTGTTTTTATTCATCCTCTGCCTTTGATCCAACTCATTGTTGTCCAAGGCTAATTTCCAGCCCCAAACTCACCTCACAACACCCTAATTTGTGGTAGATAAGGTATGAAACTTACTTGTTATTTCTTCTAAGGTTGCAGCTTCATGAAACAAAGATGAAATGCTTCAAACCAAGCTAAAAACCTGCCCAAGTCTTCTTAGTGAATGAAACTTCCTTCTGTTTCCCTTTATGACCTTCAAGAGATACTAAACCCATAACAAATTTGCGCAGAAATTGCCTCAGACCCTGCACATGTCCTCCTGTAGCTAAGCAATCTTCAAACTAACCCAAACAACCCTAAATCTTCCTTGCCTTGATCTCTTCTTGAGCTCAGCTACCTCAGAGAGATACATTTCTCATAAGATAGTGGATGCAAATGAGGTTGGTGGCCACCTCTATATATACAAGTCGTTGGGGTCGAGAGGCATGACTATTGGGTTCGATAAGCCAACACAGAGGTAAGGCCATGTTGGGAATCACGATTGCCATTAGACCAAAAACCGCAGGTGTTAGTCAATGATCACATCACCAGAGATAAGGATCCACAAGAGGTGGTTATTCCATGCTACGAAATACATGGGGAGCGTTGGTTTATCCAATGTCCAACAATCTCCCCCCCCAACATGAGTTGGGTGTGTATCGAACTCATGACCTACACTTTGATACCGCTTGTTGGGAATCATGATTATCGTTAGACCAAAACCTGTAGGTGTTGGTCAACGATCACATCGCCAAGGATAAGGATCCATGAAAGGCGGTTAGTCCATGCCGTGAAAAACATGGGGAGCATTGGTTTATCCAATGTCCAACAGGCCAACCTTATTAATTTTACATGTGAGAAAACATAAATTCAAAATCATACTTCTCCTTAACCAAATTTTATGATCTTTAGATTTTGGTCCTCTTGAAAAGAGGAATTCAATGCCATTATTATCTTCCCCAAAGGAGCTGTCCAAAGTAAAATTTGGCCCTAGTTTCCAATTTTAACACTCCCTCTCAACTAGGTAGAATTCCACCTTCCAATCCATCCATCATCATGCCATCCTAACATCATATGCCATGTATGTATCTCATCTCAACTCTGTTGAACATTGATATAGATAATGAAGAAAAATTGGTCGAGAGTGAGTCACAACACCTTGCCACTCTCCACTGACAAAGGTCAGTCCTCATAACCAGGAATAGAACCCCAATCAGAATTGATCCCATATCAAGTGAATGAACATCATGCATCCTAGACATAGGGAGTGCAGTAGTACATGATGCGTCCATCAGTAGTGTTATGGTCCGTATCCACTTTTCCCAACTCATTGGCGAGATGAGAGGTACTTCCCATGTGTCCCATACAACATGGGTAGGATGATGTGGGAACACCAACAGGGAAATAATATATCACATCCTACTCACAACCACATGTAGGGAAAGGATAAACCACATCCTACAAACACATGTCACAACCACACGTAGGGAAAGGATAAACCACATCCTACAAACACAACCACACATAGGGAAAGGATAAACCACATCCTATATGCATGCAAATCACCAGAAATAGGGAAAGGATGAACCACACCCTACATGCATACTAACCATCAATCGTAGGAAGGATCCTACATGTGGGGAAAGGATGAACCACGTCCCACCAACATGTCAACCATCAATTATAAGGAATGAGCATCCTAGATGAGGGGAAAGGATGAACCATGTCCCATTGACATGTCAACAAATGCCTATATGCATCTCTCACTAGGGTACTCATAGGATAAGTTGAACCACTCATCCTACGCATATGCCATAGGAGAAGGTGAACCACTCATCTTATTCATATGTCATCAATAGTAGGGGAAGTTGAACCGCTCACCTTACACACATGTCATTAGTCACAAGGGAAGGTGAACTACTCACCCTGTACACCGCGCACCTATAGGGGAAGGTGAACCACTCACCCTATGGTTGCTCATAGCTCAAGAAGTACATCAAGCCCCTAGGATATCCCAGAGCTCAATGTTCACTCTTAACCAAAGAAGCCTTCAAATAGGAAATAGTACCAAGTTGCTTTTTGAAAAGCAAGACTAGATCTTGGTGATGGTATCAGATCATCATTAGGAGCCTCATAGCTCCATCCAACAACATATAGATGTATACACAACAAAACATATTGATTTACAACTGAGATCTTGGAAACACTTAGGAATCCTTTGCTTCTTGTATATCTTGATGAAAAATATGTAACTGATCTTACTCCCTCTTATTCAGGGAGACCACAAGCCTAATATTGCCTTTCTAGAGTGCAAAGTGTCCATCAGGAAACCTGCTTATCATGAGATCTATCCACTCAAACATGCCATAAAACAAGAATGTCCTTTGTTGTACCATATAAAGTGGTATTTGGTGTCAACATGTGAAACACTGGATTCTCTAAATCCTATTCTGCAATATACAACAATATGTGCATAAATGATTGCTGAAGAGTTTCCTTAAATTTATACATTCAACTTAAGACTTCAAAATTCAATTTGTTTACGAAGTAAAGGTGGTCCTCAACATATATATAGCACTTAGATGTGCTCTTTCCATCCATCACATTGTTAACCAAGTTATCAACAAAATATTCATGGAATCTTAGGTTCTAGCAGTGTACCTCAAACTATAGAAAATGGAATCATTGAGATATCTCAATAAGAAGTTTTCCAATATATGAGGCTCTTCCATAAATCGACTTCAAAGTTTTCATAGCCAGACATATGACATATAGGGTGATGATCAAGAGTACCAAGGATCCTACAAGATATACATATGCAGGCCATCAACTTTTCCATTAGTCCTTAAGTGTAGGGAATAATGCATCAAGGTTAGGTCAATCATTTTGAATTTAAAAGCAAACTCCCTCTTACATTGATAAATGATAGGGTCATCAATTAGACATCATCAATAGTTGTATCTGATCTCCCTCTAAATAACAAGAAAGTAATCTTGCCTATACTACAACCATCTGCAACTGACTCTTTTCCTCTTAAGGTGATCATTTCACCTTCAATCATTTTCTTCCCTCATGAGACAAATGATTCATTTATAAGGAATGTTCGTTCGTATTCAGGTGTCCACATCTGTACTATAATATCCTGACTTAATGCAACTAGAATGTCAAAATCAGGGTCTCCTACTTAATATACTTATTAAGACATAGAATCTGACATGTACCTTCTTCAAGGCACCTCTGTTTTCATGCTGATGAAGGTAGTCACAAAATATATTGTTCCACAGATCCATGCACTTATTCTTCTAGTTGTTTCTCAAAATAAAAGCTTCAGGTGTGTTGCATTCCTTATCAAAGTTTCTACAAATTTTATTTTGGTTTAGGAACTGTACACAGATTGGGGATGATATCTTCAGTTGCATTGTAAGAGCTTAAGATCTCGCAAATGATGTGTCACTTATTTTCTTCTTTGTTGGAAGACATTAATGCTTCTGAATGATTTTTTACCGCCTCACTTATAGATGCTATAGGCCTATATATGAAAATGCCTTACTATTGATATTGTCTTGATTATGCATGTCCAAGATGACTTACACCAGGATGTAAGCTAATGCAATCCACATATTCAACACAATCTTTTTACTTATACACATATTGGACTACATATATATGCCATTAATGACTATTTGAAGTTTCAATGATTTGTATATGAGTACTTAACAATTACTAACATACTTGTGCCATAATATTTCTTCATATTAGACCAACTTCCAAGGACCGACTTCCCAAACTAGAAATATTGATCTTATCGTTGCCATAAGTCTTTGCCAAATACGAATCTAGTTTATTCCACATGGATCCATTCTAGATGAATTGATTGTCACTGATAAACGTGCAAATTTCCATGTCTAGTCTTCAACAAAATTAGGACAAAGACTTCAGGCCAATCTGAAAAATGAGATCAAAACATTTAACTATAGCTGCTTCACTCTTGAACTAGCACAAATTGACTTAATTCTCCCTTAATTGCAAAGTTGCAATACTTACTGACTTTTTCGTGGGGTTAAGACAACCCTTAGTCCATTTTAAGAGAGGGTCAAATGTCCTGTAGCAACAAAAATATTATTCTCCTTCGTAGGTCTTCAAAACATAGAGATAAGGATGTATTATTTCATATTATGATGCCCTAATGAGGGCTGAGTCTATTTTCCTTTAAGGAAGCCAAAATCTCATAACAAATTCAACCTTCTTCACCATCTCTCATTTGATTTTCAATGAATCCTTAGAGCTGAAGAGATACTTCAGAGCACAAAATTAAATGTTTTGTTAAAACTAATTTTGTGTCTCAAATAAACCCTAACCAGGACTTAAGTCACAGCCCATATCATACAGTTCATTCCTCAAAAATTCTTCATATGACATTTGATCAAGACTATGATTCTTCAATGAATATGCCCATATAATGGCAAGGGAGGAACTCGTTGACGGTGTTGGACCCACCAACATGTCAAGGGGATCTTCCCGATAAGAAGTCCCAATTAGACCTTAAACTGTTTGGTGTATGAGTCCCAACAGTGGATCGTAAGGTAATGCCTTGACTGCGATGTTGCATAGAGGCAAGTAAGATATCTCTGTCAGTAACAAGGGTGTGACCGTTGTAGTGAGTCAAGGAAGGTGCATGAGAGGTTCTAACACAAAGGGGGTGGGATGAGTGCGCCCCTTGAAAACCTATATCAATACTCAGCTGGGAAGGGAACACACAAAAGAAGATGCATCACAAGCTAGAAAGCAAAGCAATCGACAATCCAAAGTGATGGTTAAACCAACAACACATTTGCAACAAGATTCATATAATTGCATACGAATCAGTTCATACACAAATACGTAAGTTAAACAACATATATCTGATCTGGAATTTATCCAGGATAAAGAATGAAAGGTATTACAGACTCATGTGCATGGAGGTGCCTATGTTACTTATGCAATGGATCGATAAGATTGCTAGAATACATAGACACTGAGGCAATTAGAGAAAACATAATAGTCAAACATGTAAACAAAACAAGTTTAATAAGGAGTTCACCCAATGCTCCTAGGCTACATCTCCTGGTCCAGCCTTTCAGTGGTGGCCTCTCTATTATGTTTTCAAGCAGAGTTTTTACAACAGTGAGCTCAATTCGAGTCTCACTAACAGAATGAAGTCAGTAGGAATGGAGTGCACAGACTCTCCTTACTGAACTCGACCTTTGATGGTCACAGTAGTATGACAGGCATATGCCAAGGAGCTTGCTTGAACCTCTCAAGCCTTTAATTGAGTACACAGACTCTCTGACTCTCTCTGGCTCTGTTTGGCTCGATGCTGCCTTTAGGTCAACTCGGATTCTACTCTTTGTTCTCTGTTGTTGGATTTCTGCGTCTCTATGTGTTGCCCATCTTCTACTTCTATCAGTTCATTGCTTTAAAGCCAGTCTACTCTTCGATTGCTCGTTTCCACTTCCCGGCCTTCTGGTTTCTTTTCCTCTATCCGTTCGAATTCCTCTGCTTTGCATCATCATCACTGGGTAATGCCTCACAGGGAGGTGGCCACCTATTTGCTAATGAACTAGGTGTCATATTCCTTGAATCATACTCAAATGGCCATTAAATCTGTTTGCTTCAAGATTGCCCGCGAACACGAATCGTTTGCCAACTCATCATCCACGTCGGATGTCAAATCCCTGTCATCTTTCTTTTTGACCTGTCAAATCCGATCAGTCATCAGGACGTATCTCTGTCATCGATCTAGACCCCCCAGATCCTACGGTCATCCTTCATATCAGGCGAACAAGTCGCACGACGTTTACCCATCCGATGCGGGCAGTTTTCTCTCTCTTCCATCGGACACGTGTCGCTCAATGTGTGGCATCGGGCGGGACTCAGTCAAAACTGCTTACCACCTCGAAGCCTTCCGATATCCTGCCAGTTTTGGGGAATCCATGCTACGGAACCAAAACAGTTACTTTTCCAAGTTTTATAGTGTTTTTGGGTCTGAGCGTTCTGAGGCTTTCCTTCACTGAGGGGGAGGTCCTATGATACGCTATTAAGAATCCACCTCTGTTTCTTGATTTGGCCTCTAATTTTTCCAGTTTCGTGCCATTGCGCTTTGCCATGGGCCAACGGTCTGCGCTCTCAACCGAGGGTCCTCGTTGCTCCGCTCTGGCCACAACTACAATTATTATGAGGATTCCTTCTGATAGCTTCGATCTTTTCTAGGACTTGAATCTTTTAGCATAATTGAAACAGTCATGAAGACTTAGAGAGTTTTAGAATCCAATTAAGATCACAGCCTTCCCATTGAAAAAGCTTTTAGACCACCAAAAGTTGGTTTTCTTTCAAGCATCAATCAAGTGAGGGTATTGCTTCCTCGCTTGCTCAATTTCTATCCATTTCACACTGCTTGGCTTTGAACCTTTGAGTCTGATCCTGAGGTACTCAACGTCACCTCTATGTGTTGTTCTTTCCTTCCTGTCCAGAACTACATCTTCCTGCAACTCATTAAGATATTCAGGTAACAGGTCATCAATAGAAGGCAATTGACTTTTCTCTTCGGGATCTTCAATTAATGAAGGTTCAAATAGTCTCAAGATATCTGCATTAACAACTGAGTAGATGTGCATGTAAGCTGGTGCATCAAGGCGAAAAGCATTCTCACCAATTTTTTCAAGTATCTTGAAAGGTCCATACCTTATTGGCTTCAACTTCTTACCTTCACCTTGCATTTTGTCTTTCTTGATATACAGCGAGACTTAGTCACCAACTTGGAAACTATGCTCCATCTGATGCTTGTCATACCTTGCCTTGTATTTGGCTTGGCTCTTTTCCAGCTGTTCTTGTACTGCCTGGTGAATCTCTTGGATTTGTTCAATGAACTTGGCTGCCTTGTCCACATCACTGTGTCCATCAACTACTATGTCTTTACCAAAGACAAAATCCAAGGGAGACCTTGGTGTGAAACCAAAACAGGTCTCAAAAAGAGATCTCTGTGTAGAAGAATGTTTAGCTCGGTTGTAAGCATGTTGCACATAGCATGAATGTTCATCCCAAAGTTTGGGATGCTTACTACAATAGCCTCTGAGCAACTGGATCACTGTCCTGTTGACCACTTCTGTTTGGCCATCTGTTTACGGATGAAAAGTTGTGCTTTTCTTCAGCCTGGTGTCCATCAATTCCCACAAGTTTGACCAAAATTTCCCAACAAATCAGGTATCTCGATCAGATATTATGGAAGTGGGTAATCAAAATTGAACCCATACATGCTGAAAGAACAACTTTGCAGTTTGTTCAGTTATAATCTATTTATTACAAGGTATTAAAATACACATTTTGCTAAACCTATCCACAACAACATATAAATAGTCATGACCTTTCCTAGATTTAGGCAGTCCTCCAACAAAGTCCATGGAAACACTTTCCCAAGGATGAGAAGGAACTGGTAGTGGAGTGTACAAGCCTAGTTTTCTATTGTTGGGCTTGCTTTTAGCACACATGGTACACCCTCTTACATATCTAGAAACCATCTCATTCATTTTCGGCCAATAGCAAAATCTTTGCAATTGTGCAACAGATTTACTTACACCAAAGTGACCTGATATTAGAGAAGTGTGTGCTTCTCGAATTATCTTTACTCTTTCAGTTTGTGGAATGCATAGATTCCCACAATGATACAAGAGTTGGTCCTTAATATGATAATGCAATTCTTCTACCTGTTTTCCTTGACTTAAAGTTGCATATACATCTTTAAAATCTATATCTTGAGAATATTGTTCAATGTAGATCTCATGCAATACTGAATTATGCTTAAGTATAGTAGATGCATTTATAATTGGTTTAGATAACATATCTGCAACTTTATTGTCTATGTCTTTTTTATATCTGATGACTAAATGAAACTGTTGTAGAAAACCCATCCATCTATAGTGTCTTGATTGCTGCAACTTAGTTTGGGAGTGTAGATATTGAAGTGGTTGATGATCAGTATGTATAACTGTCTCTTTGCCCATTAAGTAATGTTTCCACTTTTTCACACTTTATACTAATGCATACAATTCTTTATCATATGTAGGATAGTTAACTACTACAGAATTAAATGTCTCAGAATGATAACATATGGGTTTACCGTGCTGCATCAACACTGCTCCCATGGCATAGTCACTGGCATCTGTTTCAATCTCAAATGGTCTTTGAAGATCGGGCAGTGCTAGTACTGGTGCTGTACTAATCTTTTCTTTCAAGGTGTCGAAGGCTTTTTGTTGTTTGCCTCCCCACTGAAACACCTTGTTCAATCATGTTAAAGCATGTAAGGGAGCTACAATTAAGGAAAATTTAGAAATAAACTTTCTCCAATATTGTGCTAATCCTACGAAGCTTCTAACCTTTGTAGTGGATTTGGGTTTAGGCCAGTTTACAATGACTGCAACCTTAGAGGGATCTATCTTTAATTCACCGCCCCCTACTATATGTCCCAAATAATTCAAAGATGTTTTGCCAAATTCACATTTTGAGAGTTTAACATAAAGTTTTTCTCTTTTCAAAACATCTAGTGTCTGCTTAACATGCTTTAAATGTTCTTCCCACGTTTTGCTAAATATAAGAATGTCATCCAGATATACAATAACAAAATAATCAAGAAAAGGTCTGAGTACATCATTCATTACTCTCATGAAAGTAGCAGGAGCATTAGTGAAGCCAAAAGGCATAACCAGCCACTCATACAATCCCTACTTTGTTTTGAAAGCAGTCTTCCATGCATCTTGCTCTGCAACTCTTACCTGATGATAGCCACTATGCAAGTCTAACTTGGAAAAATAAAAAGCTTCCTTTAACTGATCTAATAGATCATCTATGCGAGGAACGGGATAATGATTTTTGATCGTTATCTTATTCAGTGCTCGGTAATCAATGCACATTCTCCACGAGCCATCTTTATTTTTCACCAAAACGATTGGAGACCCACATGGCGATGTGCTAGGTTTGATGAACCCCTTCTCGAGCAACTCTTGTACCTGCCTCTTGATTTCTGTATTCTCTAAAGAGGACAACTTTTTATACCTGTGGCTGCGATTGTTGCTTCATCTCCTGAGTCTGACCCCAAATCTTTTTGAATAGCTACAGCAGTCTTCTTCTTCTTGCCCTCGAACTTCTTAGGTTTCAACTCTGAATGCAAAATCCAGCAGTGTTCATCGTCATGTCCATCCTTCTTATAGTGAGTGCATGAGGACTTGCTCTTCTGTATAGTGTTTGTCTTCCTCTCTTTCCATTTCTGTTTTCTTTTCTCCTTATTTTTGCTTGCAATGGGTTGGGATGATCCCCCAACTTCTGGGTTCCCATTCTTACCTCTAGCTTCTAGATGCGTAGCCTGAATGGATACCTCATCTATGCTAGTGGGATTAAACATGAGGATAGTGTGCCTCATGTAGCTGTGTAGACCACCTATGTACTTCAACAGAGTCTCAGGTGAGTCTAAAGAGATTCCTAGAATCAAAGCTCTTTTCCTAAATTCTTGAGTGTAACCTTGTACACTTTGCCCTTTTAGTTGTCAAAGAGTTTGCCAGCTCATCATGGCTTGTTGTATGTAGGCTAGTGGATAGAATTACTTTTTAATTGCAAAAACAAATTCACTCCAGACAGAAAGAATCTTACCATGTTTCTTCATGTCAGCTTGTGTCCTGCCTTACCACCATACCAAGGCAGTGCCTCTGAGACGTAGGCTGGCCAGCTAAATATTACTCTTGTCTGAGTCAATGCTATGCACTCTGCAATAAACATCAATCTGTCTGATCCAATTATCCAGCTTCTCTGCATTCAACTCTCCATCATATATTGGTAAATCAAATTTAACATCTAATTTAATCAAAGATGTCTTCTTTTTATGTTCATGGCTATTAGGAGGCATGAGGAATTTTTCTTCTTTCCCTTTGCCTTTGGAGTGGTCATGGATGAGAGATTCTTCTACTCCTTTGTCTTGTTTGGAGCTTGATGCATATTCATCTCTATGTTTCTTATAGTCCCTATACATTTCCTCCACCATGGATTTCAGGGTCATCAAACTATCCATGAACTGGGGGTCTAATTCCAAGGGATTTTCTTCTGACATTTTCCTCCTAGAATAGACTCATCCAATTTCCAGGTTAGTTTCATCCAATTCTCCTTTTCCTAATTTAATCTTTGATATATTTAGCATTCAACAACAAAATCCAGCACAAGCTTGTCTAACCTTAATAAACCAAATGCTCTGATACCACTTGATCTGGAATTTATCTAGGATAAAGAATGAAAGGTATTACAGACTCATGTGCATGGAGGTGTCGATAAGATTGCTAGAATACATAGACACTGAGGCAATTAGAGAAAACATAACAGTCAAACATGTAAACAAAACAAGTTTAATAAGGAGTTCACCCAATGCTCCTAGGCTACGTCTCCTGGTCCAACCTTTCAGTGGTGGCCTCTCTATTATGTTTTCAAGTAGAGTTTTTACAACAATGAGCTTGATTCGAGTCTCACTAACAGAATGAAGTCAGTAGGAATGGAGTGCACAGTCTCTCCTACCTGAACTCAACCTCTGAGGGTCACAGTAGTATGACAAGCCTATGTCGAGGAGCTTGCTTGAACCTCTCAAGCCTTCAATGGAGTACACAAACTCTTTGACTCTCTCTCGCTCTGTCTGGCTCGATGCTGCCTTTAGGTCAGCTCGGCTTCTACTCTTTGTTCTCTGTTGTTGGCTTTCTACGTCTCTGTTTGTTGCTCGTCTTCTGCTTCTGTTAGTTCATGGCTTTAAAGCCAGTCTGCTCTTCGACTGCTCGTTTCCACTTCCCGACCTTCTGGTTTGCTTTCCTCTGTCGGTTTGAATTCCTCTGCTCTGTGTCATCATCATTGGGTAATGCCTCACAGGGAGGTGGCCACCTATTTGCTAACTATTGGGCATTAGATAATCCAGCACTCCCCGTGTGTTTCGTGACATGGACTAACCACCTCTCGAGGATCCGTTAACTCTGGCGATGCATCTGTTTACTAACACCTGCAGGTTTTGGTGTAACGGCAATCATGATCCCAACAAATGGTATCAAAGCCAGCTCCTTTTTTAGCTTTTATGCCCTTTGTAACTCCCCATTCTGCTCCTCTGCTCTCCATTCAAAAGTGTTGTCCATACGCTGCCCATAAACGTTGCATACAAAGCGCTGCTCCATAAACGTTGGTGTCAGTGGCCTGAATGTTGCTGCCATGCTTCCTCTACTGCAATGCTCCTCTGCTGCAACGTTTCCTCTGCTGCAATGCTTCCTTTGCTGCAACGTTCCTCTGCTGCAACGCCGGAAGCTGTGTGCTTGGAGGATTGCATGTAAATGGTATGTTGTGTTGTACCCTGCGTTGAATGGAATGTTGGATTACTGCTCTGCGTTTGACCGTGAACTTCATTGAACTGTGCACTGGTTGTGTTGGTCATGGTCTGCGTGTAAATGGGGTGTAAATGGTACCGTTGTTCAGTGTGTTGATAGTTTTAACTCCATGCTGCATTGTTTGTATGTTTAAATAAAAAGAGGGCGTAGTTGAGGTGTTGTTCATTTTTTGGGGTTTGCTAGCGAATTGTGCGTGCATGGATTTAATTTGTCTGGAGCGACAGGTTGGAAGAGAGTTTGGATTTTGTGCATATCCAGGACTTCGTTTTTTTTCTAGCGAGCGACTTTCTGCAGTGTGAAAGAAAAGCTGCATTCACTGCCGCTTCATTTCAATTCGCTTCCACCTCACCTCCCCATATTCCATAAGCGCTCCATATTGTTTTTATGCTCAGTCAGCAACGCACCTATATTGAATAAGCCTACGCAGAAGTTTGGTGCGATACATTTTTTACATGAAAACATATGTTCATGTGTGAAGGTCGTGATTAATGTGTAATAAGAATAATAATATATTATATGGAGTGATAATATATTATTTCGAATGGGAATAAAAGTGAACGTGACATGAAATTCATTAAGTTTTTTATGGCGATGTGTTATATGGTATAAAAAAAAAAAAACATATATGGGTATATGGAAGGTATAGCATATATATTTGAGAAGTGGAAGGTATAGCATATATATATTTTTCTATCAGCAGAAGTAATTTTTTTTTACAGAATGCATTCAATCATATCCATGGTGGGAATAGTTCTCACTGGCAAGGAGAACTATCCTGAATGGTCCTGGATGATAAAACACACCCTCATTTTCAATGAGTTTTGGAAAGGAGTGTGTGTCAGAGACGGAGACAATGAACCTGTACAGCCTACCTCAAACAAAGAGCTCGTCATTTGGGAAAAAAAGAATAGCAAATCTTATGCATTAATCGTAGCATCTGTAAATGAAGAGGTGAGTCGCCATATTTCGTCATATTCAACTACCTTTGAAGCCTTACAAAAGCTGAAAGAACTCTATGACTCACATTCTGCACTTGAAGTTGTTCAATTCATGATTAAACTCTTCACTCTTGAACTGCAAAATAATGATCCTCTTGCTCTTGCATCTGAAGTAAAGTCTATAATGCATGATATCAAATCCACTAAGGTTGAATTGGATATTCCTCTTATCGCTTTTCTCAAGGAACTTTATTCTACTTACTCCAATTATCTTGAATCATTGCAAGCAAATGGAAATCTCAAAGATATCACCTTTGACTCTCTTGTGACAAAGTTTGCTGGAAGAGAGAAAGCTTTTGGAAAGAAGACAACCCCTAAATCTTCTGAAGAGGTTGTGTGCCTTGCTCATAAAGAAAAGCATCCTGCTCAAGATTCTACAAGAGGAAGAGATGGTCGAAGCGGAAGAGGAAGATATTTTAGAGGCAAGGGGGGCAGAGATTCTCAAGGAGAAAAGGCAGATTTGCACTGCATTCACTGCAAAAGAAATGGATCACATGATGCCTCTACATGAAAGCTACCATGGGACAAAATTGAGCAGAAAAGAAACCAACAGAAAGGTAAAAATAATTATACAGACAAAGGTAAAGCACATGAATCTGCTCATTATGTTGTGGCACAATGTAACATTGGAGTAAATGAAGATTTATTTAATGCTTCACTTGCTTCTTAGAAAAATGATTGGTTGCTTGATTCAGGAGCAACCTGCCAAGTGACTCATAGAAAAGATTTTTTTGAAGATTTCACTGATAATGTTGATGGAGCAGTATACTTTGCAGACCAATCAAAAATCAAGCCATCAGGGCTTGGCACAATCAGGCTTAAACTGCCTGGTCTTCTAGACTTTCTCCTGCATCATGTTCTATATCTCCCACAGCTCAAGAGAAACTTATTGTCCTTGGTCCACATCTGCCAGCAAGGTCACTCCATTCATATGTTTGATGGCAAGCTTGAGGTAAGAAAAGCATCTGGCCACTCACTTGTCATGAGGGGAATAGAAGAAGAAAGGATTCTCAAGCTGCAAGGAACCTCTACTCGTGCACAACATTTCTCATACAATTCTTATCATGAAGAAGGTACACTTCCATCAATTTTATTATGGCATGCTAGATTTGGACATTTGAACTATGACAGTCTCCGCTTGTTGAAGAAAAATGGTGTTGCTAGTTTGCCTACAATTCCTAGGAAACTTAAGCAATGTGATGCTTGCATTCTAGGAAAGCATAGCAAACAGTCTTTTCATGATTCACATTCAAGAGCACATAGAAAACTTGAACTCATTCATTCAAATTTATGTGGTCCAATGCCTGTTCCTTCTGCAAATGGAAATAAATATATCATGACATTTATTGATGACTACACCAGAATGTGTTGGGTTTATTTATTGAAGAACAAATCTGATGCTTTTCAAACATTCAAGAATTTTCATAAATGGATTGAAAATGGTGCACAATCTCATATTGGGTCTATTCGCACTGATAATGGAAAATAATACACATCAAATGAATTTGAAAACTATCTTCGCCAACATGGGATCAAACATCAAACAAATGTGCCTTATAATCCCCAACAGAATGGTGTAGCTGAAAGAATGAATAGGACAATCTTAAATATGGTACAATCCATGCTCTTCTTCAAAAATGTAAAGATAATGTTCTGGGCTGATGTTGTTCTATGTGTTGCATATATAAAGAATAGATGTCCATCTAATGCTATAAGAAACAAGACTCCATATGAAATGTGGTATGGACATGTTCCTTCAGTAAAGTATCTCAGGGTCTTTGGTTCCACCTGTTATGCCTTGATACCAAAGGTACATAGAAACAAACTTGGTGCTAGAAGTCGTAAGTGTATCTTTCTGGGTATTCAAACACCTCCAAAGCATACCGTCTCTATGATGAAGTAAATAAAAAGTTTTTTGTATCTAGAGATGTAATTTTTCTTGAATCATCCAAAACTGACAATGTTGTTGAGCGACAACTTGATCGCTTGGATAGATTCCACATCTTGAAGGGGGGATTCCTACACTAGATCAACATGTGGAATCTTCTTCTGAAGAACAATCTCCCCCTCATGAAACTCCAACAACGGATTATGCTTTAAGTGATGTGATTGATAGAATTGGGAGACTCAATCTTGATTCAGTCCCAACTCAATCAACGGAGCAGCCTGGACCATCTGAGAAAGGTCCCCCAAAGTGGCTGACAAAGACACTTGAAAGTGTTCATCCTGATGAGGTTGGAAAGACAGGAACTAGAAATTCAAACCGACAAAATGGAGGTGATGTGGATGACTTTAATTCACCTGTTGATATGGATGTTTCTTATGATTGTGAATTGAACTTGTCTACAGATTTTGAACCAACTTCCTTCAAAGAAGCTACTTCTCATGATGAATGGAAATAAGCAATGCAAAAGGAGTATGATGCCCTCATAAAGAACGACACTTGGAAGCTGGTTGATCCTCCATTAGGAACCAAACCAATTGGCTGCAAGTGGGTCTACAAGAACAAGTATAAAGTTGATGGCTCACTTGACAAGCACAAATCTAGGCTTGTGGCAAAAGGTTTTGCACAGAAGGAAGGGGTCGATTATGAGGAGACTTTTGCCCCCACAACAAAATGGGCTACCATCTGGACACTCTTTGCAAACATTATGATCTTGATGATGCAACTTTATTTGTCAAGAAAGTTGGAAAAAAAGTTGTATATCTTGTGGTATATGTAGATGATCTTTTGATGACAAGGAACAATGAAAGCTACATTGCATCCATAAAGAAGGAATTGGGGAAAAGTTTTGAAATGACTGATTTGGGCTATGTTCATTACTATCCGAAGTCCATATTTCTTTCTCAAAAGAAATACATTGGAGATCTGTTGAGCAGGTTTGGCATGACAGAATGCAATCCTCTTACTACTCCAATGGAACAAAACTTAAAGCTCACATCTATTGAAGGAAAAGAATTTGAGGATGCAACAAAGTATAGACAGCTTGTAGGAAGTTTCAACTACCTAACTACTACCAGACCAAACATTTCATTTGCTGTTGGAATCCTCTCTAGGTTTATGAAAAAGCCTTGTGAGGGACATTGGTTTGCTGCAAAAAGAGTTCTAAGGTACTTGAAGGGAACTCAAGACTTTGGAATCAAGTATACACAGGTGGACGACTTCATCTTGATTGGATACTCTGATTTAGACTTCGATGGAGACAAAGAAACTGGGGTATCTACTTCAAAATATTCTATGAGTCTTGGATCGGGAGTTGTCTCCTGGAGATCACGCAAATAATCAGTTCTAGCAGATTCCACAATAGAAGCAGAATACGTGGCAGTAGCTGAAGCAACAAAAGAAATTGTGTGGCTCAGGAAAATTCTTGAAGATTTGTAGGTAAAACAAGTACAATCAACTCCACTCATGATTGACAATACCTCTACAATAAAGTTGGCCAAGAACCCAAAGTTCCATGATCAAACGAAGCACATAAATACTAAATATCATCTAATTCGATATAATGTTGAGGCCAAAACAATCCATCTCCATCATTGTTCCACAAATGAGAAAATTGCAGACATCTTCACCAAAGCGCTTGGAAGAGAAAAGCTTGAACGATTTAGAACGATGCTTGGACTGTTGGGTCCCTATAATACTAGTGATTACCCCATTACTATTGTAGTTTTACCCCTTATTAATATTGTTATGCCCCTATTATCCCCATATTGTTATTACTGTGCCCCATAGAATCCCTCTATTGTTATTTTTGTGGCTTTATATTATTATTGTTAGGTCGGCTAGGTTATATTGTGACTCCTTACACTCCTATATATAGAAAGGAGGTTTTGTCATTTGAATCATCTAATAATTGTTCATTTATGTAATGTAAAGGAGGTTTCCCCCTCGAAGAGGCTAAATTCTAAGGCGTTGATCTATCTTTTCTATCTTTTTCTTGAGCTGGTTTCATAGCATTTGGTATCAGAGCTTTGGATTCTAGGGTTTCGCTGCTCCAAACAGGTCATCGTGGCATTTTCGCTATAAAAAATTTTTTGCGACGTTTCAAAAGTTGAAAAAAAAACCCATTTGAGAAGAAATTGCGCTGAATCTCGGGTCCGAATTTTAGAGTTGTTCGCGCTATATTTGTGGAGATATGATCTGAGGAAGTTGGTATTTTTGCAGACTCCTGAATTACATTCCAAACAGGTGACCTGGGGAAAAGCGTCATAACTTTCTTGCTGGGGATCAGATTGAAATTTCGTAAGAAGGTAAAGAAAGAGGACAGATTGTAGTTTCTTGTATGCATTTTTAAGATCCAAAGGTCAAAACAGTGACTCGTGGCATGTCGTACAAGTTCGCTCTACTGAACTAATCTATAATCAAGTCACTGTGGGAGATTTCGCATAACTCTTCCTTGGAGAATCCAATTTGGGTCAGACTTGTGGCATTGGAAAGAGGACACAGAGGGCTACTTCAGGTCACAAATTCAGATCTAGATGATTGGAAAGTATAGAGATACATTAGAGGCAATATCGAGCTTCTACAAAGTGAAAAAAGGTGTGTAGATTTTCTTAAATTTTTGCTTAAGCTTGGTTTGAAAATTTATTTTGAAGGAATTCAAAGGGCATAGTAGAGCATTATTATCGATAACTGATGCCCCGAGGAAAGAAAATGCAAACACCTAGTAAGGAACCTGAAGGCTCTAGCATGACTCATGAAGAAGAGGAAGAAATGCAACATGATATATCAAAATTACAAAGCCAAGTGCAACAACTGTCCCTTGCACAAAAAGGAACAGAATCTAAGATGGATGGTTTAAAGAAAGGTATAGAAGCTAAGATGGATTGTTTAAAGAAAGGTGTAGAAGCTAAGATGAATGACGTGGAAGCTAAGATGGATGATTTGAAGATAGATTTGAAGACAGACATGGAAGAATTGAAGATAAATATGAATAAGTTGCTACAAGAAAGGGTCACTAACAGTGAAAGGGTAGTAAAGGAAACTCATGATGAGAACAAAAGAAATGTTAATCATGATTCCATAGACTCTAATGTTGGATCAAAGACCCACCATATTCCAAAAATCGATATGAGGAAGTTTGATGGCAAGGATCCCGCAACATGGATTTTACAGATGGAGCAATTTTTTGATCTCAATAATGTGCAAAACACACAAAAGGTACGTATTGAAACTTTATATTTGGAACCAAATCAGTTTGTATGGTATCAATGGCTTTGCTCTCGTAAACAATTTATCACTTGGGCAATTTTTACGGAAGAATTGATAGCACATTATGAGGATACAAAAAGCAAAACTTTTTTTAGCCAATTGATAAGTCTCAAACAAAAGGGTTCAATAATGGAGTACATTGAGGAGTTCCAAAAATTGAACATAAGGGTAAAATATATTCCAGAGGAGCATAGGATTGATGTATTCATAGGGTCTTTAAAGGATAATATCCAACATGATGTTCACCTTTGGGAACCTGATTCATTAGAGAAGGCATTCAGGTTAGCAAGAAAAATGGAAAGCAAAATTATGGCAACCAGGAAGCATACCACTCACAACTATAAAGACAGAAGTGTTGTTGCCGCTAGTCTTCCAAAACCTATAAGGTTGACACCACAACAATTGGAAGAAAAAAGAGCAAAAGGGCTTTGTTACAGTTGTGATAGCAAATACACTAAAGGTCATAAGTGTGCTGAAAAGAAATTATTCTACATAGATTGTGAAGAGGAAGAAGAAAAGGAGCAAGAAAGGTCAAAAGAAGAGGATATACTCCAGGAACAAAGCCTAGTTAAAGAAGAAATGAATCCGACCATATCTTTTAATGCATTGGCGGGAATTACCACTCCTCAAACCATCAAGATAGAAGGACAAATCAAGAAGAAAAAGGTAATAGTGTTGATTGATTCAGGAAGTACCCACAATTTTATTCATTGTAAGGTAGCAAGAGAATTGAATTGCTTCTTATATTCAGCACCAGAGTGTCAAGTGATGGTTGCAAATGGAGGAACAATAAATTGCTCGGGAAAGTGCCATAATATCAAGCTATCCATGGGAGGATATGTATTGACTAGCCCAATGCTTTCCATTCCAATGGGAGGTGCTGATGTTGTACTAGGAGTCCAATGGCTACAATCCTTGGGTACAATAGCTTTTAATTTTCAAGAACTTTTCGTGAAATTTTCTGTGGAAGGAAAGGAATTTGAATTAAGTAGTATTGCAGGGAAACTGGGAAAGATAATCAACTCTAACGGTATGACAAAGCTTCTAAAAAAGGAACAAAGAGGTGTAATTGCACAATTATGTTCTCTAGATGTGTCCACAGTGGAATCATCTATTTCTCCAGATCTCCAAAAAGTCTTGGACAATCATTCCAAGGTATTTGAGACTCCCAAAGGTCTCCCACCTATTCGTGATCATGATCATGCTATTCATCTGATTCCAGGAAGTGTTCCTCCAAACATCAGGCCATACAGATATCCCTATGCCCAAAAGAGTGAAATTGAACGTATGGTTGCAGAAATGCTATAGGCTGGTATAATTCAACCAAGTCAAAGTTCTTTCTCTGCTCCAGCCGTATTGGTGCACAAGAAGGATGGATCATGGCGCATGTGTCCGGATTATAAGGAGCTCAACAAGCTCACTATTAAAGATAAGTTTCCCATTCCTATCATTGATGAATTACTGGATGAATTGCATGGATCAATTTACTTCACCAAGTTGGATCTTCGTTCAGGATATCATCAAATTAGAATGAAGATTGAGACATTCCGAAAACAACATTTAGAACTCATGAGGGTCATTATGAATTTTTGGTCATGCCTTTTGGCCTTACCAATGAACCTTCAACATTTCAAGGTTTGATGAATTCAATTTTCAAACCATTCCTTAGAAAATTTGTGTTAGTATTTTTTGATGATATACTAATCTACGGCAAGTCTTGGAAGGATCATGTTGAACATGTTGACAAGGTGCTACAACTATTGGAGGAGAAACAATTATATGCAAAAAGATCCAAATGTTTCTTTGGAGTACAAGAGGTGGAATATCTGGGTCATATTGTATCTCATGAAGGAGTTAAGGTAGACCCTAGCAAAATTAAATCCATTAAGGAATGGAAAATTCCCACATCCATAAAGCATCTACAAGGATTTCTCGGGTTGACAGGGTATTATCGCAAGTTTGTTAAGAATTATGGGAGAATAGCAGCACTTCTAAAAACATTATTGAAGAAAGATGCATTTTCATGGACTTCAGAAGCAACAAAGGCATTCGAACATCTTAAAGAGGCAATGTGCCAAGCACCGGTCTTAGCTACACCGGACTTCACAAAAACCTTTATTGTGGAATGTGATGCTTCAGGAAATGGAATTGGTGCTGTTTTAATGCAAGATGAAAGACCCATTGCTTTTGAAAGTCGTCCAATCAAGGGAAAGTTTTTACACAAAGCTATTTATGAGAAGGAAATGTTGGCAATACTCCATGCACTTAAGAAATGGCGACCCTACCTAATGGGAAGACACTTCAAGGTAAAAACGGATCATGATAGCCTTAAATACTTTTTAGAACAAAGATTATCCTCTAAAGAGAAACAAAAGTGGGTCACAAAGATGTTGGGTTATGACTTTGAAATCATCTACAAAAAAGGGAAGCAAAATGTGGTGGCAGATGCACTCTCAAGAAAGGATGAGGATGTGGAAGCATTGTTGTGCGCCATTTCTATTATCCAACTAGATTGGATAAACGAAGCAAGGGAGGAATGGAAGAATGACGAAGAAGTGTGGGCACTTATTCGAAAGTTACAACAAGATTCCAATATGTCTGATACATTTAGCTGGCAAAATGATTCGTTATGGTACAAAGATCGCTTATACCTCTGTAAGAATTCCTAGCTAAAACAAAAGATTCTTATGGAATTGCACACTTCTCCCTTAGGAGGGCACTCAGGATTTTTAAAAACTTACCACAGGGTTAAGAAGGAATTTTTTTGGGATGGCCTTAAATCAGATATTCAAAAGTTTGTGGCGGAATGTTTGGTTTTCCAACAAAATAAAGTTGAAACAATTAAGACACCGGGTCTATTACAACCTTTATCCATTCCAAGCCAACGTTGGGAGGAGGTTTCAATGGATTTTATCACAGGTTTACCCAAGTCTGAGGGAAAGAGTGTCATCATGGTGGTAATTGATAGACTTACCAAGTATGCACACTTTTGTGCATTATCACATCCATTTAAAGCTAGTACAGTTTCTACTGCATTTATGGAAACAATTCAAAAGCTACATGGAAACCCAAAGATTATTGTAAGTGACAGAGATCCCATTTTCACTGGAAATTTTTGGACAGAATTATTTTCTTGTCTTGGTACTCAGTTAGCTCATAGCTCATCTTATCATCCTCAATCTGATGGGCAAACTGAGATAGTAAACAAATGTTTGGAAGGATATCTTCGTTGCTTTGTATCTGATAAACAGACACAATGGGTCAAATGGTTGCCTCTAGCTGAATGGTGGTATAACACTTCCATACAGCAACAAAAATGACCCCATTTATGGCACTTTATGGGTATTAGCCACCATCCATCACATCATATTTAAGAGAAAATTCTAAGGTTCAAGCAGTGGAACATCACATTGAACATCAACAACAAGTCCTCCAACTCTTAAAGGATAACCTCGTGTTGGCACAGAATAGAATGAAACAACAGGCAGATCAACATCGTAGCAAAAGAAGTTTTGATGTAGGTGATTGGGTATTCCTACGGCTACAACCATATAAGAAAATGTCCCTCAAGCAAGCTAAGAAGGATAATAAATTGTCACCAAAGTATTATGGTCCATACAAGGTGTTGCAAAAGATTGGTACTATGGCATACAAATTGGAGCTTCCTGCAGCTTCTCGATTGTACCCAGTTTTCCATGTTCCATGTTTAAAGAAGGTTATAGGCAACAAGCTCCCAGTTCAAACAATATTGCCAGAACTTGACAAGGAAGGAAAAATTATATTGGAACCGGAAGCAGTCACAGAAACAAGAACTCGACAACTACGAAATCGATCAATTTCAGAGTATCTTATCAAGTGGAAAAACTTATCCGCTGAAGATTCCACATGGGAGGATGAGAATTTTATACAGAAGCATCCAGAACTTCTTAAGCGTTGAGGACAACACTTTTTTGAAGGATAGGGGCATGTTGGGTCCCTATAATACTAGTGATTACCCCATTACTATTGTAGTTATACCCCTTATTAATATTGTTGTGCCCCTATTATCCCCATATTGTTATTACTATGCCCCATAGAATCCCTCTATTCTTATTTTTGTGGCTTTATATTATTATTGTTAGGTCGACTGGGTTATATTGTCATTCCTTACACTCCTATATATAGAAAGGAGGTTTTTTCATTTGAATCATCCAAGAATTGTTCATTTATGTAATGTAAAGGAGGTTGCCCCCTCGAAGAGGCTGAATTCTAAGGCGTTGATCTATCTTTTCTATCTTTTTCTTGAGCTGGTTTCGTAACATGGACTCACCAACATCCCTTCAAATTAATGGGGGGAATGTTGACACCTAATCTTCATGATTGGGTGAATATATGTAGTAGATAAATAAGTAATATGAATAGTCATCGGGAGATGAACTGAACAGTCTCTCCCTCATGTATATAATGAAGACCTACCTGATGGAATAATATATACGAATCATTTTTGCCTTGTGGAGTTACAGCCTGGCCTGACAATCCGACTTGTATCAGATTGCATGTAGATACCTTGCATTCCCATGCATGGACATGATTCACTGGATTGTCTCTCACACTAATCCCAAGACGATGACTGTAAGTAGTGTCAGTGGGACAAAGCTTGCAAACTTTTGGGCAAAAGATTATGATGAGATGTATCAGATGTCAGATCCTATGACTCTCATGAGTGCTCCATTCAACTTGCCCAACAAAAAAGCTAACTCCAGAGACATTCTGAAGGATTGGGTAAAGAAGCCAACTCGTTTCAGGATGACACCCAACCAGATCTACAAGACAAATATATTGAGGAAGGCATACCAATACTTGGTCATATTCGAATGTCGAATGAGTGGCCAAGCAAGCATTGAAACCTTTCCTTAGAGTTAGGTGATCGCATTGGACCAACTAGCTAGAGAAGGAAGACCATGCAATTGGTCTGGCATACTGGTTCATCAGCTGAAGGAAAAAGTCACGAAGGCTCGACAATCACCCGAGGGTATGCATGCAGAGATTTATATGTCCACCTACATCCTAGATGCATTCTATGCCCGGCATGAGTTCCCGGGCATGGAGTGGGCATGGTCACTTGCGGAGATTGTTGTGAACACATATTTCAAGTTGTTGTCCGAATGCAACTTCAGAGGAGTAATCATAAGGTTGTCTGACCATTTTGTCGCCCAAGTATACAGGATGATATTTGAATAGGATCCACACTGCATGTCAAAGGAATTAATGGAGGCATTATTAGGCATTGCAGATTGGTATGCCTCACCATCTAACACTTTCATCTGAATGTTTAGTGTGGAGAAGTCTTCGCATGTTCTGCCAAAGTTTTCCTTGGATGTACTTTTCATGCAGGGAGTAGCGTATCACATCTCGACAGGATTGACAACTAGACTGCAGTGGAGGAAGAAGGCACCTTCGCCCACTCTTCCATTACGGATTGGGTTATATGAGATTCGGAGTATCAAGCAAGTGGATTTCGAAGCAGAACAGATGAAGAAGTACCCATTTTACCTCCGAAGCTTCAACCCCTATGACCCACATTGCATTGTGAAGGATTACTGCATGAGATTTCAGTTCAACTAGATCCATGGGGTATTTCATTGGGTCGAGGAAGACTCATGGAGTTATTGCTACAATTCCTTTGGACCCAATGAACAGGTCGGCTTCGCCATAGAGTGGTTAGCAAAGTAGCATGAAGAAGCATCGCAGAGAGCACTAATGGTAGCAGCAACAGAGGTAGCAGAGCCAAGCATACCTATGTGTGACAAAGGGAAGAGGAAGATTGTCAATCGCATGGAGGAGGAGAAAAGTTGCAAGCTTCGAGCAGATCCACTTATAGAATAAGAAGCTATGGCTATTTAGGAAAATAAGCAGTAGCGTGACAAGCAAATCGCGCGAAGGTAGAGGGATAAGAAGAAAATGGAAGAAGCAGAGAAGGAGTTGCATGAGCTGAGGGAGCAACTCTGAAAAGAACAAGAGTTGCGCCAATAGGAGAAGGAAGCACATCAACAATATATACAATAGGGGGTGCATCATGTGCAGACAGACGAAGCAATTCCCATGCAATTAATTGATTCATTTGAACAACTGGCATTAGGCGAATAGGGTGTACCATTGCAGGGGCAAGACTTTGCTCATGAGATAGAACAGGCGCTTGAAGAGTTGGATGCAGACATGGAGCAACAGGAGTTGGAACAGGACAACAACCTCATGCCTCACCACAAAGAGGTCAACTCACTGCTTCATTGCATCCAGATGATGAGCAAGTCTCAAATGACCAAGGAGGCATTGAGATCCTTGGTGGTCAGCCAAAAGCAGAGATGCACAACATCTCCTTTGATTAATCTCATCACAGAGTTGTGCAATCTCACAGAGTACCAACTCTGGAGGACCAAACATCTCCTACGCAATTTGAAGAACAAGTGATCGTGACCAATGTGCACAAGCATCCAGCTACTTTGGCCGATGCAACTAGAGTATACGCCGAAGCCACTATCTCAAGTGTTCGCTTCCTCATAGTTGAGAATGAGTGAATGGCGAAGGAACTACAGGTGGCCAAGCAAGGAGGAGACTTGGTAACAATGTCCGCCCGAGATTAACTGAAGAAGGAAATACTAGATGAAGTATTGTCCCTTGACATAGTTATGCGAGCATTGTACTCCAAGTTTGGTACTATGCACCAAGCAGTCGTCCATCTCCACAGATGACAGCAATGATGTACAAGAAGAACATGCATCTTGAAGAACATACACGCTATTGTTGATAACATGCAAGCATGGACGATGAAGCACAAGGGATCCCCGCTTAACTTGCCAAAGATGATGAGGGTCAATGCGGTCGAGCTACAAGCACGTATCCGGAGTTAGATTCGGAACTATGAAGACCTATTGCAACTCATGATTAGCATACAGGCTTCCCATGCATGAGTATTCAAGAGCATGGATGTTGTGGTTCACACACATGCGATCCCATCACTTGGGACTCTCACCCAGGTGAAGACAAAGGAGCAAGTCCAACAGGAGCTTGACTCATACTTCGACAAGTTGATGCGCACTGCCACCAGACCAGACTTGCCTATCAGTGCAGACATCATGCGCAAGTATGTTGCTGGTCCGGCCACATTGAAGACAATGATGTGAATGTTTTCATACGAGTTGGACAAAGGAGCCCGAGCAATGTACCCGGATGTGTTCAAGTTTCAAACAGATGTCACAGCGGAACACATGGACGCTATCAATAACTACCAATCTTGGCATCGATATGTTACTATTGATCAACATGAGGATGTCAAGCAGTTGAACTTCTATAGTTTTCTAAGTCAGAATGATGTCTAGTTTGGCTTATTCAATCCATTGTTCACATGGGTACATGTGCATTGTAATGTTGAGTCATGTCAAGTGTAAATCAAGTATCAATAGTGGATGTAACAGTCATAGAGTAGGTGAAGAGTCATGAGGGTAGTTGAATGGTCACAAAGGGGAATGTCAAGGGTCACCCCAACCTTTTCTACAAATAGTCCCTCATAACTCATTGTATAGGATTGTTTTTAGGCAAGCTTCTTTTAAGACTACCTTGAAGCAAGCTTGGAAAATATTGTAATGAGCCTTGGCTTCTCCACTACACTGAGCTAGTACATCTCTTTGGAGGAGTAGGTAGATGTGGCTATAACATTTCACTGATGGGGCTAGAAAGTTTACATGGATGTATTGTATGATTGAAACTTACACTTCTTTATATAATAAGATCCAACACATTTTCATGCATATGTTGTTATTTTAGTTGGACTGTTCCTGTTGCCTTAATGATATTGATTCGAATTGGATCCTAATACTCTCTAAGTTTTCATGACTGTTTCAATTATGCTAAAAGATTCAAGTCCTAGAAAAGATCGAAGCTATCAGAAGGAATCCTCATAACAATTGCAGTTTTGGCCAGAGCGGAGCAACGAGGACCCTCGGTCGAGTGCACAGACTGTTGGCCCATGGTAAAGTGCAATGGCATGAAATTGGAAAAACCGGAGGCCAGATCAAGAAACGGAGGTGGATTCTGATACGCGATCAACGCTAAGGGTGTCCCCCTCAGTGAAGGAAAGCCCCGGAATGCTCAGACCCTAAAACGCTATAAAACTCGGAAAAGTAACTGTTTTAGTTTCATAGCATGGATTCCCCAAAACCGGCAGGATATCGGAAGGCTTCGAGGTGGTAAGCAGTTTTGACTGAGTCCCGCCCGATGCCACACATCGAATGACATGCGTCCAACGGAAGAGAGAGAAAACCGCCCGCATCAAACGGGTAAACATCATGCGACTTGTCCGCCCGATATGAAGGACGACCGTAGGATTTGGGGGGTCCAGATCGACGGTGGAGATACGTCCTGATGACTAACCAGATTTGATAGGTCAAAAAGAAAGATGACAGGGATTTGACGTCCGACGTGGATGATGAATTGGCAAATGATTCGTGTTCACGGGTGATCTTGAAGCAAACCAATTTAACGACCATTCGAGTATGATTCAGGGAATTTGATACTCAGTTCGTTAGTGTTGACACCTAATCTTCATGATTGGGTGAATATATGTAAATAAATAAATAAGTAATATGAACACTCATCAGGAGATGAACTGAATAGTCTCTCCCTCATGTATATAATGAAGACCTATCTGATGGAATAATATATACGAATCATTTTTGCCTTATGGAGTTACTTCCTGGCCTAACGTGGTATCAGAGCCAAAGGTCTCGAGTTCGAATCACACCCAGCTCGCACTAGGGGGTAGATTGTTGGGCATTGGATAATCCAGCACTCCTCGTGTGTTTCATGACATGGACTAACCACCTCTCAAGGATCCATTAACTCTGGCGATGCGTCCGTTTACTAACACCTGCGGGTTTTGGTGTAATGGCAATCGTGATCCCAACACGGACTTGTGAATGTTCATGTACACCTGACGGTCTTCGAGGTCTTCCCCAAATGTGCTTGTGAATGTTTCATTAACCTTTTGTCACTTCAATTTGATGTCCTTGTCTAGATACAACTTCGTATCTTCATAGATCGGCAGACTAGAGGACACCTGCTCAACTACTGCTCCAACTGCAACTCCATTAGTGTCTTGTGATCCTATTCTCTTAGAAGCCATTGAGACAGATGAACACCTGAAAGATCTGGAAACAAGCAGCATGCATGGCAAGAAATATGTCAATGAAAACAAAGCAAATCTGGGGGAGGATACAACACATACCTGGGAAACTGATGAGCAAGACTACGCAAATTTTATTGGGAGGCTAGGTGACTGGCTACCAGAATTGCACAAAAGGTAGTCTGGGCTATCTAGGAGGTAGGAATAGCTGTTGGATCTACGAAATGCATAATCCAGTCAGGAAGTTGGCTGTTGGGGATTGTGCAATGCGCAATTCCAACTGGGAAGGACTGCTGGCCCAAAGACAAATTTATGCAATTTCTTGGGCCAAGCAGCCATTGTCCTCTAGAAATGTGTAAAACAATCCTAGAGGCCAGTGCTGGGTATAAATGCACATTTCTGGAGAGGAAGGTGAGCCTTCCTTCCCCAGATTGTGCAATGCAGCCTTGGTGAAGGTAGAGTCCGGACCAAGGTTGGCCCGACTCGCTGATAGGCAACTGAAAGTAACTAAGGCAGTGCATGCATGGTGACTCTAAGTGATAGCAGAAGTGATTGATAGTGCTTGAAAAACATGAATGAAAGATTCAGTAAACAAATCAACATGTATGTGGGTGAGGCAGTTCGCCGGTTGGTCGAACATCCGTGCAAAATAGTTTCATGCATGCGACAGCAGTGAGATAGCAACAAAAAATGAAACAGAGCTAGGACAAGCTAGTATACATGTAAATGACAGCAAGTGTTCAAAGAAATCAAGCAAACAACACTCACACAAGTGAATACACAAAAAACAACAGAAATGTTGAAAAACACAAGTTGAGGCCACTTAACCGTGAACAGCTGAGTCGAATGTGTCGAAGAGTCCTGGATGTGCTATGGGATTTCATAGCTCCAAGATCGATGTGAATGAATGAGCTCTGATGCGTCAAATAAAAAATTTTGGTCTCATGACGCGCATGCCACAAATCTAAGAAAAGTGACACTTGGAGGGAAACTTCTAAAACAACTTTGCATGTAACCCCCGGCTGCTAAAATAGCTCCCTGAATCATGGGATTCATTTTGCATGTTGTCTCTTGGTATTCGAGGAAGAGTAAGTCATGCATGCATGCAAGTCAAGTCTCCTTGACCCCGGATGGAACTAGTCAACCAGACTGTTCATGCATACAGTTGCTCAACTGCTTGGGAAAAATGTGCATTCCTGGCTAGGAGCTGGGTTGACTTCCCAGGAGGTTTGTACAATTTCTAGGCAGAGCAGCTGAATATTGCCTAGATTTGTGCAAATCCTGGGATGAGCAACCCTTCTCGGGAAATTTACGCAAATCCTGCTGGGAGTGTTGGCTGGCAGGATTACGCAATCATGGATCCCAGCAGGCTGCCAGAAAGGATTGTGCAATTTCTAGAGGGAAGGTTGGTTACCCTCCCAAAATGCGCAATTTTCAAGGGGAAGATGCTCAGCCTACAGTTTGACCAAGTCCGGGTGAACAACCTGTGAGGGGAATGGACCGATTGTGATCGATATGCTGCCTTTGTGCGAGGAAAACACTGAAGCTTGAGTACTTGATGAAGCAAGACAAAGTGCTGTGAAAGGTTGGTAGGGAGGCTCCAAAACAGGCTAAGGAAAAATTTGGAGGGTGTTTGTAGCTGCTACAACACTTGGCAACACGCTGGTAGAACTCCAGCTCTCTGAATAGACCTTGTTCGTGAAAAGCAAGTCTAACACCTCTGGAAGTATTTTTTGGCTCTGAGCTCATCTTGGCTTCACACTAGCCTGATTGTAAGATGTAGCATCTGCCAAACCCTTGGTCGATTGACACAGCTTCCAAGCCAAGGCAACACAATTGTTTCGTTTGGGGTATAGGGGTATATAAGTGCACAAGTAGTATAGTCGTCAGAGTCTTAGGTTCATCTCTTGTGTTGCTCCACTTCCAGTAGGCATGGACAGTACCCCAGTGGAGTCACATAGGAATACAAGCATGGCTTCGCTACCAGCGAGCCTATTCAGTACCCCGACGAAGTTACTTGCATCACCTCCCTGCGTAGGAAGCCTTTCTCTTATTTCACCTTATTCATTTTTCATTTTGATTTTTTGATTTTTCATTTTTTTCATTTTTTTCATTTTTTCTGTGCATAGCACTTATTCATTTCAGAGGCAGAAGAGGGATCTCGACTTATTGAGAGCAGAAGAGGTTGTTCTAGTATAGAATTAGTTTATTGTATCTTCTACGTGCCTGTTAAGGTTTTCCCCCCAACTTACTCTACTTGATTGAGATGACAAGGGTTAACCAGAAAACCACCAACTAGAAAAGGTGACACTAGTTAGCGCGCAAGCGTTGTGTTATTGCCAAGGTTCACTTCGAACAGTACGTATTTTCCTTCAATGTGTCATGGACTAAGAGTAACAAGCTCATCATATAGAGGAAAGATGGTAGATAACCAAGTAGTGATAGCTGTACAATCCCTCTTGTACTTCACCTAGCTCGCTTCAAGGGTCATACATGGTTTCATGCAAAACTAACCCACGAACGAAACAAATGAACTGACAAACAACAAAGCAAAGCAAGAGCAAGAGCAAAAGTGAAAGCAAGACAAGTAAGCAAACTAGAAAGCAAACAAACCAGCAAACAAAGCATGTAAGCAGATAAGCATGCAAGCAAACCACTGAAATCAAACACTACTCCTACTCCTAAACTAACAGTGCATGGGTCTGATCACATGAAGTGATACTTCCAATGCAGCCAATGGTGCATTGGTAGACCCGCGTTGGTGAAGGCTTGGTTTGTGAGCAAGCCAGTTGTGCGAACCAACAAACAAGAAAGATATAACAATGAAGACAACCACATTTCGTGTTTCAAAGTGCCCACAGGACATAAGTGAGTACAAGTGCATGGCGAATAGTCTGTGGACTTATCATGGTGCTATGTGACACTACATGCATCTTTGAAGCATAAGCACAACCTTCACTGTGACATGCAAGCAAGCAAAAGAAACAAATATAACTTGCGTCACAAATGAGTGCTTGCAACATAAGACTCCTCCAATGCATGAGCAATGGGATTGTATAGTTCGAGTGGAGGAAGTGTGATCGGTGAGTGAGATGGATCTTCAATGCATATAGATGAGTGATGAGGAGCCTTGGGTGATTGAACAATTTCATGATCGGAAGTGAGACTAACCCCAAGAGAGCGAGGACCTGACATAACCATCAGCTCGGGTTGAAGTGCCTCGGCGGTCTTGGGTGTTTCAACCTAATCATTAGATAGATCATCATAAATCGGTGGCTTCAAAAGATCAACTGTGATAGAGTCATGATCGTGATAAAACATGGAAGTAAATGGATCATGACCGCCATGATCAGAAAAATCAATGAATTCTTCGACACCCTCATGATTAGATAAATCAAACATAGGGGTAGATAAAAAGTGAACAAACTCATCCTTTGTGTCTTCGGAAAAGATAGACGAAGGATCAAGTGGATCTTCAATGAGTAACTTATCTCCTTCATTTTCGAATGATGGACTAACAACTGATGAGTCCTGCGAGTAATCAATAATGGGTGCATTCGTGGATGAAGACACATGCAAAATCATGGATGGCAGGTTCACTAAAGAGGTTAGGAAAGAATGGAGGGGGCTCGGACAGAAGGGAGTCATCCTTCGCCGAGTGTTGATGCTCAAGCTCCCACTCATACTCTTCATGAATGACAGTGCATGTTAGTTGTGTAACACCAACTCTGTGAATGGGTTGCTCCTCGTTCACAGCAAGTGAAGAGTCTGGAATGGACGAACACAAGACAACATCATTCATAGGAGCATCTGAGTGCAAAGATGGAGGTCATAGACAAGAATGCATATGAGAACTCGAAGGAATCACAACCAAGTCTATGCAAAAATTGAGTGAAGTGATGTTGGGAGAATTTGAAAGAAGGACAGGTGTGTGAGCATGCCCTTCAGCATCACTTGGCAGTGGTGGAGCTGTTGAATGAGAGGAAGGCAGACAGTCAGTTGAGATGGTGTCTGCATCCACATGAGATTGCACAGCTCCATCAATGAAGAATGTTGAGCGAGGCTTGATTTCAAGCTTTCTCTTGGGATGGGAAGATTTCTTAAGGCAATACTCGAACCGGTCCCAAAGATAAGAAAATTTCATCTGGCTCCTCGAAGCTTGAAACTGCAAGTCATGGAAGCACTGCCAAAAATCAATAACTGATTCATGTGGAGCCCTCCGTTGCTGTAACAGTTTCCGGTCAATATGGTCTAGATCAAAATGATAGAACATGTCTTCAATAAGATCACTTAAGTGCTCAAATAAGTGCACGGTGTCAGCCAGTAAGCTGAGCACCCAATGAAATGGAGATTCGCGAAGTGTGTATGCAAGCAGCAAACCAGCCTGTTCATTAGAAAACTCATCTTCCTCATGAAGCATGGAAAGAAAGTTATGTAAGTGCTCAGGCCAGGCCACTCCGCCTTCACCATCATACATGTGAGTGGACAAGAGATTGAAAAGCTTCCCTATGATGGAGACATCTTCACGATTCGAAAAACGCTGCGGGGGAAGTGTAGAAATTCCCACTGTAGATCAATAGATTATGCAATATACTAAAGCAAAATACAAGATCTACTTCTACAACAAACTTTGCGGAAGCTTAATCGAATTGAGCAAGATCAAATAGAACACATATAACTGAGAACAAGAAATCAATCACACATGAACACAGAAAAATAACCCGGGGAAGCCTCAACCTAAAACCCCAATCTCTGTATTATCATACGAGTGGAAATATGTTCAGATTACAAAAAGAATCAGCTCACAAGATATCCTGCTCTCTGCAATTAAACAATACAGCTCACAGACTGAATAGACAAGAGATATGCCTTTCCTCAGCCCTCCAAGCCTCCTATTTCCTTGTACAATTTTTCTTGGGGTCCAATGATGCCACCTGTGTGATTGGCCTCATCACACACTCACTAAACTGAAGAAGTAACTGCACAATCCTCAAGGAATGAATTCATTCTGCATGCAAGAGATATTCACAACGGAATATCCCTGCAACTGATAGTACACTATCCCTCCATCTGATCTCAACTGGGTCTCTGACTGAACTAACATGCATGAGTTATTTATGATAGAATATTTAGTTATCTGAAGTGCAGCAGTTACATGCATGCATGCATGCATTAACTAACTGAACTCACAATTAGTTCAACAAACTATTTGAACTAATATAACTAGACTTAACTCAGTTAACTGAGCTAACTAATTACAACTCATCCTTATCTCTTTAATTGAGGGATAAATTCCTCAATCAATGGAGAAACTGTTGCATGTCTTCACATAGACTTCATGTTTGATTTTCTACAACTAATTAACTCAAGATGAATTAATTAATTATTTTACAAACAGCTGCTAAGATCAAATTCTAATTTTACTCCTCTATTTTAGTTCAGGGACTAACTAAAATAGGAAGGTATCCTGAAATGCTATTTATAGTAGTGCTAAATTTATCACTTCTATATTTAGCATTTCTTGTTGCTATTTTCAACACTCCCTCTCAACAAGAAATGGATTATCAATAACCCCAATCCTGTCTCTGTGGAACTCAAACTTGCATTTTGACAATGCCTTCGTCAAAATATCTACATCTTGTTCCTCGGTTAAAACATACAGCAACAACATGATCCTCTTGACCACACAATCTCGAAGACGGTGATACTGGATATCAATGTGCTTGGACTTGTCATGAAAAACTAGATTCTCAGAGAGTTTGATACAACTCTGATTATCGCAGTAGATCACGGTTGGATCCATCCTCTGACCAAACAATCCCACTAGAATCTTCTGCATCCAAATGGCCTCACATGCAGCCTGACTAGCAGCCATGTATTCAGCCTCTGCTGAGCTAAGTGCAATTGATCTCTGTTTCCTACTGTACTAGGAAACTGCACCTAAACCTAGGTTGAAGATTCCTCCAGAAGTGCTCTTCTGGTCTGATGGACTCCCTGCCCAATCCACACCTGTGAAGCCCTGAAGCTTCACTGCCTCTATCCGTTTGTACCACAATCCAAACTGAGATGTGCCTCTGAGGTATCTCAGCACATGTTTCACTGCCTTCCAAAACAGCTTGGTAGGCTAAACCATAGCTTGACTCAGTTGGTTCAACGCAAAGCATAAGTCGAGTCGTGTGTTCACTAGATACATAAGTGAACCCACTAGCTACCGATCAATAGTAGCAGCTACTACCTCACCTGAAGTAGCATCCTCCTTCCTCCAGTTCCCAGCTAGAGGAGTCTGTGTGGGCTTGCACTTCTCCATGTGAAAGTGCCTGAGTATCTCATTGGCATACTTGCCTTGAGACACAAAAAATTCACCATCTTTCTGCCACACCTCCATGCCTAGAAAGTAGTGCATAAGACCCATGTCTTTCATTTCAAACTCTCTTGCAAGGTCCTCCTTGCAATACTAGATCAGCGGATCATCACCTGTCAAAATCAGATCATCGACATAAAGAACAATGATCAATGGCTTACCTTCTACCATGATGTGGTAAAGGTTCGCATCTGCTTCACTCTTGGTGAAGCCCAACCCGGTGAAATAGTTGTCGATCCTGGTGTACCAAGCATGGGGTGCTTGCTTCAGCCCATACAAAGCCCTCTTGAGTCGGCACACATGCGACTCACAATCGAAGGTCTCGAAACCCTCTGACTGATCAATGTACACCTCCTCCTCAATCTTCCCATTGAGAAATGTTGTCTTCACATCCATCTAATGGATCTTCCAACCCATCTGAGCTGATAGTGCCAACATCGATCTGATAGATGAGTACCTTGCTACGGGAGCAAAGGTCTCATCTTAGTTAATCCCCTTGACCTGTGAGAAACCTTGGGCAACAAACCTTGCCTTATGTTTCTCAATACTGCCATCAGCTGTCTGCTTTACCTTGTAAAGCCATCTGGAACTCACCATTGACTTGCCCTCAGGTCTTGGGACAACATCCCATACACTGCTCCAAATGATAGAGTCGTACTCCTCTACCATTGCATCAACCCAGATTGGTTGCTACACTGCCTCCTCGAATGAAGAAGGCTCAGACTCTACACACTCCCCAACCAGGGCCATGTACCCAGTGTACCTCTTGGGTGACCTCCTCTATCTGTGCTAATAATATGGTTGTACCACATTCTCCCACACATCCAGCATCAACCTGTCAGCTTCCCTTGAGCGTTTCTTCCCATCTCTAGAAGTCTCAGCATGAGTCGATGTCTCCACTCCTGGATCCTCTGCATGCAGCTGCTCCGCATCAATCTGAGGCTCCTCCTCCTTAGGAACTGAAAGTTCCTCCTCTGCATGCAACTTGAGTTCCCTTTCAAGTGATAATTGCATGGATTTCTGCTCGTCGAACTTCAGATCCCTGCGTACCACTATCCTTTGACTGGTAGGCAGGTACACCCGATAGTTGTGGGGTGTATCTGTGTACCCCACAAGTATCCCCAACTCAGCTGTTGGATCTGTCTTCTTCCAGGCATCTTTGGTCATATGATAGTAAATTGATGATCCAAAGATTCGGAAGTGACTCACATCTATTCGCTTCCCAGAAAAGGCCTCCATAGGTGTCTTCATTCCCAGTATACAGTGCGGGCTTCTATTCTACAAGTATACTACTGTATTTCATGCCTCAGCCTACAAATGCAATGGTAGGATTTTGTCATGCAACATCACTCAAGCTGCTCCCACAATCAATCTATTCTTCCTTTCGACCACCCCATTCTGCTGTGGGTTATGGGGTGCCGTCAACTCCCATTTAATTCCTTCTGAAGTGTAGAATTGCTTAAACTATTGGGAGACATACTCTCCACCATTGTCACTATGCAAGGCTTTTATTTTCATTCTAGATTCTTTCTCTACCAAGGCTTTAAACTCACAAAACCTCAATAAGGTTTGATCCTTCTTTTGCATAAAGTAGATCCAACATCTACAAGAAAAATCATCAATAAAAATAACATAGTACCTTTGTTTAGCGGTGGAGGCTATAAAGAAAAGTCCACAAACATCTAAGTGGACTCACTCCAGGATTGCTCCAGCTCTACTATCTCGATCCGAAAAGGAAGATTTCGCATACTTACCCAAGGTACAACCTTTGCATGTATTTGTCTGCTCCAGTTTTCCCTTGGGTAGCCTGGTAGAAATCTGTTGCATGATCTTCAGGGCTCCATGGTGTAAGTGGCCCAATCTTCTATGCCATATTTCATCAACATCTTGGCTCTACACCATCTCAGCTTTGGAACTCAATGCAGCATAGTCGTCTACCTCCAGCATGTAGAGATTCTTTACTCGAATCCCGATTCGCTTGGTCTGTCTAGTGCCAATATGCCTCAGAAACACCTTTCCTTTACTAAAGACTACATCATAGCCTTTATCTTCTAGCATAGCAACAGACACAAGATTCTTCTTCAGACCTAGTACATATTTTACATTAGTCAAGGTGAGAGGAGCTCCATGCTTTCTCTAAAACACAACTATACCTTCACCTGAAACATGGTACTTTCCATAATCACCCATCTCGATCCGCATTTGGAGATCCCTCTCCTCCAAGGCACTGAAAATATTCTTGTCACCTGACATGTGGAATGAAGCTCCACTGTCCAGGTACTGCACACATCCCACCATGGATGAAACCATGGATGCAATAAGAGAGAAATCCAACTCAAACTGTGAGGCCAGTGCCTCACCATCAGATTCCTTTGAGAACCCCTTCTTGGATTTCTTCTGTGAACAATTCGTAGCATAATGGCCCACTTCATGACAATGAAAGCATCGCACTTTCGATTTTTCAAACTTCTTCCCACCATGGGAAGAACTGGATTTGGAATGGGACGCCTTCACTTTCCCCTTCCTCTCCTTACTCGCTAAGGCTAGATTTTCCTCATCATCTTGCTTTGATGAGGATCCATCTTTGGTGCTTCTTCTTATCTCCTCCTACATCAGATCTGACCAAATTCGTTCCCAAACTGGCAGTTTTTCTCTTACATTAACCGAGTCTTGGTAGCTATGCCATCTCTTAGGAAGATCGAGGAGTGCAAGACTGACCATGTCATCATTGGCTATCATGATCCCTACACTTCCAAGCTCATCCATGCAAGTGGTGAGCTTGTTCAGATATGTAGAGATCATGTCGCCCTTTTCACACTTGATTTTCCGAAGCTTGTCTTTCAGCGCCAGCTTCCTCTGATCGTTGTTGTCCTGATATCGATCTTTCAATGTTTTCCACATTGAAAACGGTGTCTCCTTCCCATGGAGATTCGAGACTATGTGGTCTCGAACTCCCTCCAAAAGGATTCTCCTTGCTCTAGCCACACATTTCTTCCGTTCCACCAATTCTGTAGCATTAGCCGCTGCGGGCTTGGGGACTTCTTGATCAATGAAGTCCTTTATACCGTTATCCTCTAATACTACTTCCATGCAATCTTTCCAGGCTATATAATTCGCAATGCCATCAAGGGCATACTCGAGTCTTAAAGCATTGAATTCCATTGGTGAAATTGAGATGTGATAAGAACTCGATTTCTATATTCAAGAACCTCAAACTTCAAACTTCTCCCTTCTTGTATACTGTTCTTCACTTTGATCACCTTTGCTCCGATACCATGTGTAAACTCCCACTGTAGATCAACAGATTATGCAATATACTAAATCAAAATACAAGATCTACTTCTACAACAAACTTTGCGGAAGCTTAATCGAATTGAGCAAGATCAAATAGAACACATATAACTAAGAATGAGAAATCAATCACACATGAACATAGAAGAATAACCCGGGGAAAGCCTCAACCTAAGACCCCAATCTCTGTATTATCATACAAGTGGAAATATGTTCAGATTACAAAAAGAATCAACTCACAAGCTATCCTTCTCTCTCTACAATCAAACAATACAGCTCACAGGCTGAATAGACAAGAGATATGCCTTTCCTCAGCCCTCCAAGCCTCCTATTTCCTTGTGCAATTTTTCTTGGGGTCCAATGATGCCACTTGTGTGAGTGGCCTCATCACACACTCACTAAACTGAAGAAGTAGCTGCGCAATCCTCAAGGAATGAATTCCTTCCGCATGTAAGAGATATTCACAATGGAATATTCCTGCAACTGATAGTACATTGTCCCTCCATCTTATCTCAACTAGGTCTCTGACTAAACTGACAGGCATGAGTTATTTATGAGAGAATATTCAGTTATTTGAAGTGCAGCAGTTACATGCATGCATGCATTAACTAACTAAACTCACAATTAGTTCAACAAACTATTTGAACTAATCTAACTAGACCTAACTCAGTTAACTGATCTAACTAATTACAACTCAAATTACAACTCATCCTTATCTCTTTAATTGAGGGATAAATTCCTCAATCAATGGAGAAATTGTTAGATGTCTTCACATTGACTTCATGTTTGATTTTCTACAACTAATTAACTCAAGATGAATTGATTAATTATTTTACAAACAACTGCTACGATCAAATTCGAATTTTACTTCTCTATTTTAGTTCAGGGACTAACTAAAATAGGAAGGTATCTCGAAATGTTATTTATAGCAGTGCTAAATTTAGCACTTTAGCATTTCTTGTTGCTATTTTCAACAGGAAGAAGAGTGCAAGACTCCATGAAAGATGTGCAAAGGTTTAAAACTGGATGAGAGGACACAGCTTGTCATCAGGCCCTCCTTCTAGCACCAGAAATGTTGACGGTGTTGGACCCACCAACATGTCAAGGGGATCTCCCCAGTAAGAAGTCCTAATTAGACCTCAGACTGTTTGGTGTAGGAGTCCCAGTAGTGGGTTGTAAGGTAATTCCTTGACCATGATGTCGCATAGAGGCAAGTAAGATAACTCTGTCAGTAGCAAGGGTGTGACCATTGCAGTGAGTCAAGGAAGGTGCATGAGAGGTTCTAACACAAAGGGGGTGGGATGAGTGCGCCCCTTGACAACCTGTATCAGTACTCAACTGGGAAGGGAACACACGAGCGAAGATGCATCACAAGCTAGAAAGCAGAGCAGTTGACAATCCAAAGTGATGGTTAAACCAACAACACATTTGCAACAAGATTCATATAATTGCATATGAATCAGTTCATACACAAATATGTAAGTTAAACAACATATATCATTAAGGCAACCGAAACAGTCCAACTACAATAACAACATATGCATGAAAATGTGTTGGCTCTTATTATATAAAGAAGTGTAAGTTCCAATCATACAATACATCCATGTAAACCTGCTAGCCCCATCAATGAAACATTACAGCCACATCTGCCTACTCCTCCAAAGAGATGTACTAGCTCCGTGTAGTGGAGAAGCCAAGGCACGTTACAATACTGTCCAAGCTTTCTTTAAGGTAGTCTAGAAGCTTGGTTGATCAAAAGCCTATACAATGAGTTATGAGGGATTATTTATAGCAAAGGGTGGGGTGACCCTTGACATTCCCCTTTGTGACCATTCAACTACCCTCATGACTCTTCACCTACTCTATGACTGTTACATCCACTATTGAGACTTGACTTACACTTGACATGACTCAACATTAAAATGCACATGTACCCATGTGAACAATGGATTGAACGAGCCAAACTAAACATCATTCTGACTTAGACAACTATAGAATTCCAATTGCTCGACATCCTCATGTTGATCAACAGTAACATATTGATGCCAAGATTGGTAGTCTTTGATAGTGTCTGTGTGTTCCATTGTGACATTTGTCTGAAACCTGAAACTTGCCTCTATAGCATCTGGGTAAACTGCTTGGTCTCCTCTGTCCAACTCATCTGAAAGCATGTGCATCATTGTATTCAATGTGGCCGGACCAACAACATACTTGCGCATGGTGTCTGCATTGATAGGAAAGTCTGGACTGGTGGCAGTGCACATCAACTCGTCGAATTATGAGTCAAGCTCCTGTCAAACCTGCTTCTTTGTCTTCACCTGGGTGAGAGTCCCAAGTGATGGGATCACATGTGTGTGCACCACAATATCCATGCTCTTGAATACTTGTGCATGGGAAACCTGTATGCTAGTGATGAGTTGTGGTAGGTCTTCATAGTTCTGAATCTGACTCCGGACACGTGCTTCTAGCTTGACCACATTGGCCCTCATCATCTTTGGCATGTGAATCGGTGCTCCCTTGTACTTCATCGTCCATGATTGCATGTTATCGACAACAGTGTGTATTTTCTTCAAGATGCATGCTCTTCTCGTACATCAATGCTGCCATCCATGGAGATGGACGACTGATTAGTACACGGTACCAAACTTGGAGTACAATGCTGGCATAACTGTGTCAAGGGACAATACTTCATCTAGTATTGCCTTTGCCTTCTTTAGTTCAGCTTGGGCGGACATTGTCACCAATTCTCATCCTTGCCTGGCCACTTGTAGTTCCTTCGCCATTCACTCATTCGCAGATATGAGGAAGCGAACACTTGAGCTAGTGGCTTCGACATATACTCTAGTTGCATCAACCAAAGTAGTTGGATGCTTGTGCACATTGGTCACGATCACTTGTTCTTCAACTTGTGTAGGAGATGTTTGGTCCTTCTGAGTCGGTACTCTGTGAGACTGCACAACTATGTGATGAGATTCGTCAAAGGAGATTTTGTGCATCTCTTCTTCTGGCTGACCACCAAGGATCTCAGTGCCTCCTTGGTCATTTGAGACTTTCTCATCATCTGGATGCAATGAAGTAGGTGAGTCAACCTCTTTGTGGTGAGGCATGAGGTCGGTGTCCTGTTCCAACTCCTATTGCTCCATGTCTGCATCCAACTGTTGAAGCACCTGTTCTATCTCATGAGAAAAGTCTTTCCCCTGCAATGGTTCACCCTGTTCACTTGATGCCAGCTGTTCAGATGAATCAACTACTTGTATGAGTGCTGCTTCGTCTGTCTACACATGATGCACCCCCTATTGTATCTGCTGTTGTTGTGCTTCCTTCTCCTGTTGGTGCAGCTCTTGTTCTTTCCGGAGTTGCTCCCTCAACTCATGCAACTCCTTCTCTGCTTCTTCCATTCTCTTCTTATCCCTTTGCCTTCGCATGATTCACTTGTCGTGCTGCTGCCTCTTTACCTGAATAGCCATAGTTTCTTGTTCTACAAGTGGATCTGCTCAAAGCTTGCAACTTTGCTCCTCCTCCATGCGGTCGAAAATCTTCCTCTTCCCTTTGTCATGCATAGGTATGCTTGGCTCTGCTGCCTCTACTGCTACTACTACTACTGCTACCGCTGATGCTCTCCACAATGATGCTTCATGCTGCTTTGCTAACCACTCTACGACGAAGCCAACCTGTTCATTGGGTCCAGAGGAATTGTAGCAATACCTCCATGAGTCTTCCTTGGCCCAATGAAATGCCCCATGGATCCAATTGAACAAAACTCTCATGCAGTGATCCTTCACAATGCAATGTGCATCATACGGGTTGAAGCTTCAGAGGTCGAACAGGTACTTCTTCATATGTTCTACTTTGACATCTGCTTGCTACATACTCTGAATCTAATATAACCCAATCTACAACGGAAGAGTGGGCCAAGGTTCCTTCTTCTTCCACTGCAGTCTAGTTGTCAATCTTGCTGAGATGTGATATGCTACTTCCTGCATGACAAGTACGTCCAAGGCAAACATTGGAAAAACATGCGGAGGCTTCTTTGCATTGAAAATTCAGATGAAAGTGCCAGATGGTGAGGCATACCAATCTGCAATGCCTAACAACACCTCCATTGCTTCCTTTGACTTGTAGGGTGGATCCTGTTCAAATATCATCCTATATACTTGGGTGACAAAATGGTCGGACAGTCGTATGATTACTCCTATGAAGCTGCATTCGGACAAGAACTTGAAATATGTGTTCACGGCAGTCTCTATAGGTGACCATGCCCACTCCAAGCCCGGGAACTCATGTCGGGCAAAGACTACATCTAGGATGTAGGCAGACATATAAATCTTTGCATGCATACCCTCGGGTGATTTTCAAGCCTTCATGACTTGTTCCTTCAGCTGATGAGCTAGTATACTAGACCAATTGCATGGTCTTCCTTCTCTAGCCAGTTGGTCCAATGCGATCACCCAATTCTGAGGAAAGCTTTCAGTGCTTTCTGGGCCACTCAGTCGACATGCGAATATGATCAAGTATTGGTATGATTTCCTTAATATATTTTTCTTATAGATATGGTTGGGTTTCATCCTGAAACGTGCTGGCTCCTTTACCCAATCCTTCAGAATGTCTCTAGAGTTAGCTCTGCTATTGGGAAAGCTAAATGGAGGACTCATGATAGTCACGGGCTCTAACATCTGATACATCTCATCATAATCTTGTGCCCAGAAGGTTGCAAGCTTTGTCCCACTGACACTACTTAAGGTCATCGTCTCAGGATCAATGTGAGAGACGATCCAGTGAATCATGTTCGTGCATGGGAATGCGGGGTATCTACATGCAATCCGATACAAGCCAGACTTGTGAATGTTCACGTACACTTGATGGTCTTTGAGGTCTTCCCCAAAAGTGCCTGCGAATGTTTCATTAACCTCTTGCCACTTCAGTTTGATGTCCTTGTCTAGATACAACTTCGTATCTTCATAGATCGGTAGAATAGAGGACACCTGCTCAACTACTGCTCCAGCTACAACTCCATCAGTGTCATGTGATCTTGTTCTCTTGGAAGCCATTGAGACAGATGAACACCTGAAAGATATGGAAACAAGCAGCATGCATGGCAAGAAATATGTCAGTGAAAATAAAGTAAATCCGAGGGAGGATACAACACATACCTGAGAAACTGATGAGCAAGATTGCACAAATTTTACTGGGAGGCTGGGTGATTGGTTGCCAAAGCTGCGCAAAAGGTAGTATGGGCTGTTTGGGAGGTAGGAATGGCTGTTGGATCTACGAAATACGCAATCCAGTCAGGAAGTTGGCTGTTGGGATTGCGCAATGCGCAATTCCAATCGGGAAGGACTATTGGCCTAGAGACAGATTTGCACAATTTCTTGGGCCAAGCAGCCACTATCCTCCATAAATGCGCAAAACAATCTTGGAGTTCAGTGCTAGGTAGGGATGCACATTTCTGGAGAGGAAGGTGAGCTTTCCTTCCCCAGATTGCGTAATGCAGCCTTGGTGAAGGCAGAGTCTGATCCATGGTTGGCTCGATTCGCCTATAGGAAACTGAAAGAAACTATGGCATTGCATGCATGGCGAATCTAAGTGATAGCAGAAGTTATTGACAGTGCATGAAAAACATGAATGAAAGATTCAGCAAACAAATCAACATGCATGTGGGTGAGGCAGTTCGCTGGTTGGGCGAATGTTCGTGCAAAACAGTTTCATGCATGTGACAGCAGTGAGATAGCAACGAACATTTAAACAGAGCTAGGACAAGCTAGTATACATATAAATGACAACAAGCATTCAAAGAAATCAAGAAAACATCACTCACACAAGCGAATGCACAAAAAGCGACATAAATGCTGAAAAAGACAAGTTGAGGCCACTTACCCGTGAACAACTAAGCCGAATGTTTCGAAAAGTCATGGATGTGCTGTGGGATGACAGAGCTCCAAGATTGATGTGAATGAATGAGCTCTAATGTGTCAGATAAATAAGTTTGGTCTCATGACACGCATGCCACAAATCTAGTAAAAAACGACACTTGGAGGGAAACTTCTAAAATAACTTTGCATGTAACCCCTGGCTGCTAAAAATAGCTCCCTAAATCATGGGATGCCTTTTGCATGTTGTCTCTTGCTATTCTGGGAAGAGAAATTCATGCATGCATGCAAGTCAAGTCTCCTTGGTCCCGGATGGAACTAGTCAACCGGATTGTTCATGCATGCAGTTGCTCAACTGCTTGGGAAAAATGTGCATTCCTGGCTGGGAGCTGGGCTGACTGCCCAGGAGGATTGCGCAATTTCTGGGCAGAGCAGTTGACTGCTACCCAGATTTGCACAAATCCTGGGCTAAGCAGCCCTGTTGGGGAAATTTGCGCAAATCCTACTGGGAGTGTTGGCTGGCAGGATTGTGCAATCCTAGAGCCCAGCAGGCTGCCAGAGAGGATTGCACAATTTCTGGAGGGAAGGCTAGTTACCCTCCAGAAATGTGAAAATTTTCAAGGGGAAGTTGTTCAGCCTACAACTGGACCAAGTCCGGGTGAACATCCTATGAGGGGAATGGACCGATTGTGATCGATAGGCTACCTTTATGTGAGGAAAACATTAAAGCTTAAGTACTTGACGAAGAAAGACAAAGTGATGTGAAAGGTTGGTAGGGAGGTCCAAAACAGGCTAAGGCAAAATTTTGGAGGGTGGTTGTAGCTGCTACAACATAACCACAAAGATCATGGAGACTTGTCAACAAACCACTCATAACACTATCATGGTCATACAAGCTGTAACATAGCTACCACGACTGATTCAAGACTGTAACTATATATATATATATGACAAGTATCCAAATTGATCTACACATAATGATTGTAATGCCAAGTGCATTGAGGCTATATGCAATTCCAGCTTATCAGAGACCAAACCTAATAGTGATGACACCTTAAATAATGTCTTTGAGTTGCCATATCATCGTGATAACTACTTCACTAAGATGACAATGTGTTGAAGTATTGTGATACATATATAACTACTACAATTTGGGATTAAAATGATGCCACTGTCCTGAATAGAAAGCCACACAAACATATATGGTAACAAATATATATCTACATACTCTAAAGAAACCATACAGTGGATATGGAGAAGCTATACATCATATTTGAGGGACAATGTCAAACATAGTACCAAAATTGCTATTGTAAAGTTGCGAGAACATAGAATACCCAAAATGCATTGTAGAAATACATTGCAATTATAGATCCCCAAGATAGGCAAAATAAATAGTAGACTTCTTTATGATGGTAGCCTTGTCCACACAGCTTTAGACTTTCACCTGCAGTGAGAATAATCACAAAGAATTTCTTCAAACTCAATAGATTATCCAATGCAATTTCTGTTGATCCGGAAGATTGAAACACTTAGAAATACACCCTTGTGAAGAATGAGGTTGCTTAAGATGATGGAATATAGTAGCCTTGATGCAATCTCAGAAACTAATTTTGAATATAACATCAAAAAATGGGTTTGTGGTATTTGTTACAGAGAGCCAAGATTAGGCTTATAAGCCATCATAACAATTGTACAAAATGAGCCATGTAAGGCAGTCATGAATTGACCAACAAATTTCCATAAAGAAATAAACCACGAAAAAACCATCTCAATACCCTGTGAAAAAGGTCCAAATAGCCTCATATTTATGTTTTGAAAGGAGTCCAATAAAGGCCTTGAGATAGGTCTGGGAACAACCCTTAATGGTGGCTTTAAAGTAGTCTCAATTCATCCGAAAGGAACCTCAAGAAAAGAGATCTGAGCTTTAGGAGACTTCCTCAAAAATACATAGAGAAAGTGTGAAAAACTTTAGGAGAACATGTCAGAATTCATAATAGACTTAAATCACGATCTCCAAAATTCAACCTCGCATAAGAGCAGCCATACCATGCCTGGTATCATAAGATAACTGTAGAGCTATAAAAAGGGTCTCTTTCACCTCTAGTTACCTCACATTAGTATGTCAATCCGGGAACGTCTTTCTATTTCAAAAGAGTGTCTCAGTCTGAGGCTAGCACTTTTCAGAGTAATGCTCGTAGTACAGCTACTTAAAGGCTACGAAAGTAAATGGCTGCATGTCTACAACTTAACTACTTCAAAAGGCTAAATCACACCAAGCATTGCATCAGTCGAAGATTCGATAGCAATAACCCATCCTTTTCATAACTGATGAGAACAAATCCGAGGTCTGGGAGCTAGGTAGCAGATGCTGGGGCTCACTACAGCCTGAGATCGTCCTTGATGAATATAAATGAAACGGAAAGTAAAGGAAATAGCGATGAAATAGAACAGCACATCAGCCAAGGGTTTAGTAGCAATAACCCATCCCTTTCATAGCTGATGGGAGCAGATCAGAGGTCTGGGAGCCAAATAGCAGATGCTGACACTCACTACAGCCTGAGTCTGTCCTTAAGAAATGGCAAGTAAATGAAACAACAAATCAGCAATCTTGAAATAGACCAGCAATTGAAATGGAACAACAATTCAGAAATGGAACAGCAACTAAATGGAACAACAATTCAGAAATGGAACAGCAACTAAATGGAACAGCAACTGGAATAAGCAATAACCAAGTTCATCAAGCTGCGATTCTATCTAACCACTCCAATCAAAACATCAATCCTGCAGTCTTAAAAGATGTACACATACTATAGAACAATACTACCAATTACAACCCTAGAAACACAACGTGCTTAATCTGCTTCTGTTATTGATCTAAATAAACACATGCGATTGCATCTCAAGATATAAACAGTAACATTCAATAATCATCTGAAATCAGACTTCTCAAGATAACTGTCATAATGCTAAAGCACAATCACAATGAACTCTATACTGGAGTGATAATATCCTGTAGAGGTTAATCAACACTTTAATGAATTGATAACATAATACAATGTCAATATAAGACTTCAATTCGCAGGAACATTAAACAAGTTAAACATAATAGAGCATGTAATATAACGTTCATAAAACACAACAGATTACCAGATTACGCCTATGAACAAACCACACAGAAACCACGCGTAATGGTACAAGAGCAAGTGTCCTCCAGGGCTGGGCCCTTAGCCTCCAGGGGTACACCGCTTAAGATTGATCCAGGATCAAAGATAAAAGAGTAACCAAGTCTGTATTAATGCATGAAATAAACTTACAGCAAAGCAAGTCTTAACAGGACATAAAGATCATAGTCTTGATCTGTTAAAAAGGAATTACAACAGAACCTCCCCCGTAGCCAACAATGCTATCTCTTATATAAGGATGATGACGGAGATATCTAGATACATAAAATAGATAAAATAGCGATCCCTCAGGATCTAAGATCTTGAGGGATTCACAGAATCATTAACCCTGAGTCACTTCTTTCCTTTTCTGCTCCGAGCTGGTATCTCCGCTTCCTTTTCTGGGTTGGTCCGTTTTGATCTGGTCTGTTTGCGGTTTCCCATCAAAGGGACAGCAGTTAGCTCCTCTTCGTCTTTCCCTTTGAGATGGCTAATTTCTGCTTTTCCTCCTTCCTGCACGTAGGAACGACAATTATCAGTTTTTCCTATTAACCTCACGTGTTTCGTTATTATCTAAGTTTAAAATGCAGAAAGGTTTATATATCCTAATGAAAAAGATACTGAAATAACCATCAAAACATACCTTCTTTGAGACTCTACACACCCCCCAGCTTACCCTTTTTCATGGCCTCATGAAAACATTGTAGTTGATATGCAATGCAGTGAGTGAGTAAGCTGGAGATGGAATCTCATGTGAGGGTCTACAGCCGTGATGCGAAACTAAATAATCAAAGAATTGGCCTGTCTGAGCCTCAGGCATCTCATATAAGGCTTGGTATCCGGGTGCTGGATGCCAAATGATTGGACTCCGGAACCTATATCCTAACCAGGATGGCCCTTCCCTCAAAACAATTTCGCCATAGAGGGGAAAATGGCTAGCAGCAAGTCTAAAGTTCTCATATTTAAATGGTTCTCTGAACTGAATATTCGGATTAGATACTTGATATCGAAATTTAGCTGCATCAATGGCAGGGTCCTTAATAGAGGAAAAGTATTCAAGTCCCTGCCGAATGATTGCCTCATGCATGGGTCCTAGTGCTTCAATCACTCTTGGAGCCCTCATAAGGTTTCTATGACTCCTCCATAACCGCACTGGATCCCTAGGCTCGGCTCTTACCCAAAGATCTAATCCGTTCTCTTGTTTTTGAAAAGCGTTATAAGCTTTGAGCCATTTAATTTGATTAACTGCAAATGAGATAAATGCTTGCAATTGAATGTCCCCAACAAAAGGGCCTGGGTTCAATTCAGTCTCTTGTTCTAGTATAAGGTTATGCAAGTAAAATTCACATAATAATCTCTGCACTTTCACCCCGTAATGTTTACAGCAGTTTATGAAATCATCCATAGTGTTAATCTGCATAGGAGCACCTGCTTTGACAGCCTTTATTTTCAATTGTAAATACCTCTCCATTAAAAATAGGGCATAATTTTTGGCAGGGGCTCTACATGCTAGAATGTCATTATATAAAGAACACAAGGTATCCATTTGTTTGATAACTACATCTAATCTACGGGTTACCTTGGCAACTTTCTCTTGTTCCCTTCGCCATCCTTCGAAAGCTTGGCTTTCAGATAAGTTGATGTTCCTTAGCTGCTGCTGTAATTCTTCATATTTTTCTCGGGGGACCATTTGCTCCCTGAGCTTTTCTGCTTCTTGTTGGGCCTGCTTCAAATGTTTGTGGAGGGTTCTTGTTTTCGGATCCTTCTTCCATGCATCTGTGGAGGCCAGGAGCTTTACTTGAACTTTCTTATTACGTTGCTTCGAGTTCAGAGCCCTTATTACTCCCAACGGTGGTGCCTCCGTCTGAACCATCTTATCATCCTTTTCAATTTTAACACGAACTCCAGCCCACTGCTGTTCCTTTTCAAATGGAATAGCAGTTTGTTTTTCAGCTTCATTTGGAACAGCAGTTTGGCTTCTGTCAGGGTTTTGAGCAGTGGGACGGATTCTGGTCCTCCGCCTCCTGCCCTTAAGGGGCCTTACTGGTGTGGTCAGACCTTTTCTTCTTGAAGTCCCCTTCACCCTTTGCCTTGCTTTTAGAATCCTAATCTGCTGGTGAAGTTGGGCTATTATGTTCAACAATGTCCGCTTTTCCTTTTGTAATTCCCTTATTTCCATCATCTCTTCCAAAGGAACAGGAGGTTGTTTGCTGCGGTTTGGATTGTGGCTAGCTTCCTGATTTTCTCCCTGAGGTAACTGTTCCGAGGTAAGAACCTTACTTGGCTCCGTTATTTCTTGGGCTGATTCCTCTTCTGCCCTTATTTGCTCCAGACTTTCCTCTGGTGGCTTCTGACTAGGAACGAGTTGTTCCTGCTCAGCATTTTCTAATATCTTCTCATTATGAACGGGCAAGTTTTCTATTTCTACCTCTTCTTCATGCAATTCCTCGGGTGCATCTTTCTCCTGGGTTTTCTCTTCGGCATGGAGGTTTGATGGACTCAGGGGTTGGCCATATTCGCCCATATTGGCCAAAATGTTGGCCAATTCATCTTCCCTTAACGGGTCTTGTAATGGGCTCCCTTCCTGCTGTTCCATTCCTTCCTCCTGCTCGAACTGCTCAACTTCTTTCTTTTCGTCTCCTTCTTCTTCAGTCTGCTCATCTTGTTCTTCTTCTCTCCCTGCAGATTGCTCTGGCTCCTCCTCTCCTTCTTCTGTTTCTGCCTCTGCAGACTGCTCTTCTCCCTCGACGTCTTCTTCTTCCGTTTCTGTTTCTGCAGACTGTTCTTCTTCCTCGACGTCTTCTTCTTCCGTTTCTGTTTCTGCAGACTGTTCTTCTTCCTCGACGTCTTCTTCTTCCGTTTCTGTCTCTGCAGACTGCTCTGTTTCCTCGCTGCCTTCTTCCTCTGTTTCTGTTTCTGCAGACTGCTCTGTTTCCTCACTGCTTTCTTCTTCTGTTTCTGTTTCTGCAGACTGCTCATCTTCGATTTCTATTGCTTGGCTCGTGCTTGCCTGGGGCTTCTCCAGCCCTCCTTGTAGCCCTGCGAGCCTTGCTGACTTTCTACGTTTTTCTGGTTGTTCGGGTGTACTAGCGTCATGTTTCCGCTTTTCGGGTCGTTTTTCAGATTGTTTTTCAGGTTGCACTTCTGTGCAAGTGTCCTGTTTTCGTTTCTCTGAACGTTGGGGTGTGTTATCAACTCGTTTTCGTTTTTTCGGGCGTCCAGATGTGGCCGTCCCTTTATTGATAATAGCAATTAGTTCTTCCCAGCTGCTCTGCTGTTGGGTGAGATTGTAATTTACTATCAAGCGAATTAATCCGTGGTGGCTAATAACTGATTCTTCGTGCCGTGCCTTATTCATACTTTGTGCGACATCATGCAATAGTGAATTCAACAATGCAGGCAAATTCACAGAACATTTTTGTTTTAAGACAGCTAGGAGTTTAAGATGTCGTGGTCTTACCACGTCTTTTCTACCTTCGCAAGTGATGTAGCTTTGGATGATTTTTGCCAATTCCGCCCATGGCTCTCCTAGCGTTGTTGGTAGCACCCCCTTTCCTCGGATTGTCAAATTCTGGCCCTCGTCCTGAAAGATTTCCAAAATCTTCTACAGCCTTTCCTTCTTTATTGTCCATACTGGTCCTGTGGCCGGTAGTCCCGTGACTCTTGCTATTATGTCGTCGGTGACTTCTATTCGCCTTCCTCTTACTGTGGAGTATTCTTCCTGTAAGTTCTGTAAAAATTCTCTTGCTACTGTTTCATTAGACTCCTTCAGGCGGTTGAAATAGGTCAACCATCCTGCTCTTTTCAGGATTCTTCAGGCTGCAGCCGAAACAGTTAATGTTTGCGGTTCTCGGCGGACTGACCTTCCTCCCATAGTTTCACTGCCAATTTTCAAAGGAACAACAGCTATTTGTTGAAGCGCAGAGAAGCTGGTAGCGTATTCCTCATTCAAATTTAAATGCAACAGCGTATGCAATGGCAATAGCTTCGAACGTTAGCTCGTGCAGAAGAAAACAAAAATAGCAAAAGATCATACCGTTGAGCCATGCCGTGCTTGAGTACAAAATTTTCTCAAATAACAGACTGACACGTACTCTGGGGAATGATGAGGTTACCTCCCCCCCCGCGATGTGATAGGTTGACCCATCCGTCAAATAAAGGAGCAGCGTCTGTTCTGCCGCGAGGTCTTTATGGAACAGCTTATGGATATATGACATGTTCGCCAAAAACAGCCTAATATTGAAATCGAGGTAAAAAGTTAGATCGCTTTTAATATGTAAGGGGTTGTGGTGATTTGATGGAAGTTCGGGGATAAGACATTTGCCATAAATAGAGGGTCTCATGCGGTCACTGTCAGTAGCTTCATAATGATTGGCGATGATATATAGTCATGCGCTATATGGTTGGGTAATATTATATAATTTAATTATCACGGCATAAGAAGCAAAAGGATGTAATCTTCTTACCTATTGGTGTAAACATACAACTTCAATACCATTAACAGTGCTCTGCTGCCGACAGGTGTCCATAACCTTGGCAGAGTTGTTTGTTTCACCCCTGGAACCATAGTCCTTTGTGTATGCCAAGAAGCGTTTGTGTAATGTCAAAATGTAGGCCACTATGTTGGCTTGGTGACCAGTTAGTCATAATGCCATTCACGAGGAAGGAGCGAATAGTGGGCAGGCCGGCTCGTGGTGAGACCTCCTGTTCCAAGGGTTATTTGTTTGATATACCTTTTGGACCATTTCCCAGGTGTGGTGGCCCTAATGGGAATGCCACTTCGCTTCCATCCTGATGATCATGGTAGGCCAGCTCGTAATGAGACTTCCTATCCTGCAATTTGACAGTTTTTAGAAACTCTGTTTTGCTTCTTTTTAATAGAGAGCCTTTCCTGTTTATGCACAAAGGGTGGTTCAACACTCCTTAAGAGTAGGAATGGTGGAAGAAGTCTTAATATCCCAATAGAAAGGTATAGATCTTTTGATCCTATTGCCATATGATAATTAAAGAAAAAGAACCATCATAATACAGATAACCAATCAGAACGAAGTTAGTAGAACAATGGCAGCAAAAGATGATAAATAAGCATGTCTTTCTCCGCATCCTTTCACCAACTCAGGGCAGTTTCTTATAAAGATAGCGATTTATGATTTACTGATTTCCATATGCTGCGTTTTTGCTTTAATCACATAAATGTATAGCCGTATTCCAAAAGACTTGAAAGAACATCAGCAATAAACATCCTTAATTTGGAGTAGAAGGACCAAGCTGTTTCAAAATCGTATGAGTAATGTTCCTTTCAAGGAAGGTCATAACAACGGTTCACAGATGCTGTTCATTTGGAGAAAGGAACAGTAGTTTCAAAGAAATGCCGTTCCTTTTTTTTTTTTTTAAAGATCGGCAGAAATCAAAAGTGTTGTTCCTTTTGGAAACAGCAAAAACACACAAGTGATGTTCCTTTTGAAAAAGGAACCGCAAAAATCGTAAGTTGCAAGTGCTGTTCCTTTTGGAAAAGGAACAGCAAAAATCAAAAGTGCTTGTTCCTTTTGGAAAAGGAACAACAAAAATCGAAAGTGTTGTTCCTTTTGGAAAAGGAACAGCAGAAATCAAAAGTGTTGTTCCTTTTGGAAAAGGACCAACAAAAATCAAAAGTGTTGTTCCTTTTGGAAAAGGAACATCAGAAATCAAAAGTGCTAGAAAAGGAACAACAAAAATCAAAAGTGTTGTTCCTTTTGGAAAAGGAACAACAAAAATCAAAAGTGTTGTTCCTTTTGGAAAAGGAACAGCAGAAATCAAAAGTGTTGTTCCTTTTGGAAAAGGAACAGCAGAAATCAAAAGTGTTGTTCCTTTTGGAAAAGGAACAGCAGAAATCAAAAGTGTTGTTCCTTTTGGAAAAGGAACAGCAAAAATCACAAGTGATGTTCCTTTTGGAAAAGGAGCAGAAAAAATCAAAAGTGTTGTTCCTTTTGGAAAAGGAACAGCAGAAATAACAAAACATACTGCAAAAATATGTACAAAAATAATTCGATAAGTTATATACAAATTATAAAGAAAAGTAGATTTTTTAGTGAGTTACAGGCGGGGAAGACTTGTCTTCCTCCCCTAAGATCTCCATATCTGAATCTTGGCGTAGTTGTTGGCAGAAGGACTCCCGAGTAAGTGGTTTGTGATAGAGACGGACTCGATGGCCGTTTTCCTTGAAGGTATATCCAGTGAGGGTTTAGTCTTCTCTGAGGCTGCCTAACAGTTCTTGCATCATTTTCTATGTAGATGTGGTGTGTACATAACTGGGGGTCAATTCCTTTCATATCAGGGTAATCACATGCAAATGCCTCTTTATATTTTCTTAAAATATAGATGAGTTTTGTTTCTTGTTCGGGTGTAAGGTCGGCGTTAATGTTTAAGGTCTTTCTAGGTTCGATTTCCACAATTTTACTATGTGCAACTAAAGTGATAGGGATTGTGTGATCATGTGCATCTTTCAGAGGTTCCTCTTCTACTTCGTTATCAAATGCTGCTTTTATCATATGACACTGGGTACGAGATGTGAGTTCAGTTTGACTAATGAAATTACTGATGGCATCATCTTCTGTTTGGTCTTTGAACTCTAGTGCTTCTTGTATAGTTAATGGAGATCTGATGTTGTCAATAAGATATGATACAGGGTGCCTATTAGTTTTAACTATAGTGATACTTGGCTGCGCTGGGGGATATAGTACTAAATTCTTGATATCCGCCCCCTTGGTTATAATCATGTTCCCTTGCCAACAGCCGATATAGGCATCAGCGGTAGCGAGCCAAGGTCTTCCTAAGATCAATGGATGTCCATCAAGTCGGGTTTTAGGGTTTATTATCAGAAAATTAGTTGGGTATTCCCAGGAGTCAACCGAGACCATGACATCATGCAATATGCCTTCCGGCCTAACCACAGACCGATCGGCCAATTCTAGCAGAGTTGAGGTAGGTTCTGCAGATATAATGCCTAGCTTTTGGCAAGTAGCAGTTGTCAATATATTGATTGCAGCTCCAAGATCAACTAAGGCATTGGTTAGGGTTTGACCATAAATTTGAACAGTTACTATTGGGTTTCCTGGGTCCTCATACTTAATAGGTGTTTCCTTTCCTGACAATAGGTCAGATAAAGTACCGACTACTTGAACTCTTGGATTATCTATTATATTCCTCCTTGGCCTTTTTATGCATAATTCTTTAATAGTTTTTGCGTATATCGGGATGTCTTGAATGGCCTGAAGGAATGGAATTTTTATGTACAAATTTTGTAATTCTCCCAGAATGTCAAAATTAGGTTGTTGTATCGGTCGAGGTATGGCTAAACGTTCTGGGAACAGGGGAGAGGATGTGGTTGCTTGATTATGAGTTTGCTATCTATTCACATCCTCTTCTTGTGACAGATGTTCTCTAGATAACTGATCTTCAATCTGAACTATTTTATTTCCCTCTGTTTGGATAATACGCCCAGATCTTAGTTGAAGATCATTTCACTCCCTCAGATCGGGTCCTTCTTCTGGTGTTTCTAAAATTTGGAGTGCTTGGACCGGTTTGTTATTTGGATTGGGATTGGGCTGGGCTGGGAGTTGCGGTCTTAGATTAGCCTGGGGATTTTGCTGTAAAGCTGGAAGTGTAGGTTGAGGGAGAGGGACATTTCCTACTGGCTGATTTGTTGGTCTCTGCCAGTTATTCTGCCAGGCTGAACTTTGTGAAGTAGGGGGAGTACATTGTGGAGGATATGGGCTGTTTTGCCAATATGGTGGGGGATAAGGAGGATTTGACCAACTGGATTGGCTCGTCTGATTTAGCCATGGATTAACAGAAGGATATGACTGTGGTGACCAGTTTGGGAATGGGGGCTGAAATTGGATTTGCCATGTATTATACTGTTGAGCATTATACTGGGGATACTGAAAAGAAGAAGTTGGATCTGAAAACATACCAGTTTGTCGTGGCTGCCACTGACAATGCTGGTTGAGCATATACACCGTTTTTGGTTCTTCTTCTGCCTCCTTATATACTGCTTTTAGTCCAGGTAGTGAGGGACAACTTTCTGTCGAATGATCCTTTGTACAAATGGCACATGCTTGGACTGCATCTAGTGGGCATTCCTTATGGCTATGCTTCTTCCTATATCTTGGGCAGAAGATAGCTAAATTCTGTTCTGCCTCCATTTGCTTTTGCTTGGCCTGCAAAACGTCCAATTGTGTAGTCAGTGTTCCTAGTATATCAGTTTTAAAGTTTTCCAATAAATTTCCGATTTCAGCCCGCGTTACTCCTTCTGATGAAATTTTGTTTTCTCTTGCAAACCGATCATGTTTTGCTGGTTTGATTCGTGTACTGCCTCTCGAACTCCTGATACATAGATCAATTATGTCAGCAAAACTTTCCTGATAAATATCCCCTTTTCCCATAATGTTTAATGTTTCAATCCATTGTTCTTTCATGCCTCTTATTAATGTTGTTTTCAACACATTATCGGGTAAGGGTGATGATGCATAGGGAGATATTTGCAAATTATACTGAAAACGCTCCACATATTATTCTAATGTTTCGCTTGGTCTAGCCACCATTTGGAATATTTCATCTTTTAGTTCTCTAAACCTGCAAGAATCTTGATATTTTTTTAGAAAAGATTCCTTCATTTGTTCCCAATTATTTATAACCCCACCACCTAATCCCATAAACCATCTTAAAGCAGCCCCTTTCAGGGTCGAGGGAAACAGTTTTAGTTTCTGGGGGTCAGTGGTGTAGTCATATCCCCTGCATAGTACATCAAATTCAAATAAAAATGCATCCAGGTCTTCTAATGTAAGTCCGTGAAATGTAGGGATATGTTGAAGGGGAATTGCTTTCATAGGGGCATTTGCTGCAAAATCCACTATGGGGTATTGTAATGTAGAGGTTTGGGTGTTTGGTGGATTTTGAGCCATTGGGTCAAATATATGCCAATAACCTTCCGGAATATCTAGAAGAGTGTTCCTTGGTTGAGCGGGAATGGCTTTGACAGGATTAGTTTTAATAGCACTTCCTCTATCTGGAATTTCTATCTGAGGGGATTGGATCTCTTCAATAATAATTTTTACCGCACTTCCTTTGTCTGGGCTATTCAATGGCTGAGTTATCCTAGGAGGAGATCTTGGCTCTCTAATCTCCCCTGTTTCCCCTTCTCCTTCACAAAGATTACTGAAATTCCCTTCTTGCAATCGTTCTGGAATAGAATTTTCAATTTCTTGAAAGTCCTGTTCGTCAGTTTGACTATGCACCTCAGCAAAGGCTACAGATGGTGAACCTGTGGCCTGAAGGGAGCTAGTAGGTTGTCTGGAAATAACTTTCCTAGGTCCTACTGAAGGCTGAGATTCGGCTTTCTTATAGATTTCGTCTATGAATGTTGTTCGACCAAGGGTCACCGGCCCCTTAGCTTTTTCTGGCTTCGACAAAGGTTTGGGATTTTTCTCCGGCTTTTTCTGCTTAGTCATGCACTCAATTTAACTACTAAATCTTTCTTAAGCAGATAGCAGCAAATCTGCAGGAAAGCGGGCAAAGGAGCAGGGCTTTTACATGCTCCGCACGTAGGTTCTTACCTTCCGTTTTCAAAACCCAATTCTTCCCTAGCAGGTTCGTACACTACCCTGAAAAAGACAAATGGCTACACTCTTTCCCCGGCAATGGCGCCAAAATGTAGAGCTATAAAAAGGGTCTCTTTCACCTCTAGTTACCTCACATTAGTATGTCAATCCAGGAACGTCTTGCTATTTCAAAAGAGTGTCTCAGTCTGAGGCTTAGCACTTGTCAGAGTAATGCTCGTAGTACAGCTACTTAAAGGCTACGAAAGTAAATGGCTGCATGTCTACAACTTAACTACTTCAAAAGGCTAAATCACACCAAGCATTGCATCAGTCGAAGGTTCGGTAGCAATAACCCATCCTTTTCATAACTGATGAGAACAAATCCGAGGTCTGGGAGCTAGGTAGCAGATGCTGGGGCTCACTACAGCCTGAGATCGTCCTTGATGAATATAAATGAAATGGCAAGTAAAGGAAATAGCGATGAAATAGAACAGCACATCAGCCAAGGGTTTAGTAGCAATAACCCATCCCTTTCATAGCTGATGGGAGCAGATCAGAGGTCTGGGAGCCAAATAGCAGATGCTGACACTCACTACAGCCTGAGTCTGTCCTTAAGAAATGGCAAGTAAATGAAACAACAAATCAGCAATCTTGAAATAGACCAGCAATTGAAATGGAACAGCAATTCAGAAATGGAACAGCAACTAAATGGAACAACAACTGGAATAAGCAATAACCAAGTTCATCAAGCTGCGATTCTATCTAACCACTCCAATCAAAACATCAATCCTGCAGTCTTAAAAGATGTACACATACTATAGAACAATACTACCAATTACAACCCTAGAAACACAATGTGCTTAATCTGCTTCTGTTATTGATCTAAATAAACGCATGCGATTGCATCTCAAGATATAAACAGTAACATTCAATAATCATCTGAAATCAGACTTCTCAAGATAACTGTCATAATGCTAAAGCACAATCACAATGAACTCTGTACTGGAGTGATAATATCCTGTAGAGGTTAATCAACACTTTAATGAATTGATAACATAATACAGTGTCAATATAAGACTTCAATTCGTAGGAACATTAAACAAGTTAAACATAACAGAGCATGTAATATAACGTTCATAAAACACAACAGATTACCAGATTACGCCTATGAACAAACCACACAGAAACCACGCGTAATGGTACAAGAGCAAGTGTCCTCCAGGGCCGGGCCCTTAGCCTCCAGGGGTACACCGCTTAAGATTGATCCAGGATCAAAGATAAAAGAGTAACCAAGTCTGTATTAATGCATGAAATAAACTTACAGCAAAGCAAGTCTTAACAGGACATAAAGATCATAGTCTTGATCTGTTAAAAAGGAATTACAACAGAACCTCCCCCATAGCCAACAATGCTATCTCTTATATAAGGATGATGACGGAGATATCTAGATATAGAAAATAGATAAAATAGTGATCCCTTAGGATCTAAGATCCTGAGGGATTCGCAGAATCATTAACCCTGAGTCACTTCTTTCCTTTTCTGCTCCGAGCTAGTATCTCCGCTTCCTTTTCTAGGTTGGTCCGTTTTGATCTGGTCTGTTTGCGGTTTCCCGTCAAAGGGACAGCAGTTAGCTCCTCTTCGTCTTTCCCTTTGAGATGGCTAATTTCTGTTTTTCCTCCTTCCTGCACATAGGAACGACAATTATCAGTTTTTCCTATTAACCTCACGTGTTTCGTTATTATCTAAGTTTAAAATGCATAAAGGTTTATATATCCTAATGAAAAAGATACTGAAATAACCATCAAAACATACCTTCTTTGAGACTCTACAATAACTTCATAAGGTTTGCATGACAAAGTGATTTATTTCTTCCACTCTCTTGCTTGGGCTTGTCCTGAGCTCTGATACCATGTTAATTTTTGAGTTAACATGTTCTTTTCTTAGATCAGTTACCATGATAGCCCAATTTATGTTTTCAATTCTTTCTTTTGCAATCAGATAGATCATTATAACATTGATGGTAACTGTAGATCATAAATGCAGAGAACAAACCAAGACAAGAGAACAAAAAATTAGCTTAAGCCAAAGAAAAACCCCAATATGGGAAAACCCTTTATCAATCTTCTTATTATAAATATCAAGTGCTCAATAGAGAGAGAGAGTACAATAATTCAAAGGCAAAGTATACTTTCCAAATAAGATATAAAGATAGCCCAAAATGTAGTCATAGAGGAGACAAATTTTCCCTGGTATTAAACTGTTGTAGAAGTATGATCTCGTAAGGGTTGTTGACATTCCACATTATCTGCTCAATCTTCTCCAAACGGTCTCCTAACAACTACGATTGGGATTCCTCTACCTCTGATCCAACTCGATGTTGTCCAAGGCTAATTTCCAACCCCAAACTCACCTCAAAACACCCTAATACGTGGTAGATAAGGTTTGCAACTTGTTATTTCTTCTAGGGTTGTGGCTTCATGAAACAGAGATGAACTAGTTCAAACCAAGCTAAAAATATTCCCAAGTATTCTCATTGAATGCACCTTCCTTCTGCTGCCCTTCAGGACCTTCAAGAGATACTAAACCCATAACAAATCTGCCCATAAATTGCCTCAGACCCTATGACTATCCTCCTGTAGTTGAGTGGTCTTCAAACTAACCTAAACAACCCTAAATCTTCCTTGCCTTAATATCTTCCTGATCTCAGCTACCTCAGAGAGATACATTTCTCATAAGAAAATAGATGCAAATGAGGTTGGAGGCCACCTCTATATATACAAGTCGTTGGGGTCAAGGGACGTGACTATTGGGTTTGATGAGTCGACATAGAGGTGAGGTCGACCTTGTTAATTTTACATGTGAGAAAACATAAATGAAAAATCACACTTCTCCTTAACCAAATTTGGTGATTTTTAGGTCGATTTTGGTCCTCTAAAAAATAGGAATTCAATGCCATAGTTATCTTCCCCAAAGGAGTTGTCTGAAGTATAATTTCACCCTAGTTTCCAATTTTAATACAAGGTTCAGGGCAATGTGGGGTTGGCAGCTTGGGGGTTTATTTTAACTGGGGAGGTAGTTGTGACATCTTGGTGGTGAGGTCGAGCTCTCATAAGGGTGGCAGGGAGGCATGTCTATACAAGGTTTAGCCATGCAGTGAGGGGACGTCCGTTTGGTGTTGCTTGGAATTTTTTAGGTGACTGTGGGGTCTCAAAAGGGGAAGGTGACATCTAGCTAGCTGTGAGGAGTGTTGACAGTCTAACTGGGCAGAGGGTGTGGGTGTGAGGAGAGTCCAGGTGGATTCAATATCTTGTGAGTAGGGGCCTTAGTCCGAACAATTTATGTAGACATTGTAAGGTGGATGGTGAAGGAAAGATGATACACCAAAGAGGGAGGTTGTGTCATGGTGTTAGTCCGTGAGGCCAAGAGGTTGGTCACTGTGTCGAGCAGGTGTATGATGGGGAGGAGCTTGCATAGGAACAAGGAAATTCATTAGGAAGGGTTGATATGCCACCACCCTTTGATGTTCTTACAACTCATATTTGTCACTGACAACAATGGTGGAGCAATTAGCTCTAGATAGACACAACGAACTTAATGGGATCATTAATTTCATAGATATTCTTCAGCATAATCAATGGCACATATTAGATAGGTTGGCTTCTCTCTGGTAAGGTAAAAAGCAGCTCTTGGCGAGGGTTGAAAGAGTGGAAGGAAGGATGACACATATGGAGGCTCATATCCATGAAGCCTTCCATCAACCGCATGGCAACATGATGGAAGATCTAGGTCTGGGTACTGATGTTGGCTAGTTATGTTGGTTGTATTTTGATCCTTGGGTAGTTTTGGTCTCAATGGGCAATTTGTATATCGTCGCTCACCTTCGTTATGTTGTTTTTTAATATCTATTTGTCAGTTTCATCTGGCCAATAAGTCCATTAAAAATGAGACTATATGTGTTTTGATTTCATGCTTATCACAACGTAACATTTTAATGAATTACTAGAAACTATTGTCTTAAAAAGAAAACGATAAAATTAAATTTCATGATAAATATTTATAAAAATATATAAACATTATTTTAATATTACTATATTTAGATAATAATATCTTTAAATAATAACATGACATTGTCTGAATTCAGGCTTCTATGATCCATATTGAATGTTAAGAAAATGTTTTCAGTAGTAATCACATAGGAAAAAGATTTGTCGACGTGCTTCAAATTCAAGTGTGGTCCATCACCAGGGCAACATGAAGTGGCAGATCATGGCACCAGTTTAAATAGAGAGCAATGTAGAGATCCTTTGTTAAGCTAACGACTAAAATAAACGGTTAGTTTTTGGAAAATAATATTTTAATAAGTAACATTAATTATTAAGACCAGATTATAATAAATAAAATCTAATAATAAGTTAGGGTTCAATATTTAGTTTAATAATTAGATTAAAAAGAATTAAAAATTCAAAGTCAAACAAGAAACAAGGAGCAAAGTCCTAACAACAATAAATGGAGTCAAGATACTAGAAACAAAAGAATCAAAACTCAAGAAAATCAACACTAGGAAAACCTAAAAATGCAAGGTCAAAGAAATAAGGTGCTAAGGCCATAAAAATAAATAAAGAGGTCAAGAAAATTAATGACAGAAATCCAAGTAAAAAAAACAAGAAACAAGGCCCTTTAATCAAAGGAGCTAGGAATAATGAATTTTCTTTTTTTTGAAACTATTTTTTTATTATCATTTTTTACCTAAAATAAAATAGGATAAATTATAGCATAAACCCAAAATAAGATAAAAATAAATATACATCTATAAAAATTATTAAACTTAGGAAGATAAGACAAGAGGCCCAGGTCATTGCTAGGATCAATGATTTCCACCATCAAAAATTCAGAGAAGCCTTAGAAATTGAAAGAAGGCCCAATAATTTGAATAAAGATGATGGTTGGAAAATAAGCAGAAGTTGGGTTCCTGTCCTATCTTCCTAAGTTTAATTTTTATAGATGTAAATTTATTTATTTTTATCTTATTTTGGGTTTATGTTATAATTTATCCTATTTTATTTTAAATAAAAAACCATAATTTTTATTTTAGTTTCTCAAAAAATTTAATCTCATTATTCTTGGCTCCTTTGATTAAAGGGCCATGTTCCTTGTTTTGTTTGATTTGGATTTTTCTAATTAATTTTTCTTGGCACTCTATTTATTTTTATGGCTTTGGCACTTTATTTCTTTGACCTTGCATTTTCAAAACTTTGCTCCTTGTTTCTTGTTTGACTTTGAATTTTTAATTCTTTTTAATCTAATTATTAAACTAAATATTGAACCCTAACTTATTATTAGATTTTTTTTATTATAATTTGGTCTTAATAATTAATGTTACTTATTAAAATATTATTTTTCGAAAACTAGCCATTTATTTTAGCCATTAGCTTGACGAAGGATCTCTACATTGCTTTCTATTTATACTGGTACCATGATCTGCCTCTTCATCTTCCTTGACGATGAATCACACTAGATAGTTTGAAACGCATCAAAAAATCATTTTCTTATGTAATTACTATTGAAAACGTTTTCTTAACATAACATCAATTAATACGATAAAGAAACAAATTTTTAAAAAATTATAAATAGTTTATCATAACAATTTAAAATAATAATAATTTTGAATTCATCCCCTCTTAAATTCCACATTACGTACCAAACTTTTAGTCCTCTCCTTTAGCCTATAGTTTTATGAGAAATCACATCATAACATTATTCTTACATAGCTGTGACGAGATTGTACTTTGGGAACAAATTCTAGTCGATATATAAACTAATCAAAACTATTTCTAATAAAAATAATTAAACGGTATATAGATATATATAATCAATTAAATTGTAAATAAATACCTGGAATGGAATCTATTTATTATATTGAAACATATAATTTTTAATATTAAAATACAAATTTAATTTATAAGTATTAATAAGATTAGATTTATAAGGGTAGGAAGTATCAAATCTTTTAAGTATATTTTTTTTAAATGTAAAATTTGAAAAATTTGATCTTTCTTAATTTTTAATAGATGCAAAATTAAAATAGATTTATGTTGATTTTATATATAGTGGGCCTAATGGTTAAGAGTATGTGTTTCTTCCTAAAAAGTCATAAGTTTAAAACTAGAGGGGTAGAGTATATATGCCTTTGTAGACTTAACAGGCAAATCACTGCACGGAGGTGGGTCCCTTGTCCCACAAACAAGGGGGTCTCATACACCAATGTGGTGCCTGCTTGTCCATGACCTTAAAATTGGATAACAATAATATATACCTTGAGAAATTTGAACTCTCTTAACTCTTAATAGATGCATAATTAAAATAGATCTATCTATGTTCATTATCTATATATATATATATCGTTCATGCTACATAAAAGTATTATTGGTAAGACTATGTGTTGTGAAAAAGTGGAGCCCAAAATAAATTTTATTTTCTGGATTCAGGTTTCTGTGATCCATAATGAATTAAGCAAAGTCTTTTGGTAGAAATTTTAATAATTATTAATTGCGCTGAGAGATGCTCTAATTTCTAAGAGTCTTTCTAAGATAGAGATGTTTTAATGTAATGTAATGTCTTGTAAATATTTTGACTATGTCGAATTACATAAAGAAGAGAAAGGGCCTCAAAATCGACCTTAGCAAAACATGTTCACTCTTCCTCTCATTACATCTGCATGGAAGAAGTCAAACTGGGTAGAAAAGAAGAACAACTTGAACCGGGACGATGGATTAAAACTAAAATAGAAAAAAAAGAAGAACAACTTGAACCGGGACGATGGATTAAAACTAAGCAATACCTGGAAACCTTTACTTGAAATCTTAAAAAATCAATAATTAACTCATATCCCTTAAAATAACCTATTCCCTCCTCTCTTAAAAAATTAGTATAATAAATAACAAAAACATCAATTATATAACATCCTCCTTAAACAATAAAACAATTAACAAATATAAACATAAATTAGTAATTGATTACTTCACATATAATCATTTGATAATATTAAAATATAACTAATAAAATGCATATAGTCGTAATTACTCAAATCTAAACAATTAAAAATTAACTCTAGGAATTATAGATAATTTTATAGCAAAATAGCTCACCAAATCTATAAAGGTTAGTTAATTAGTTAAAAAATTAATTAATTAAACAAATAAAATAAATACATAAAATTAAATTAATAAACATATTAATAAATAATAAATAATAAAATTAATTAATTAATCAATCTATCCTTGTAATTAATTAATCAAACAAATTAGTTAATTAGTTAAACAAATTAATGAATTAATTAAACAAATTATTTAAAAAAAATTACATAAAATTAATAAAAATAATAATTAAATCAATAAATAATATAATTAATTAATTAATTTATCCCTTTAACTTATTAATTAATTAATTAATTAATCAAATTAATAAATTAATTAATTAATCAAATTAATAAATTAATAAACATATTAATAAATAATAAATAATAAAATTAATTAATTAATCTATTCTTTTAATTTATTAATCAAATTAATTAATTAATTAAACAAATTATTTAAATAATTAATTTTATATAAAATTAATAAACATAATAATCAATTCAATAAATAATATAATTAATTAATTAATTTATCTCTTTAACTTATTAATTAAACAAATTAATTTAAAAAATAATAATAATAAATAATTAAATAAATGAAAAACTCATAGGATAATGGCCGACCTAATTTCTTATGTCTTTTCTTTAATAACACACACACATATATATATATAGATATATATACCCTAAATATAGCTCATGGATACATCATTAATATCCATCATTAATAGATATTCTCAGATATTAATGATGTATCCATGAGCTATATTTAGGGTATCTATATATATATATATATATATATATATACCCTAAATATAGCTCATGGATACATCATTAATATCTGAGAATATCTATTGACGCATCCCTTGATGATGGACTCACTTGGTAGTCCGAAACGTTGGGTTCACAAAACTCTATAACAGGTCATTCCTCCTTTATAACTATCCTTACCTGTATGGATTCATTATTTAACATCACCCCTGCTAACACCATCGGACAATTATTCAACTCAGTCAAGGATCCCATAAACCCTAACCTTCAAAAAGTTGTTTATGTGATTCCTTGCCCATGTGATAAGGAATGCATAGGTGAAACAGGTAGGTCTCTTAATATTAGAATTAAAGAACACATTGCTGACTTAAGAAGAGAAAGGACCTCAAAATCGACTTTAGTAGAACATGTTCACTCTTCCTCTCATTACATCTACATGGAAGAAGTCAAACTGGTTAGAAAAGAAGACCACTATCTTAAAAGGAAAATCAAAGAAGCCATTGAAATAGAAAGGAAGAACAACTTGAACTGGGATGAGGATTAAAACTAAGCAATACCTGGAAACCTTTACTTGAAATCTTAAAAAGTCAATAATTAACTCATATCCCTTAAAATAATCTATTCCCTCCTCTCTTAAAAAAATTAGTATAATAAATAACAAAAACATCAATTATATAACATCCTCCTTAAACAATAAAACAATTAACAAATATAAACATAAATTAGTAATTGATTACTTCACATATAATCATTTGATAATATTAAAATATAACTAATAAAATGCATATAGTCGTAATTACTCAAATCTAAACAATATAAAATTAACTCTAGGAATTATAGATAATTTTATAGCAAAATAACTCACCAAAACTGTAAGGATTAATTAATTAATTAATCAAATAAAATAAATAAATAATTAAACAAAAAAATAAATACATAAAATTAAATTAATAAACATATTAATAAATAATAAATAATAAAATTAATTAATTAATCTATTCCTTTAATTAATTAATCAAACAAATTAGTTAATTAGTTAAACAAATTAATGAATTAATTAAACAAATTATTTTAAAAAAAAATAATTTTACATAATAATTAAATCAATAAATAATAAAATTAATTAATTAATTTATCCCTTTAACTTATTAATTAATTAATTAATAAATTAATAAACATATTAATAAAGAATAAATAATAAAATTAATTAATTAATCTATTCTTTTAATTTATTAATCAAATTAATTAATTAATTAAACAAATTATTTAAATAATTAATTTTATATAAAATTAATAAACATAATAATTAATTCAATAAATAATCAAATTAATTAATTAATTTATCCCTTTAACTTATTAATTAGTTAATTAATTAAACAAATTAATTTAAAATAATAATAATAATAATAATAAATAATTAAATAAATGAAAAATTAATATGATAATGGTCGACCTAATTTCTTATATCTTTTCTTTAATAACCTATATATATACCCTAAATATAGCTCATGGATACATCATTAATATTTGAGAATATCTATTGATGCATCCCCTGATGATGGACTGACTTGGTAGTCCGAAACATTGGGTTCACAAAACTCTATAACTGGTCATTCCTCCTCTATGTAAAAATAAAATAAAATTTTCAATAATAATATTAAAATAATAATAATAATGTCCATCAGTCTTGGATAGATGGCCATATGGTGTTTTGTTAAAGCACTCCTTGATGTGAAGTCACCAATTCAATTCACGATTTATTCTAACAATGTTATTCCTAACACTATTAATACTCTGCCAAGTCATTTACTAAATGTGTGCAAAATAAAAAATACATGTTAAAAAAAAAACACACCGCAATGTGTTTCCACACTTGCACGTCATGATATTGCATCCATATGTCTTGCATTCTCTTATGATAGCTTTCGTTATCCTCTCTTCAACTTACATGCAAAGAGTAGTTTCAGATTTTTCTCAAACCTCTTCACAACGTCGTGGTATGTGAATTAGTCTTGGATACATAAAGCGTTTAAACATTTGTGGTTTGGACAGTCCAGAACTTCAACACATTTGTCTATTTCATATGGAATGTTACAAAATGGGAAATAAATCAAATTCTCAAATTTGGCTTCACCTAAAGTGTATTGGGCCCGACGATATTCACATACTTCAAGAACATCATTTGGAAAAGCTTTCTTAATCTCTCCCAAAGGAATTGACTCATTTCAATAATTAATAGTGATGTAACAAGATCCATGTGCTCTCAACCTCCATAAAACATTTCATTAATGTTGGTGACAATCCTCGAGATGCCGAGGTGGCAAGCCTACGTGGCGGTTGGCCTGCGTTCAACTTTTCCCGTTCTCGTATTTGCTTGGGGTTTTAGGTAAGGTTTTAATGGGCAATTAATTTTCCTCTGTCCCGAGGTGGTCTCGGTCTGTGTGACATGGCTCTATGGCGCGGTTTGTTGTGGTTGAGTTGGTTATGTTTCCGCTAGTTTTGGTTCCGCTCCCCTGCGTTCTTACCTGGTTCGTTCTATAAGGAAATGATGGCACTCTGCCTCCTACTGTCTTCTAGGTCCTTCTTCGGCTCTGGTCCTCTGTCGTTTTGTTAAATGTGTGATGGTGTTTCATTGGACATGTGGTTGCTTCTTGCATGTTTTTTCAAGGAGGTTTTGGGCTCTGTGGTCGCCCTGGGTACGCCTTGGCTTCTCTGTATTTGTTCACAGATATTTGATTTTACCAGGTTGACAGCACTGTTTTTAACTATTTCAATGGTTGCATTGTTTTACCAAGCCCTCTTCCCGACTCTCCTGGCGATGGCTTGACGACTTCTACTCGAGGTAATTCCTCTGCTCCAGTTTCAATTCTCTGTTTCCTTTTACTTTCGCTGACAACTTTGCTCCTGGTGAGCAGACGGTGGTCTTGTGGCTCTGTGGCCGTGGTTTATGCTCTGTTGGGTCTCGGTATTTGCTGGCCCTCTGGCCATTGGTTGTGCTCTATTGTGTCTCGGCTTTCCTTGGCTCTGGTGCCATTGGCTATGCTCTGTTGGTCTTAGTTTTGTGGCTCGACTATGGAGCCCAACCTCCTCTTCAGGTATCTGCTGTGGGTATTCATCCTACCCTCTCTTTGTTCTTTATCATGGGTTTATGGTTATGCTGCCTCACTAATTCTCTGTTTGTATGTGCAAGTACTCGGCCCTCATCACGGTGGTTTTAAGGGTTTTGTCTTTGGGGAAAATGTTGGGGCCTTCATCCTTATGGTTCGGCTTTACGCAAATTGAGTAGGGTCCTTCCTATTTACGCTATGTGGTCATATATATTTTGTTGGTTGCAGTTAAGCTATGCCTCTGTCTATTCTCGGTCTTAGTTGGTCTGTCGATAGGTGGCCTCCTGTGCACCGTGTCCTCTACTGTAACTTTTGTTTATGAATTTGGGAAAAAGTTTATGTATCCCATCTCTGGCTATTGGTAATGCTTTGGTCTCTGCTCAGTTTGGTTTGTTCTAGGTTGTGTGGAACACTCCTTGGCCTGTGTCGATTGTATGAGGACTATTATGGATGGTTTTTGAAGGCTCTGTGCCTCGGACCTACGTGGGGTTATAGACTGCTATCTCTTTGTGCTACCGTGGACTTTGACAAATGTTTACACACACACACACACACACACACATATATATATATATATATATTGTAAATTTTCACTGTTAAATCAATAGCATGCTTTTGTGAAATACCTAGATGGTTTCTTCCATTGTGTTTGGCTCCTTCAGTTTGATGCGCAAATTGATTAACAATCATTCAATTCTGTCATTAATTTCTATGCACAGTTGTTTATGGGAAAAGTAGTGTCTTTTCGATCTGCTAGCCCTCTAGGATTGGCAACTATCCTAGAAACAAACAATTCAAAGAAATTTGTGATTTCCTCTATGTATGATAGATAAGAGAGAGGCAAAGGAACCAACCTGGATCTTCCGCTTGACTCCTTGCTTGATCTCTCTCCCCCTTGACAAAGCTTGCAACTCCTCTCCTACTTATCCCGCTTAGAGAATACCTGTAGAAACAAAGTAACAAAACACCATCAAAGAATCTTGATCTATTATATCATAAACATTGTAGAATCAAAAATATAATGAACATAAAATGGCATTCACAAATAACAACATTCACAAATACATAATTGTATGGAGGAAAAATCAAAGAAATTTATTAAAATAGAAGGGAGAATTACAACCCAGCTATCTGATCTAGCATCATCCTCCCAGCATCAAAGCCCTCTTCACCTCATGAAAAGCAAGATCACCCAACAATACAATGCTCTTTCTCAGATACAAACCATCAGCACTTCCTTGCAAATTACAAAATTTCTGCCTCCAGATCTCTCAGATGAGGGATCCATTTATAGATGTGTGCAAGGGTGTGAGTCATCTCTGGGTTTTTCATTAGTGTCATTCCACTTGTTGTTCTTGGTTCCACTTGGAGATTGCTTGGATCTCTTACTCATCCCTGGGCCAATTCAGAGAGGCAAGTGTCATAGGAGAAGTTTCTAGAAGATTCCATGAGCATCAACTTAGCAAACTATCTCAGACATTTGTCCATTCTCACTCATCGCACCCCACAGAAGGCCTCTTCAGTATGCATCGCACCTGGCTAGTGTAGGAATTAGTATGAATCACACCCTGACAGTGGAACAGTCAGTATGGTCCAGTTTTGGCCAGTTCTGAGTGGTTTTTCAGGTGGAACTTCTGGGGAATGATGTAATCAGTTGACGATGATCCTTTAGGGTATGAAACAACACTTTTAGGGGTTAAAGAGCCCTTATTTTATTGACATATAAGATTACGGTTGCAGTGCCCAAATATGTCTATAACAGTTGCCCCCTAAAGCATTAAGTCGTAAATCTTTGATGTCGGGTGAAATGCTTTATCATGAGGATTTGAGGTATTCGAACTAGAAGTTGACCTGTATAAGATACAATACAATACATCGTCATCATGTTATTTTCATGATCTAGCTGAGGCGGGAATTCCCATGCTCAGCTTTATAAATTCATTTTCATGTACATAGAACAGATAATTGTCTGCAGTTGCAGACTGGTGATTTTTTATATGTAGAGTCATCATCCCTGGTTTGGATGATCATCTGTGCAGCTTCTGTGTACATTTGATGTCTTTATATTCCTGAATATATTGCAGCCCATATGGATGAAACTAGATTTGGGGACTTCAAAATCATTCAATCTTCGCCCGATGTACAAGTCGATCCATGTGAAAAGATGTTCTGAAGTCGAACATGGAAAGACAACACCTGATTACCAACCAATAATGTAAGATGTTAACAAACGCAAGAGGAATCACCAATAATGATAATGACCCTCAAGGTACTACAGTACAATTCACATGGTGTGAATATATGATCTGATGTCGAACACCACACAAAATCTTTCAGTCGAAGGTCATTGATGTCAACCTGTCGCCGAAAGTGAGAAACTTGCCATTGAGGCATGTAAGCTTCAAAGTACTGAAAGGGTTGTTTCTAAGTCAACTTCTTGGATAATGAGCTGATGTCAACAAGAAGTGACCCGTCGTAGGAGGGCCTTAATGTATCCCACATCTACAACACGAAATGAAGCAAATGATTTTCTGGAGGTGAAAATGATCTGACGACACAAGGTTCAGGAATGGCGGTCATGAAAAATGGAGGGTGAAGGTATTGCAGTGGATGAGGCATTAACTGGATTGTGGTTTCTCAACTGAATGACTTCTCTTGAACATATTGGCGACACTGAGATGGATTGGTAGCGTTAACCCCAACAGATGGATGGTGTGGAAGACCAATGGTGAAATGACCAGTGAACGGAATAACCCAACCCGACTCAATCATGGTGATGGAGTGAAAGTGTCATGTTCAAGAGCGACTTGCTACCATAAAATTCTTCAAGTTTTCTTCCCTTTTCCCCCAGTCATTGCTAACCAATACCTCTTTATTTTTGTCAATCTTAAGGAGGATAACAGATGCTTGTTCTATAATTTGCCCTTCGGGAAAACCTGTCACTATGTTTTAGCGAGCCTAGTGATAGTGAAACTCGTTCTTGTCTAGGGGACAAGTTTGTCGCTATTGTTTTAACAAGTTTAACGACAAGGATAACTCGGTCCTTTTCATGTTTAGAGAGTTTGAAAAGGGATGAAAAGGAAACTCCAGCAGTTCTTTTTCGTAGCATAATCCCTTAAGTCTGAAAAATGATAAAATAATACAAAATGGATGACTTTTTTATCACTTTAGCGAGCCGAAGAGACAAGCGCTCGAACTTTTCATGAGATAATCCCTAAGGTCTGAAAAAGATTAAAATATACAGGAGGGATGGCATTTTGATTACTTTAACGAGCTAGAAAGGCCAATAGCTCAACAATATTTTCATATTTAACAAGTCTAAAAAGATTTTAAAGGAGACTCGTTTTTTGAGGAACGAGTGGCATTTAGGGTGGAAACTGGTTCTAAGTAAGCTTGGAACTTCTCAAAACATGGTGATGTGAAGAGGTTGGCTAACAGGACCACTCGTCGCAGTTGTTCCTCAAAAGGGTAAACAATCAAGTGGAAGCGTATGATCGGCCAAAAGGATGGAGGTGATGGCAGGAACACAACCAAGGCTCAAAAGGCTGATAGCATGGCAATCACAAAGGTTATTTACCGAAGGTGGGTTCATTTTTTAACGAGCTTGAACCGTGGGGAACTATGCTCAATGGTAGGTTTATTTTTTAACGAGCTTGAACCATGCGATAACATTGCTTAGTGGTAGGTTTATTTTTTAATGAGCTTGAACCATGCGATAACATTGCTCAGGTGGTAGGTTTATTTTTTAATGAGATTGAACCATGCGACAACATTGCTCAGTGACCGGTTCATTTTTTAATGAGCTTGAACCATGGGATAACATATGCTCAGTTTAGTTTTTCTTTTTATGTAAACTAGAAACGACCAAACTAAAAAGCTAGAAAAACTAGAAAGCTAAGGAACAACTAAGGTTATGTAGGATGGTTTCGTCTGCGAAATAGACAAAACATTTCCTTTGCTTTGTCTGCAGAATAGACGAAGGTGAATGGTGTGTCAGACCAATCACCTAACCTAAGAAGTTAAAAACTAAAAAACTAAAAAGCTAGAAAGCTAAAAAGCTAAAAAATGAAATTGATCATTTTTAGTTTGCATAAAAAGGTTTGCATGCCTCCAGGCATCGAGAAAAGGAGAGTTTCCAGTAACCATATGGAAATCACTGTGGTTAAGTAGGATTGTTTCACTTCCTTGGCTTTGTCTGCAAAGCAGATAAAGGTGAATGGTGTTTCAGACCAATCACATGACTTACAGGGAAATCTATCTTTTCAGTTGGGTTCGTCTGCCAAAGCAGAAAAGGGTGCATGCCCCCTAAGCTTCGTTACATTCACCGGACTACTCCTGCAATCAGGTGGATGGAATGAAGGTTGAAGAGACATTATTGACGCAAAAGGACCATTTAGGGATGATGTTTGACTTGGAGCTATGCTTGAACCAAGAAATGAAATCTGGTCAATAGTAAAAAGCTTGCCTTCATGTGAGAAACACATCACTCGAAAGAGTGTTGAAATAATAGCTTCCATGTTATAAACATAGTCACACCCAAGGAGTAGATTGCAATCTAACGGCCCTTGGGCTACCATCACATTCAAGTGAACAGTTTTCCTTCACAAAGTTATCGATAACTTAGGAAGGATCCCTAATGGTCGACTGGTTCCTTTGTTAAAGCCTAACAAATTCTGTGTAACAGGCATAAGCAATGGCAAACCAAGCACTTTCCAAGCAGTTGAGGAAAGGATACTCACTGATGCCTCTTCATCTACGATAGTGCCAGACACGATCATTTTGTAAATGTGTACTATGATCCAGAATGGTACATAAGAAGGAAGGCGGGATCTTGCTAGTCGATTCCAATCGAAGGAAGTGACTAGACTACTTGGAGGGGGTACCGAATAAATGGGGGACATAACCCCTTGAGTAGCAAGAACTGGGGGATTCTCTTCTTGTTGTGAAGGAATGGGTGGATTGCCCCCAAGTTCATCCGACTCTGAAGTGACAAAAAGAATTTGAACAGTATCGTTCTCACTCTCTTTGGGAATGGTATCATCTGAAGGTAAAACTGGGTCAACTGCCATTCCGACCTGTTGACTTTGGTCCAGTATGGACTTAGAAGACTCACTTTCAATGATAGGTGTTTCAACCAATGGTTGAGTTATTTCAGTTGGATTTTCAACTAATAAAGGACTTGGGGAGAGTTTCCTATATCCAGATGGAAGTCGCTATGGTGAAGCAAGATGGTTATGTAAGACTCCTTTGGCTTCATCCAAAAAAGGACAATGGGGAAGGGTATGGTCCCCTTCACATAACTTACATGGAATTTGGACCTTTCTTTTCTGCCCATTATTACTAGTTGATGGTGTGTTGTCAACTTGATCACCAGAGGTTGATGACACTGTTTGGTGCGAATGGGGGGACCATTCTCTCAAGATCTAAGGAATGCTTGGACAATCTCGATGAAAATGGTCTCCTCTACAAATTATGCAAGGAAATCTAGGAGATTTAATGTGCGGATTTTCACCAGATGATTCATGGTTGCCCCCTTGCTTAACTGACTTCTTCTTCTTCTTCTCCTTCCCTTTCTTCTTCTTCTCAGCTACTTGGTTACTAGTATCACTATTTTCACCAAGCGAAGAGGAAGAAGGGGAGGGAGAAACAAATGAAGAAGAAGGCAAAGGGTCAACTTCAGTATCAATTGGTTGTTGATTCGATTATTGAGGAATTACAGTATTTTGAACGACAGAGGTTGAGAATAGCCATACTTGCAGGCCAATTGTAATTCTCGGAAGGGATAATGTAGCCATATATGGAGCACCAATATTTCCCAAAGAAGTAAATGGACTAGGATTTCCTTCGAAAAGGATTCCTTGATTGGTGGACTCCATTATCTCAACCTAAGATCAACTAAGGAACAAGGATGTTATTCTGAATTAAATAAATTTTAATGACGCTTTGACACAACTTTTCTTTTTCAATTTTTAAGAGTCGAGAAAAATCTAAAGATGACTCTAGTCCCCTTCAATTTTTAATGAGCCTGAAGTGACAAGTGCTCAGATGGACCTTTTCTTTTAAAGAGTCGAAAAGGAACGAAAGTGACTACTCTGGAAATCTAGACAGAGGGATTACCAAACCAATCGCAAAACTGCAATATACACCTTGGTGATAAATTAAAGAGAAATTACCAAGGACTTATGTACGACAGTCAATCTTCCCGAATGTTGTGTTCAGTGCATTGCGATCGATAGGGCGGCAGACACGGCTTCCTATGGATAAAGGATATAAGCCTATTGTGGTCTCCCAATATATACTTGACGGTACGGGGAGCACAAGTCTGTGCTATCACTTGTCGTATCAAAGAGGAGGAATCACCCAACCTTCGATGAAAATGATAGTTACTAGTTTTTACAACGCCAGAACACGTCTCTAGCCTAGACCTCTAGATGTGTTGCGTTAGGTTCCAAAGCGTTGTTAAGTTCATTGAAATTTATTTTAGAATTGATCTTGCTTAGAATTTTTCCTTTCAATGGTTCACCGCATGATGTAGATTTAAAATTCCTAAAAATGCAATCTACAATGATAAACAATTGTTGTTTATTTTGAGCAATGAAAATCCTAGCTACTAAGGAAAGAAGATTACGATTCTTTCAAACAAAGAGCAAAGAGCACACACTAAATTCACTTTTCCTAAATCATTTTTCGCACACAGTCTAAATGCAAATGCAAATGCATGTATTTGTTTTTCATTCCCTTAATGTGAAAAATTCCAAAAAGGAAAACTAAGTAGAGCAAAGATCTGAAATATTTTTACTCAAAGCGACATTTCGACAATTTCTTTTTCAAAATGAAAGGAAGACTAAACGACACTTTTCAATTTCGAATAGAAAATGCTTTCGACACTTCAAATATCAACAAATCAAATCAAATGCATGACAAAAAGTTCAATCGACTATCTAGAGAAGGAAGACTTTACGACACTTCTCTTTTTGACACAAAATGACAGTTACGACACCTTTTTGTACCAAAACGACAGTTTGATTTAAGAAACTTTTCGACAAAGGATCGTAAATGATGGACAAATACATAAAAACTTTTACTAATCCTAATCAATGGAAGCTGATCTATGTAATGCAAGCAAGCTTCAATAATGAGGCACTGCTCAAGAAGCAAATCAACTAAACAAACTAAAAACAAGGACAAAAACCCCAAATTTCAAGAAGGGAAATAGGCTTAGTCAGTCATCGCACCTGGGCTTCACAGAAACAAGTTGAATCACACCTACTACACTCAGGAAGTGCGATGCATACTGGTTGACAGTGACAGAGAGTGCGATGGGCCAGGGAGCGCAACTAAAGTGGGTTTTGGCTCAAATTTGCAGCTGATTTCAGTGAGTTAAGCTGAGTTATTATGGACAGTAAAGAGAAAAGTACAGATGTATGATCTTTATAGGTTACTGAGCTACCAAAAGGGCATCTAGAATGCTTGTAAGTCAAATGTTCAAATCATAAACCAAACCGGAGATTGACTGAAGCAGCATTCATCTACTATGAAATTGCAGAGCAAGAGCAGTTCGAAGGCTATCTGGCTAACTTTAGGCTCTGTCTATAGTTTATAAAACAAACAACAACAACAAAAAAAACATCTATTCGATCCCCAACGAAGTTGCCATTTTGTTTCGGGGAAAACTAGTATCTTTTTGATCTGCTAGCCCTCTAGGATTGGCGGCTATCCTAGAAACAAACAATTCAAAGCAATTTTCGATTTCCTCGATGTATGATAGATAAGAGAGAGGCAAAGGAACCAACCTGGATCTTCCGCTTGACTCCTTGCTTGATCTCTCTCCCCCTTGACAGAGCTTGCAACTCCTCTCCTACTTATCCTGCTTAGAGAATACTTATAGAAACAAAGTAACAAAACACCATCAAAGCATCTTGATCTATTATATCATAAACATTGTAGAATTAGAAATACAATGAACATAAAATGGCATTCACAAATAACAACATTCACAAATACACAATTGTATGGAGGAAAACTCAAAGAACTTTATTAAAATAGAAGGGAGAATTACAACCCAGCTGTCTGATCTAGCATCATCCTCCCAGCATCAAAGCCCTCTTCACCTCACGAAAAGCAAGATCACCCAACAATACAATGCTCTTTCTCAGATAAAAACTATCAGCACTTCCTTGCAAATTACAAAATTCCCGCCTCCAGATCTCTCAGATGAGGGATCCATTTATAGATGTGTGCAAGGGTGTGAGTCATCTCTGGGTTTTTGATTAGTGCCATTCCACTTGTTGTTCTTGGTTCCACTTGGAGATTTCTTGGATCTCTTACCCATCCCTGGGCGAATTCAGAGAGGCAAGTGTCATAGGATAGGTTTCTAGAAAATTCCATGAGCATCCACTTAGCAAATTGTCTCATACATTTGTCCATTCTCGCTCATCACACCCCACAGAAGGCCTCTTCAGTATGCATCACACCTGGCTAGTGTAGGAGTCAGTATGCATCACACCCTGACAGTGGAGCAGTCAGTATGGTCCAGTTTTGGCCAGTTCTGAGTGGTTTTTCAGGTGGAACTTCTAGGGAATGATGTAATCAATTGACCATGATCCTTTATGGTATGAAACAACACTTTTAGGGGTTAAAGAGCCCTTAGTTTATCGACATATAAGATTGGGGTTGCAGTGCCCAAATATGTCTATAACAACAGTACATAATTCTTGTCATTTATGGAGAACAATAATGGATACTTGTAAGCTTCAATTTACTTTTTAAAAATATATTTCAGAGCTATGCTCTCTGGTCTCTTTTCTTCTGGATGGAAGCAACCCCACCTTTGTCTTTGGGTTGCCTATTTAAGTTGCTGGTAGCCTCATTCTGTTGAGGAACTACCTATAGTTACAATGTAGTTACATTCCAGTTTCTGGAAGTTTGTTTCCTAACTTATTTAAAACTAATTTCTAATCTAACTACTATTCAAATTAAAGGAAAACATTGGTTGTGAAAACCTTCTTTTAAACATAAAATAAAATTAAACTAAAAGTGAATTTAATTTTAATAGCTTGTCCAGTTGTCGCCTCCCTAATTGGATGCTCTTGCATCAGGCTCCCGGGGTGAATGAATCTCATGGCTCCTGTCCATGAGCTCTTCAATCGAATACCTGACGCTTTGAATCTATCCGGCATCCAACCAGGAACTATCCTCAATTGGACGGTTCTTCCATTTAACCAGGTACTGTAAGTACTCCTTCTGTCGTGTCTACCTAGCTACCTGAGTATCCAATATTTGTTCGATCTCTAGAGGCTTGGCTAGGGGCATCTGTCTAACCCATGTCTCTGTCTCTCCTTTTGCCTGGGTGTCTTGTGTGTATTCTGTTGAACTGTCCTCCACATTAGTAGTAATGTAAGGGTACAGGTCTGCCACATTGAAAATGGGCAAGATCCCGATACTCGGGGGTAGTTGCAGTTCATATGCATTGGCAAAGAACTTTTGCAGTATCCGGCAAGGCCCTATTTTTTTCAGTTTGAGCTTGTTATATTCCCCTTTAGGAAACCTCTCTTTCCGTAGATGTGCCAATACCAGGTCTCCTACATTGAATTGCACTTCCCATTGTTTTAAGTCTGCCTTCTGTTTATATCTTTGGCTGTTGTCCTGCAATTTGGTTTTCACTTGTTCATGAAGTTCGTTGATCACCTTTGCGAAATCTTCACCATCAGCACTCCTTCATTCCAACCAACCCAAATCTCGCAACTCGTGCACACCACGGGGGTGCATTCCGTATAGGATCTAGAAAGGACTTCTGCTCGTACTCCTGTTGGGTGAATCATTATAAGCGAACTCTGCTTGTGCAAGTACGCGATCCCACTGTCGTGAATTTTCACCAACCAGACTATGTAACAGATTCCCTAGACTTCGGTTCACTACCTCAGTCTGCCCATCAGTCTGTGGATGATAAGTTGAGCTGAAATTTAATTTAGTATCTAACTTCTTCCACAAAGTCCACCAAAAATGACCTGTGAACTTCACGTCCCTATCTGAAATAATAGACTTTGGCAAGCCATGTAGTCTGACAATTTCTATGAAGAACAAGTGGGCTACATGCGTGGCATCGCTGGTCTTTTTATAGGGAATAAAATGCGCCATCTTAGTAAAGCGATCCACTACTACCATGATTGAATCGTACCCCTTCTGTGTCCTTGGCAAGCCTAAGACAAAGTCTAAACTGACTGAGTCCCATGGTCTGTTCGGAATAGGTAGGGGTGTATACAATCTTGTATTTTGACTATGTCCCTTTGCCAGTTGACACATCTTACATCTAGCCACATATCTCTGTACGTCTCGCCGCATCTTCAGCTAATAAAAGAAGTGACTTACTTGGTCCAAAGTCTTGTCTATGCCAAAATGTCCAGCTAGACCCCCACTATGTTTCTCCTGAATTAAGTTTTCCCTCATTGAACATTTTGGGATACACAACTGTCCTCCCCTGAACAACAATCCTTCCTATATATTATAGTCTAGCCACGAACTGTTGTCCCTCAATAGCGAATTTTGGCAAGCTTCGTATGCTTCCTTAAAGTCTGCATCTGTTTCATACAGATCCTTGAGATGCTCAAAGCCTAACACCTACACTCTGCTTTCCTGTAAAATCAAACTCCTCCTGCTTAATGCATCTGCCACTTTGTTGGCTTGTCCACTAATGTGTTTCAACACAAACGTAAAACTCTAGAGGTATTCCACCCACTTCGCATGTTTATGGTTCAGCTTATGTTGTTGCATGACATATTGCAAAGCAGAATTGTCCGAAAACAGAACAAATTCATTTCCCATTAAGTAATGTCTCCAATGTTTCAGCGCTTGTACCACTGCATAAAACTCCTTGTCATAGGACGTATATTTCTGTCTACTCTCATTCAACTTCTCGCTGAAATAGGCCACTGGTTTGTCCTCTTGGCTGAGTATTGCTCCAATGGCTGTCCCACTGGCATCGCAACGAACATGAAAATTTTTCTTGAAATCTGGTAACCTCAAAATGGGTCTTTTGGTGATCTTCCTTTTTAGCAGTTGAAAACTCTTTTTAGCCGGCTCCGTCCAATGAAAAGGTTGATTTTGTTTTTTAATGGTATCCACCATGGTTGCACAAATCCCACTAAAATCTTTTATAAATTTCGATAAAAACACGCCAACCCATGAAAACTTTGTACTTCAAACAAACTCTTGGGGGATGACCAGCTAACTATGGCTGCAACCTTTTCTGGATCCATCTTTAATTCATTTTCTGAAATCACGAACCCCAAATAAATTAACTCCTTCTTAAAAAACATACACTTTTTCAAATTTAACAACAACTTATTTTGCTGCAATTTTTCCAAGACACACCTGACGTGTTGGAAATGTTCTTCCCTTGTCTTACTGAAAATAAGGATATCATCTAAATACACAATCACGAACTTTCCAATATATTCCTTCAACATCTCGTTCATCAAGCGCATGAATGTGTTGGGTGCATTGCTCAATCCAAATGGCATGACCAACCATTCATACAGGCCTTCATTGGTCTTGAAAGTGGTCTTCCACTCATCTCCTTCTCAAATCCGAATCTGATGATATCCGCTTTTTAAATCAATCTTTGAAAAATACGTCGCTCCACTCAAACAGTCCATCATATCATCCATCCATGGTAAGGGAAACCTGTACCTGATGGTAATCTTATTTATTGCTCGAGAATCAGTACACATCCGCCACTCTCCTCCTTTCTTGGGAGCTAAGACTGTTGGAACCGCACAAGGACTTAAACTCTCTCGAATCAACCCTTTGTCCAACAACTCCTGTACCTGCTTCCTGATCTCCTCATTGTCCTTTGGACTCATTCAGTAAGCAACTTTGTTTGGTAAACTAGCTCTTGGAATGAAATCAATATGGTGACTGATACTCCTTCTTGGTGGTAATTTATCCGGTAAATCATCCACTACAATGTCGCTAAACTCCTGTAGCATATCTTGTATCTCCTCAGGAAAATTAGTAATCTCAGTGTGGATTAACACTACTCTTGGCCTTCGCACAATTGCAAACTTTATTTCATCATCTCCAATCTGTTGTAGGAACTCTTTTCCTCCTAACAATAACGCTTTTGTTCCACTGTTTTCTGTTGTATCCTCCTCTTTCATGGGTACCAGCGTATGCTTGATCCCATCTTTCGCAAACTTATAATAGTTTGTCTTCCCATCATGGACTACTTTCCTGTCATACTGCCATGGTCTACCCAACAGTATATGGCACACATCCATCAGCATAATATCACAAGTTACCTTATCCTTATACCTACCAATATGAAACTCCACTTCGCACTACTCATCAACCAACAGTTGATGTCCTTTTTATAACCAAGACACTCAGTATGGGGTTGGGTGCTTCAATCTTTTTAAACCCAGTTTCTCTACCATTTCAGTGGCTACCAGGTTGTCAGTGCTTCCGCTATCAATAATCAATTTACAACATTTCCCATGTGATTTACACACAGTTCGGAATAATGCTTTTCGCTGTGTCTGGTCAGCTAATTATTTAGCTGGTTTCAACAATACCTTGTTCAACACCAAGGCCTCTCCTATCTTAGGCATGTTCTCCACTTCTTGAGGTGGTGCCTCAGCTTCCTCTGGTTGAGCAACATATGCTCCTCTTTGTCTTGCTTGATCACTTTCAGGACATTCAAAAGACCGGTGTCCCCACTTGTGACACTTGTAACACTGATAGGCATTTCCTCTGCCTCTGCCATTACCTCTTCCTCGCTGGTAAGGCCTTCCTCCTCTAGTGTTACCTTCTTTATCAGTTGGTCTTGTAGTTTTTGAATTGCTGCCTTCTTCATTGTTGTTGGTAGTTCTGCCTTTGGCAAAAGATTGTCCTCTTCCTCGGCCAGATCCACGTCTTCTTCCGGCATTCTGCTTCCTGGTGATCTTCTCTTCTTCTTTTAAAACACTTTGATATGCTTCCTTTATGGACTTGGGAAGAGAATACTAATCTCATCTAGTATCTCCATTCGTAATCTGTTCACAAACCTCGTTGTCTTTTCTGGGGTATCTTCGACATAACCTGCTTGCAGATTCACTCTGTAGAATTCTTCTGTATATTCCTTCATAGTCATTGCCCTTTGTTTAAGGTTTTGTACTTGTCTATATAGAGAAATCTGATAGTCTTTGGGTAAAAACTTACTTTTCATCTTGGCGATCATCCTGTTCAATTTTTTAATTGGTGGCTTATTTGACCTTCTCCTTTCTGCCTGCACACTGTCCCACCACAGTGCTGCATGTCCCTTCAGTTTGGTGGCTACAAACCTAACCTTCTTATCCTCATTGATTTCTTCACATTCGAAGTATTTATCCAACTCGCTAATCCAGTCCAACAATACTTCTATAGATAAACTGCCATCATAGTTCGAAAGCTCTGGCTTCGGTTTGCTGCTTGCTAACAAAATAGACCTCAATAATTTTATCTCTAGCCCTTCCTCATCGGATCCATCCGTCGTAGCTGCAACTTCTTCTTCATTGTTGTCACCACCTTCTAGATCCCTACGCCTCCCTGCTTCTACTGCTGCCAATCTGGCACTTAGGATCCTGATTTCTTCGCGCAATCCTGCATCGGCTACTCTCTGAATGGATCTACCTCGACCTCTTCTTCCTACTTCCATATTTTTTCTTCCTTAAGGAAAGAACTTGCTCTGATACCAAAATTTGGTGACAATCCACGAGACGCCGAGGTGGCAAGCCTACGTGGTGGTTGGCCTGCGTTCAAATTTTCCTGCGCTCGTATTTTCTTGGGGTTTTAGGGAAGGTTTTAATGGGCAATTAATTCTCCTTCGTCTTGAGGTGGTCTCGGTCTGTGTGACATAGCTCTATGGCGTGGTCTGTTGTGGTTGAGTTGGTTATGTTTCCACCGATTTTGGTTCTGCTCCCCTGCGTTTTTACCTGGTTCGTTCTGCAAGGAAAGGATGGCACTTTGCCTCCTGCTGTCTTCTGGGTCGTTCTTCGGCTTTGGTCCTCTGTTGTTTTGTTAATTGTGTGACGGTGTTTCGTTGGACCTGGTGGTTGCTTCTTGCATGTTTTTTCGAGGAGGTTTTGGGCTCTGTGGTCGCCCTGGGTACGCCTTGGCTTCTTTGTATTTGTTCATGGATATTTGATTTTACCAGGTTGACGACACTATTTTTAACTGTTTTAGTGGTTGCATTGTTTTACCAGGCCCTCTGCCTGACTCTCTCGACGATGGCTTGACGACTTCTACTTGAGGTAATTCCTCTTCTCCGGTTTTAATTCTCTGTTTCCTTTTACTTTCGCTGGCAGCTTTGCTCCTGGTGAGCAGATGGTGGTCTTGTGGCTCTGTGGCCGTGGTTTATGCTTTGTTGGGTCTCAGTATTTGTTGGCCCTCTGGTCGTTGGTTACGCTCTGTTGTGTCTTGGCTTTCCTTGGCTCTGGTGCCATTGGCTATGCTCTGTTGGTCTCAGTTTTGTGGCTCAACTATGGAGCCCAGCCTCCTCTTCAGGTATCCGCTGTGGGTATTCATCCTACCCTCTCTCTGTTCTTTATCATGGGTTTATGGTTAAGCACTAATTATCTATTTTTCTGTGCAGGTACTCGGCCCTCGTCACGGTGGTTGCAAGGGTTTGGTCTTTGGGGAAAATGCTGGGGTCTTCGTCCTTCTAGTCCGGCTTTACGCAAACTGGGTAGGGTCCTTCCTGTTTACGCTATGCGGTCATATATATTTTGTTGGTAGCAGTTAGGCTATGCCTCTATCTGTTCTCGGTCTTAGTTGGTCTATTGATAGGTGGCCTCCTGTGCACCGTGTCCTCTGTTGTAACTTTTGTTTATGAATTTGGGAAAAAGTTTATGTATCCCATCTCTGGCTGTTGGTAATGCTTCGGTCTCTACTCAGTTTGGTTTGTTCTGGGTTGTGTGGAACCCTCCTTGGCCTGTGTCGATTGTATGAGGACTGTTATGGATGGTTTTTGAAGGCTTTGTGCCTCGGACCTATGTGGGGTTACAAAATGCTATCTTTTTGTGCTACCGTGGACTTTGACAAATGTTTATACACACACACACACACATATATATTGTAAATTTTCACTATTAAATCAATAGCATGCTTTTGTGAAATACCTGGATGGTTTCTTCTGTTGTGTTTGGCTCCTTCAGTTTGATGCACAATTTGATTAACAGTCATTCAATTCTGTCATTAATTTCTATGCACAATACATAATTCTTGTCATTTATGGAAAACAATAATGGATACCTATAAGCTTCAATTTACTTTTTAAAAATATATTTCAGAGCTACGCTCTCTGGTCTCTTTTCTTCTGGATGGCAGCAACCCCACCTTTGTCTTTGGGTTGCCTATTTAAGTTGCTGGTAGCCTCATTCTGTTGAGGAACTACCTACAGTTACAATGTAGTTACATTCCAGTTTCTAGCAGTTTGTTTCCTAACTTATTTAAAACTAATTTCTAATCTAACTACTGTTCAAATTAAAGGAAAACATTGGTTGTGATAGCCTTCTTTTAAACATAAAATAAAATTAAACTAAAAGTGAATTTAATTTTAACAACTTGTCCAGCTGTTGCCTCCCTAATTGGATGCTCCTGCATCAAATATGCTTCATTATATATTCAAAACAAAACCCATGCCCATAAATGTACCATATTTTCAAATTGATATTCCCAATATCTATAACCACATTCAACAGTGGTTGTGATTACTCCATACATCTCAATTACTTGTTTCTCTGCTTATGGAGTTCCAGTTAAATATATGTCTAATTTTTCGCACATATCTTTATTTCTGCTCATATTACTTTTTTCGCACACTTTCATCTCTTAGAACACTTTTTTCACACACTTTTTCACATACATGGATTTTTTTTAATGTGATGCATGAAAAAATATATTCAATAAAATCGATAAAGCAAACAATTCTAGATATAAGTTTTTTCTTACATTTTGTATTCCAATTTATTGTCTTCTATTTTTTTCTTCCAAATTATATTATAATTTTATAATTTCTTACATAATAATCAATTAATTAATCAAGTCCTTAATTGACATGAACTGATCCAACAATTATTAAAAGAGGTAAAGACTGAACTGATCCAACTTCCAAACAATTATTAAAAGAGGTAAAGACTGAACTGATCCAACTTCCAAAAAACACAAGGACTATGTTACTTTACAACAATCCATCTTATTATGTAATTTGACCAAGTCAAAATATTTACATAAACATGACATTACAACATTTCTTTCAAATTTAATTTAAAATGTCTCTCAAAACAATTATATACATTTTGAAACTTATGGAATACTACATTACATATATTTACATTGTTCATCCAAAAATATTGGAACCTCAAAAAATCCAAATTCAACACATTGGGCTAGTGTTCGGCTAGTGTTCTTTTTTTCGAATTCCTTAATAAATCATCTGGACACTTCTCATCTCTAAAGAAGTGGTTGTTGCAAAACGTGAGTTTACCCACCCCATAAGGTCCACCAAACGGTCTTTAGGAATCCAATGTTTTCCTGACAATCTCTATTTCTGTGACCACCTCCTCCCTTGTTTCTTTCTATAAGTAACTTCGTGTTTGTTTAAGAATGAGGCGTGATAGATCCCAGAGGGCAAGAATCACTGACCTTCACATATTTATTCCAATTCTAATATCTCTACTCGCTGTCTACCTGATTTTTCAGTGGCGAGCCAACTTGACAGGGTTGGACATGGCCAACAGCAGCAAGATTCTGATTATTGGAGGAACAGGCTACATTGGTCGTCATATATCCAAAGCCAGCCTTGATCTTGGTCATCCCACATTCCTTCTTGTCAGAGAGACCTCCGCTTCTAATCCTGAGAAGGCTAAGCTTCTGGAATCCTTCAAGGCTTCAGGTGCTGTTATACTCTATGTAAGTTCTCTCTCTGCCTTTCAGATCAAACCTAATGGATCGGTATATTTTATTTCTAGTGATTTCGTCATTTGGTCTTTTCCTGTTCCGGAAATGAGCACTGATTAGCATAAACTACCTGTGAAGTGTTTTTTGTCATTCAGATATGGTCATTTGATCATCTCTTATGGTGGGCGGTGAGATTTTCTCATTCATTATTTACTGTAATCGGTTTTACCGTTTTCGGCTAAGTTTGGCGTGTGAGTGTTGTGTAGTGTTTATTTTCTTGTGGCAAGGTTAATTTTCTCATTTATTGTAATGAGCTGTGAAAACGGATCAGCATAAGATCATTCTGCACTCTTATTTTCTTATGGGTATGCCCATTTGATCGTTCCTTGTAATGGGTTGGAAGCTCTGAATATGATACCCTTACTGTATTCTTCCTGTGTTGTGCCTTTTTGATCTTTTGTGAGCTCTGAATATCATACCCTTACTGATTTTTCCCTGTGTTATGCTTATTTGATCTGTACTCTACAGGGTTGCGATATGTGGTCAGTATAAATTCTTCTCCTTTGGGTTTTTTTCCATGGATGCTTGCTTGTTTCATATATTGATTTGTGAGGAACGATGAGCATATTTTGTATCTGTATTGGTTTTTCCCTTGTGAAAGTGATTTTAATTTTTACCATCCCATGTAAATGGATTTTGAAGACCAAGTTCAATCCATTGATTTATTGCTGATTTGTTCTTGTGGGTATCCCAAATTCCGATAGTCCAAGTGGGTTGTAAGGACTGAGAACGACGTACTAGTTTTCTACTTTTTTCTTCCTTGGTATGGATATTTTGCCCTTTTTTGTGATCGATTATGGAAGTAAATATTATACAATGTTTTGTTCTCCTAATGGAGAGATTCGACTCTGCATTTATCTGTTCTATATTTGGATTCCACAATGTAGGGGTTCTGTTATATATTTTTGTCTTTCATCTGAAAAGAAATGTGCTTGCCATCCTATATTCTGAAGAGTCCTCTGTTTCAGACAGGGCATTGTAGGAGTAGGTGTTCATTTAAGATCTCGTTTTTCTTGGATATGCCTAGATGCATGACCTGGTATAGGATCACCTATTTGCAGGGATCTTTGGAGGACCATGCAAGTCTTGTGGAGGCAATCAAGAAAGTTGATGTAGTTATCTCGGCTGTCAAGGGACCACAGCTGACGGATCAACAGAATATTATCAAGGCTATTAAGGAGGTTGGAACCATCAAGGTATATAGCACTGTTGATAAGGTTTAAGATTTTGATATATAGGCTATAAGTAAATAGAAATTCCAGATGTTTTTCACAACTGTTGGTGATGATATTTACAGAGGTTTTTGCCATCTGAGTTCGGGAATGACGTTGATAGAACCCATGCAGTGGAGCCTGCAAAGACCATGTTTGCTACCAAAGCGAAAATTCGCAGGGCCATTGAGGCAGAAGGCATCCCTTACACATTTGTCTCTAGCAACTGTTTTGCTGGGCTTTTCTTGCCAAGTTTGGGGCAGCCGGGCCTTACCGCCCCGCCAAGGGATAAAGTTGTGATATCTGGAGATGGAAATGCCAAAGGTGTTTACAATGTTCTCTCTGCTCAACAGTTTATGTTCTATGACTAGCATTTGATCGTGTACTCTTTGAGCAGCTATTAATATAGCCTACACTGGATATGCAGTTGTTTTTGTGAAGGAGGAGGATATAGGGACATTCACCATCAAGGCAGTGGATGACCCTAGAACTCTAAACAAGATCCTGTATTTGAGGCTTCCTGCCAACACATTTTCTCTTAACGAGCTTGTAGCTCTGTGGGAGAAGAAGATTGGCAAGTCTCTGGAGAAGACCTATATACCAGAGGAAGAGGTCCTGAAAAAAATTGCAGGTTAGAATTTGGAATATTTTTCCTCCTTCCTATGGCACTTGGAAAATCTATTTGAGAGGAGTTTTATGCATGTATTTGCTTGCATTATGTGTCTTGAGTATAGATTATTTTGCTCGGTAGAAAATAGGGGAATTGTAGGAAGAGTATTTTGTTTGTTGATCCGTTTAGAGTGAATGAGTGACTTAGCTCTTGTAAAATTCTTTGTTCCGTGATGCAGAGTCGCCATTCCCACTCAATGCTATAATGTCAACCGGCCACTCTATTTTTGTGAAAGGGGATCAAACAAATTTTGAAATCGGACCCGATGGTGTGGAGGCTAGTCAACTCTACCCAGAGGTGAAATACACTACTGTTGATGAATACCTCAGCCAGTATGTCTGAGGTTGGTTGTGAGAAATGCTTGGCAGAATGATAATGGAGGCAAGTGCCTTATCCAGTTTAGATAAGGCTGTTGCTACTGTTACATTTTTAGTGATTAATACGAGCAATAACCAAAGCTGACACTCCTTAATTAGCAGTGGAGACAAATTGTGGCAAATAGTTCATTAGGTAGTAGATGCCTTTTGTTTTGTAGGTTAAGGGAGTTGTGTGGATAGCCAATGATCAATCAAAGTTAAGATTAGTCATATCTTGGCTTATTGGCACGTTGCTATTATGTGAAAAATACTACTTCGCTTAAATATACATTTGGGATTTTAATGAGGTTGTTACTGCTTTCTGTTTTGTATGTTAAGGGAGGTGTGTGGATAGCCTTGATCAGTCCAGGTTAAGATCATTCATATCTTGGCTTATTGACACGCTGCTATTATGTGAAAAATACCACTTTGATTAAATATACAGTTGGGATTTTACATGGATTTGTATTGCAAATTATGCTGGGATGTTGTCGTCGCCCTTTTGCTTCATTGCATTCCCTGTGTGAATATGAGATATTGTCCAAAAATGTGTATAGCAATTTCTTACTTTTTTTTTCTCCAAAGACATTAATTTCAACTAAGAAAAAACCGTAATTATGCATCTTTATTACCATACAGGTACATCAACCATTAATATTGTGTCATTTAATCCGATGGTTTTATTGAAATATTCATCTTTATTAAGTACTGTGGGGATAAATTAAAAAACTTCCAAGTGTTGCCTAAAATTTTTGGGTTAAGATAATTTATATTCATTAATTTATTTATTTTTGAGACATGTTTTTATTCCATCTTGGTGGGTTAGTGCTGGGAATTACAAGTAGGAGGTTGTAGAGTTAAGTCCTTGTGCTGGCTATCTCTGTAAATATTGTGTGCCAAACTTGATATATCCATTTTATTAGATTGTCAAACCTGCAACTAAACTGTTTATTTTGGATCATCTTTGGAATGAAGAAAAGTTCCCACTGGATTTTCCAAGATGTGCATCTCATTTGAGGAAAAAAATAACAAGTTCTTATTTTGGATATCATCTTTGGAATGAAGAAAAGTGCCTACTGGATTTTCCAAGATGTGCATCTCATTCAAGGAAAAAAATAACAAGTTCTTATTTTAGAGGTGGGATGTCACCTATTTTATGCCATGTACATTACACACACCTAATTCCTAGGAACAATGGTGCGAAAAACTGTTCCAAACCATCATTTAACATTTTAATGTTTAAAAAAAAGGTTAAATACAAATAACTTGTGCTCTTTTTATTATTTTCCCAGTTATGGTTACCTCTTACACGGATAACAGGCACTGTGCATTAAGGTTTTGTGGTTCAACCTGGGCAGTATTTGTATGTTGTGGAATGCAATGGTTGATGATCTTAACACAAATTTGGATTCTCATATCAAAGATGGGCTTTAGGTCGAGTGTGGCTAGTGTGACAAAGAGCTCTTGGGCAGATTTAAAATATGAAGTAATCCTTGAGCCCAAATGTTATGAATATTGTCTTTATCAATAAAATGCAATTCTGTTGAGGATGAGAGTGTTGATGTTGTTTGGATGCAACGTTATTTTAGTAACAGCTAAATACTATATGCAATCTGGAGCTTTGATAGATGCATCTTAAACCTATAAATCTAGGTGCTCATCTTTAATTCAGGTGAAAAGAAAAATAATTAAACATCTATATGACCATAGGCAGAGATGAAAACATGGCGTTCCTCTGAAAGCGGGAGTTGCTTCATATGGAAAATGTACTACCTTCGGACATTTGCATGCATGCAATCTTGTGTGTCTTGCTTATGCTGGTAAGTTGATTGACAAAGCCACCTTCCTCTGATCCTTTGGGGCGTCATGAGGTTTCAGGTTTATATCTGTGTTATCAGATGGTCTTCTCACTTTAGCATAAAGGTTACATCAACAAGATGGCTGGATCCCAATGCAGCAGGACCATAGATTTATGGAAAGGTAAAGCCTTCCAAGTGCTCACTTGTGGGTCAGCAATAACTATACTGAAATTTTAGACAAAAGTAATTGTAGAGGCTGAAGTTACTAGCTCTAATTACCAGTAATGACTTTCCATCTCAATGTTGGTGAATATGTTTGTTGTAATTTCTACTTCAATGTGGATTATATGTTTATGTATGTTTTTGATATAATGTCGACCAACTCATTATGCATGTGCGTTGGTTGTATTGCCCTTACAAAAAATATTGTTGAATGGATGCACTAATAACAGGGTCTTGTTATCACTCCAAGAAACTCTCCTAGGTTGTAGCTCGGAGATACCTGATAACGTATAATCTTCAATATTGTTCTCTGAACTATTGGAATAAATGATGGTTTGGATCAAGTCAGATAACCATTTCAGCTCTATTCTCACTCAAGACATGTATGAACACTCTCACCAATACAAGGCTTTAGACGACTAATGCTCAATAATTTATAGATTCAATGGATAGATGGAGAATATTGACTGTCCCAGCAGATTGCATACATAAACATAAATGAATGGCTAGCTATAGGCAGCAAAAGAGAATACTGACTGTACTGACAGATGCATATATGACCACATATGGAAGGCTAGCTACAAGCAACAAAGAAGCTTGCAAATCTATTTTATCAAAGCAGAGATAAGATGACAGTTATCTGGCCTTAAACACAAAGAAAACATGAACAAACTGTTCAAGTGCAAGCATAAAACAACAAAGAGATTGAACATTGAACATATAATAACAAAAGAAGCTTATATTGCTAGAATGAAGATGAGAAGCTTGAAGGAACAAAGGAGGAATAATCTCCAAAAGTTGAACCCTTATTACATTTAGCTTTCAACGATTTATAGTCTATTTACAATGCTCCTGAGCTTTGAGAGGCTCGGAGTCTTAATCTTTCCTCTCTGCCCCTTTAACTGTTTGATGCCCTGACTAGGCAAGCATGGGCTTGGAGGATTATTCTTCTGACAGCAGAGTAACTTTATTCAAATATTTTGGCTGCGCTGGCAAGACTGTTAATGCTCCATGATCAGTTGTTGCTGTGGCTGCATTGCGCTGTCTATTCTCGGCTTCTATGTCAGTTTGGGGAGGAGCTGCGCGTGCTGTGGCCCTCTCAATGATTTAACAATGCATGCTTTCTGTTATAGCAGAACAGCGCCGCCTTATTGTGGACCTCTATTGAAAATAATGTATATTTCTGTTTTAAACAGAAAACAGAACAACGTTGAGAATTCCCGCCCCTCTGTCCTTTTCGGACTTCAAAAAGTTCATAAACATGATTAATTCTTTTATCGGGTCCGCCCTTCGGGTCGTTGTTGCATATCACAGCCGGCCGCTTCCCTCGCTTCCCTTTGTATTTGGAAATTCGTGAAAAACGCTAGAAAACATGAAAAATTTTCTTTGGAGGACTTCAAAACATATATATTTCACTTCCGGCACCCTTTCGGGTTTGGTCTTCATCGCTATTGGAGCTGGCCAAGGCTCCTTTGTATTTCGTTGAAACAACGAAAATACGCAAAAAACGTTGAAAATAGGCCTTCCTACGGACCTGAAAATTTATCAAATATAATATATAATTCCATCGGGTCCGGCCCATCGGGTCCGGCCCATCGGGTCGCACACATGCCTGTGTTAAGGCTCTGCCCCTTTGGTTTCCGCCGATAGCGATCCGACGATGTAACGTGGGCCATCGATCTGCGTGCGCGATCAACGGTCCACATTTAATCGCCGATCGTAGTCGCAACTTCCCCTGGTTTGTGCTGATAACACCAACTCGCCTCCGCCGATTGCGACCCACCGATCCGATCATCGGCGATCACTGATCGGCGGTGTCCAACGCCAATTGCCACTGCTTGCGACTGTCGATTTGCGATTTCGCCGCTTAGATCTGGGCCGTTGATTGGCCAAATCTAACATCAACTGTGCATTCTTGAGTCTAGGCTTCCAATACACGATTTTTCATGATTTTGAAGTATTTTAGCCTCCCGATAGTGCATTTCTGCCCTTCCATGGGCTCTCGGCATGTGATGGTTTTTCTCTTGGGATGATCTTAGTGAAGATTTTGAAGATTTTAAGAGCAAATTTGGATCCACTGCATGATTTTAAGCAAACTTTGGAGACTTTGGGAGTGTTTTGAATCCATTTTGGGGCCAAACACCAACAAAGCTAACACTGGCTCCTTCTAGGGATGAAAGCCTCCCTGTGAGGTTTCAAGAACTACAGAACAATGTCCTTCCTATAAAAAACAAAATCAAATCTTCCTCCTAGTGTTGCATTAAGCATGGAGTCTATTTAGCATGAAATAAAACCTGAAAACAACATATTTACAATACCAAGGCTTAAAAGCCTTAACTGAAATAAAGTTCGAAGAACAGCTCATTGACTAGGCCATCAAAAACATCTCCTCCTTCTTTTGATGCATCCCTTTTGAGAAAACAGTCACCAAACTGAAAATTGATCCTTTTTACCTTTCTATGAAAGGTTTCTTTCTCTTGGTCAATGTGCATATTAGCCAATTCATCAAAGACTTGCAAAAGCCTATTGATTTGATCCTCTACTTCAAAAAATTTCCAGCATTTGACATTATCAGGCAGAGATGGTCTATATTTCACTTCATCTCTGTATGCTTTCAGCCTTGGATGTTTTGTACACCTGCTAAATAATAAGGTTCGCTTTATATTCTGCTATGTCATTTGTGACCTGAAAAGTTAATATAAAAGATGAATCAATGTATTCCTCTGTGGGGGACACAAGGACTTCACCTGTTCCTGCAGCTTCCTTAGAGCAAGCCCCATCAAAGAACATGTCCCAAATTTGTGGGTCTTCTTCCTCTGTGATCTAACAAACTGGTTTTTTAAGCTGCGTAGAGGCCAACTGATAAGGCTTGGTAATGTCAAGACCGAGCTTATCCATGACAGTCTTGGGCATTGAATTATGGCTAGCTCCAGTGTCTAGAGGGCAATTGTGAAGGATTTCATAATGAATAGACAGAGAAACATAGAATGATGGGGAGTTGTCTTCACAATTTTCAATCATTGGGCTGAGAATGACAGTTGGTTGGTCATCTTGCAGATTTACATAGTCAGTGGAGGCTTGGATCGCTTTAGGCTCAAGATCCTCAAGGATGGATGCTTTGAGGGACTCATTCTTCACTAGTTCAATCAGAGGCATAGGTATTGTTGGCTTCTAGATTTCTGATTGAAAATTGAAAGAAGAAGGGGACTTGTCAAGGCCTCTTACCTCTATGGCTGGAGCCTTGAGGATAATAGGATCAACTGCTGGTTGCTTATGCTTATTAGCTTGTTGTTCTATAGGGACAACAACTTTATGAGCATGAGTTTCCTTGATATTATTCATCTTTGACTTCAAATTATATTGGTGCTAATCTTCAATTTGTAGAACAACTTCACCATCCCATTCTTGGTTGATCTGGTCATTGAATAATGACTTCTCATAGGTAGCTTTGGTTAAAAAAGTGGCGCTGCCTTTGTCTTCCATACAATGGATCTCATCATCTTCTTCCAATTGCTCTTCTTCCATGATTGCATTCTGAAAAGGGACCTTCACCCTTTGGTCTTCATTGTCCTCTTTGCTTCTTTGCAAAATCTGCAACTGCCTATTAAGTCTTCTATATGGATTTGGATTTGGAGGAGCAAAGGTATTATGAACCCTTCCTTTCCCAAAATGCTGCTAAACCTTTAATTTGGAAACTTCAGAGGCTAATGACTATATTATCTTGGCCATTTTATCGATCTTGGGATCTGAAGATGATGAAGGCTCGCGCCTTTGTCTTCTTTTATCAGCATTACTTTTGAGCTTTTCTGCAGCCATGATGTTTGATTCTACTTCCAGGGCTGCATCTTGTATATTAGCCAAAGAAGCACATCGCCTCTCCTTCAACAGTGAACAGAAGTCAGAATCAAAGGCATTGGCATAGATGAGTCTAGCAGAGGTAGTGGTGGGTTTTACTTCAGCTAGTATCTTGTTGTACATGCGGTTAAATCTCTTATTGAAATCAGACAACAGCTCACCATTTTCCCTCTGTAAGTTCCCAAAATCAGTGTGGTAGTAGAGGAGATCCTTCTTATCCCCCCAATGCTTTAGGAAAACATCATCTAAGGCCTCAATATCTGCTATAGATGCTAGGGTCAGTTCCCTGAATCATTTTCTAGCCTCTCTATCTAGGCTTTGGACAAAGACTCTCATCCAGACATCATCTTCACTAATGTCCAAGTTATCAGCATAGCTATAGAATGACTCAAGATGTTCTTCAGCTAAAACACCTTCAGTTCCAGTGAACTTAGGCATATACTTTTGATATTCTCCAGTAAGCATGGCATTCAAAGGAGTGGGCAATATTAGAAGTCCATGCCTAGCAGCTATGATTCTTTCCATTTTGGTAGGTGCTTGTGGACCTGCCATAGCTGTGGTGGCTAAAAGAGTAATGGCACTCTGAATGATAGAGGGTTGAGGAGTGATTGATAAGACTAAAGGAGTATGATGGATAGGAGGTGAGGTTTCCTTTGTGCTTACAACAAAAGGAGAACCCAAAGAATAAGGAGCTTTATGAATCTCTGAGAGTTTTTCTTCATTGTTAGTATTAGATGCTATACTCTCAACATGTATTTGTTCTATTACAAGCCTTTCTTGAAGAGATATAGAAGATTGTTTAGGTTTACCTGATCCTGATGCTCCTTTCTGCGATACCTTTCTCTCTTTGATATTTTTTTCAGGGTCAGGGATTGGGTAAGCTTGTAGTTTCTGAGGGTTTCTCTGGGTATGCCTCACAAACTAAGCTAGAACTATGAAGTCAAGTCGCCAAGAGGTTTAGCCTCCAGTAGAGTCGCCAGATAGATGATTACAACCAAAAAAGTGCCCAGACTTTGTCTATCACCAAAGCTAGATCTATGTCGTTTCTCAGGGAAGCTAAGCTTCAGTTTCTTCTCCCAGGAAATGGCACCAATTATGTTATCACTCCAAGAAACTCTCTTAGGTTGTAGCTCGGAGATGCCTGGTAACATATAATCTTCAATATTGTTCTCTGAACTATTGGAATAAATGATGGTTTGGATAAAGTCAGATAACCATTTCAGCTCTATTCTCACTCAAGACAAGCATGAACACTCTCACCAATACAAAGCTTTAGACCATTAATGCTCAATAATTTATAGACTCAATGGATAGATGGAGAATACTGACTGTACCAACAGATTGCATACATAAACATAAATGAATGGCTAGCTACAGGCAGCAAAGAAGCTTGCAAATCTATTTTATCAAAGCAGAGATAAGATGACAGTAATCTGGCCTTAGACACAAAGAAAACATGAACAAACTGTTCAAGTGCAAGCATAGAACAACAAAGAGATTGGACATTGAACATATAATGGCAAAAGAAGCTTATATTGCTAGAATGAAGATGAGAAGCTTGAAGGAATAGAGGAGGAATAATCTCCAAAAGTTGAACCCTTATTACATTTAGCTTTCCGCTATTTATAGCCTGTTTACAATGCTCCTGAGCTCTGAGAGGCTTGGAGTCTTAATCTTTCCTCTCTATCCCTTTAACTGTTTGATGCCCTGACTAGGCAAGCATGGGCTTGAAGGATTATTCTTTTGACAGCAGAGTAATTGTATTCAAATATTTTGGCTGTGCTGGCAGGACTGTTGATGCTCCATGATCAGTTGTTGTTGTGGCTGCATTGCACTGTCTATTCTCGGCCTCTATGTCGGTTTGGAGAGGCACTGTGCATGCTGTGGCCCTCTCAATGACTTAACAATGCATGCTTTCTGTTATAGCAGAATAGCGCTGCCCTATTGTGGACCTCTATTGAAAATAATGTATATTTCTGTTTTAAACAGAAAACACAACAACGCTGAGAATTCCCGCCCCTCTTTGTCCTTTTCGGACTTCAAAAAGTCCATAAACATGATTAATTCCTTTATCGGGTCCACCCCTTGAGTCCCTATCGCATATCGTAGCCGACGAGTTCCCTCGCTTCCCTTTGTATTTAAAAATTCGTGAAAAACGCTGGAAAACATGAAAAATTGCTTTTGGCGGACTTCAAAACATATATATTTCACTTTTCAGACCCTTTCGGGTCCGGGCTTCATCGCTATCGGCACTGGCCAAGGCTCCTTTGTGTTTCATTGAAACAACGAAAATACACAAAAAACGTTGAAAACAAGCCTTCTCGCGGACCTGAAAATTGATCAAATATAGTATATAATTCCGTCGAGTCCGGCGCATCGGGTCGCACAGATGCCTGTGTCAAGGCCCCGCCCCTTTGGTTTCCGCCAATAGCGATCTAGCAATATAACGTGGGCTGTCGATCTGCGCGCTATCGACGGTCCACGTTTAATCGCTGATCACAGTCACAACTTCTCCCTGGTCTGTGCCGATAACGCCAACTCGCCTCCACTGATTGCGACCCGCCAATATGATCATCAGCGATCGCTAATTGGTGGTGTCCAGCGCTGATTGCCACTGCCTGTGACCACTGATTTGCGATTTAGCCGCTTAGATCTGGGTCATTGATCGGCCAGATCTAACGACAGTTGTGCGTTCTTGAGTCTAGGCCTCCGATACATGATTTTTCATGATTTTGAAGTATTTTAGCCTCCCGATAGTGCATTTTTGCCCTTCCATGGGCTCTCGGCATGTGATGGTTTTTCTCTTTGGATGATCTTAGTGAAGATTTTGAAGATTTTAAGAGCAAATTTGGATCCATTGCATGATTTTAAGCAAACTTTGGAGACTTTGGGAGTGTTTTGAATCCATTATGGGGCCAAACGCCAACAAAGCTAACAGGTCCCTTGTAATGCCTTCTACGAATTGAAGATGAATGAGACTTTATTAGCCTATCCATCCCCTTAGGCTATAGTCCATTAAAAAAAAACCTCAAAATACTTATTACTGGGCAATTTTTGAGGGAGTTGGGGTGAAAAACCCAGAATTGGGGTTTTGAGTATGATTTACTCAAACATTTGTGAAGATGAAACCCTTCAAAGAAGTCTATAAAAGTCTATAAATAAAGGAGGATCAATTCATTGTTCTTGAGCATTAGCTATGAGGATTTTAAGACCCTTTTTCTCTGGTCAATTTCGTTGGTGAAAGATTCTTGACACTTTTCTCTCTCTTCTATCTGTTTGGGAGCAGGGTTTTCTATTTGAAGAAGCAAGTTCTATGATCATTGATCTCTTATTTGGGCAGTGAATTCTTTGGAAAATATATATTTTGTCTTTGCAAGCGAATCTTGTATGGTAAAAACAAGTCAAGAGCAGTAGTGTCTGTTGGGAGCTAAATTTATCTTCCGAACCTTGATCTTGTGGCAGTGAGATCTCTTCCAATCGCAGACATTGCTCTGAAAAATAGCGCTGATTCCCTGTGGTAGTGTCTGAGAATATTCGAGGTGGTTGGTTTTGGAGATCGGGACCCTGTACGAGTTCACACGTTGGTTGACAACACATGATTCAGGTTTTGGGTTCATTACCAAAGTACGAAGGTCCAATAATTTAACATCAGAATTCGTTTCCTTGGAAAGAATCCAAACTATAGTCAGGTTTTGTGAGTTTTTGAAGGTAGGTTTCTCCGTGGTGTGAAATTGTGGTCCTGTAACTGTTGGTGCCTTGTGACAAGTTCACAGTAGACCAGGTATTTTCATGATTTGAAGTCTTATTTTGTCGGTTGTTAGGGAGGTTCGAATTACCGGAAGCCAAAGTCAACGGATTGGACGCTAAATTATTGTCCTATTGACTATCCTTAAATTGTAAAGTTTAGCATAGTAAAGTTTGGTCGTGATTGGTGAATTAATCAGTTGATTGTGAACGAATTATATTTTAACTATAATTATGTATTCAGACTAACAAGGTTGTTGATTACATTGTGGGATAGTTATATGGTATCATTGTCAACTTATGCAATCGCTACGTATTATTGGATCTGTCGAATTATAATGGGTAGAATAGAAAATGTGCTAGCTATTATGATTTATTGAATTCTTTTTTGGTTGCATACTAAATGGAAGGAAACCCAAGGTAAAAATTTATCTGCTCTATTACAGTGGTATCATAGCATTAGCATCTTGCAAGTCGTGAGTATATGAGTTGTGCATGCTTCCTGCAGATACAAGCAACATTATTGTAAGGAAAAAGAGGGGTACTCACCATTCAACCATGGAGGAAAGAACATGGCAAGATGACCATAACATCCTGATACATGAATTAATCCAGGGTCAACAACAAATGAACCAATAGTTGCATAAACAAGGGCAACAAATGCTTTAGGGTTAGCGAGAGATAGCCCAAGTATTGGCTCAAGGACAACAACAACTCGCTCAGCGAATCATCAATCTTACCAGGCAACAAAATGCTACTGCCAACAACCGAACCACAACTGAAGGAATTGGGAACCATAGTCTTAGATCGCCCCATAACTGAGCAAATAGTGGAAGAAACAGTTGGTCGTTACTCCCACCATTCAAAAATAGTCAAGTACCAACAACCTAAGAAGCAGTTGAGTCAAATCAACTTCTTAATAAGTATGTTCAAGATTATGCAAGATTGGAGGAAAACACTTAAGTGACCATGACCTTCAATGAGTATAGCAACTTCAAAAACAAAAATAGACCTTGGGGGCAGCTTAATGGAGAATTGACACACAAGGTGAGTAAACTTCCTTTACTCTCATTTGATGGATCATCTAAATGTACAACAAGGGCTTAGGTGCAAAAATTGGACACCTACTTCAAACTCAATCCTATGGCTGAAGCAGACACAATCCAATTTGCCACATTACATTTAGAAGGGGAAGCACATGAGTGGTGGTATCATGGTCGAGTAACTTTGGGACATGCCTATTATGTGTGACTTTTATACTTGTTTTCTGCACTTTCTCCCCAGTTTTGATCCTCTTTTCCTCCAAGCCCATGAAACTTCATATGTTAATCACTTTTTTCTCATTTATACAACTTATTCCACTGTCATGTTATTTTGCCATGTTTTTTTGAATAATACGATACTATATTCCTTTTTGTGGCTAACTAGGGTGAGCATTGGAGGAGTATTTTGGAAGCTCTTATCTTTTTCACGTGTTGCTTGTGAGAATAAGGTTACAGAGTGAACATGCCGCGCTGATTGGTTTCAAAGCAGGGTAGAGCAGTTTGTTGTTACACCCTGTATGTTGTTACAGGTTGCTATTACACACTGAATGCTGTTACACCACGTGTTGATACAAAGGACCGCTGTTAGACCAAGTGTGATGTTGCCAGTGATTATTGTTACATCCCGAATTTCTATTCGACCGCAAGATGTTGTTGCACCGGAGCTGGCAAAGTCGTGGGTACTATTCCACACAACAACTGTCGGGTGTTATGAATTGTTTATTTTGGAAGCAATAGACCCAAGTGGTTGCAATCTTGACCAATGTATCTGAGAAGTATTTGTATTTAGAAATATGTTATAACTACTATTTTATGATCAACATGAGAATCGTGAGATTCTCATGACTGATCTATTCCTGATTTCAGGCATGTAATAATTATAAAAGAAACTCGATTTCCCATGTACAAGGATGACATATAGAAAGACATTGTTACTCTGATCGATGTTGTTATTGTTCTTCATTTGATTCATTAACTAATCTCATGTTATTCCTGCACCCTTGCTGGGGAGGAAGGGCCCTCCTCGTTAGCAGGGACTGCGGTGGTAGAAGTAGTGTACATTATTGTTTCTTTTATTTTCGTATGGTTTTTTGTTGTTGCTGTATAAATTGTGAAATACATCCGCTTCTATTCCATATTATATTATGTTGTTACACTAGTTTGATTAAACAAAATGATAGTGACTAGCTGGTGTAGTCATTAGTTTACTGTGTGGCGCGCCCTTACTCTGGTAATTGTAAAGTGTGATTTCAATTCTGTGGAGTGTTTTAATTTCTACATGAATGATTTAATTTCCGCAATTGATTTAGTGACATCTTTTACTGTTATTTCTATTTTTCATTCTTGGTTATAGTGTATCGGCACAGACAGTGCGAACTCCATTGAAACAGCAAAACCTACCCTAAGTTAACAATTAAATGTTGCAGTCTCGATCAATTAGGATTGATTAAAACAACACTACATTTTGGAATCGTTGTCAGGGATGGCAGTTGACGATATAGTGAGCCAAGTTGTTCGTTTGATGATAGAGTGCTCCCAGTCCACAATCGTTGGACGATAAAACAAGAGGTAAGAACCCACGCATCACTCTAACACACCTAGGCAGGCTCACCATTGTGATCACTAGGGCACTTAGGGCGTGGCATTTTGGTGTTTTGTTTAGCGTATCTTCAACTCTTCAATTGCTGGGCGGTAAGCCGAGAGGTAAGAACCTGCACATCGCTCTAACTTACCTGAGCAGGCTCACCACTATTGAAGACTGAGACACTTAGGGTGTGAATCAATACACATAGGATCCATGTGTGCAACTGTAGGAATTATAGAAATACCAAAATTACCCCCACTCTAATTAGTCACATGAAAAACGGGTCGTAAAAATGAAAGGAAGAGTGTAGATTTGGGAAGGAAAACATTTATCCAGGAACTAATCTCTAAGGAAAAAAAAGAACAATCAAGCTCTCAAAGGGATGCATGGAAAACAGGGCCATAAAAGTTGTTACTCCCGTAACAAGGACAAAAACCTCTGATTCGTCTACCTCGGGGCCATACCATTCTAAAGCTAGCAACTACACTCCTAAAATTAAGCATCCAATTCAAGGATAACAGGGGGAAGCTAGTAGCCAAAACCTTAGGACTGAGGGACAAGGGGAAACTGAGGGGGGACATCGAAAACCTAATACAGGAGACCACCTATTGGTTTATCAATATCCGGATTCAGGTAGTGCCATGAAACAACTAGCCCTGGAGTTACCTGAGCCATCAAATCCACCTGCAAGACAATCACAAAAGAAGTTTGAAGAACGTCTGTTACAGAAAGGGTTAGAAGGATTAGCGATGGGAGACAACAATGACAACAACGCTAAAACATATGCTATTGTCACCACCTTTGAGTTTCCAATTGGCGATATCGGAGGTGAAGCTCCCATGAAAAATATTCCTCTATCATCCTTACCATCCTTTCAAGGGATGACTATGGAAGACTCGGACACCTTCTTATTTGAATTTGATGTCTTATGCAGGAGTTATGACTATATCTGAGATGCTCAGAAACTGAAATTATTTCCTGCTAATGTAAAAGGAGCAGCCTTGAGATGGTTCATGGGGTTAGGCTCCGCTTTTATTCGAACATGGAGCAATATGAAGGAGCCATTCTTATCAAAGTACCAAGACTATTGCAAAACCAGGGACTTAAAGGAGGAAGTATTCAGAATGACACAGAAAGAGGATGAGAGTCTGGAGGACTATGTAGAGCGGTTCCACTATAATTTGCAGAGGTCTAAACATAATGATTTAGACCATGAGATCTTGAAGACCATATTTATTAGAGGAATGAGGGACGATTGCCTTGATACCTTGAACCTACTAGGAAAAGGGGACATATCGCAGGAACCATTAGCTCAAATTGTAAAGCTCTGTCTAAGATGCTCTAGCAGATCGTCTAAGGGGAGAAGCACAATTCGAGATGCCTCTGCCCGAATACAAAAATCTGTAGGCGGAGGAGTAACCAGAGCAGAGATCGAGAATTTGTTCAAAAATTTCAAGACCGATATCCTCAGTACTCTATTTGCCCAGATAACGACAACACAAATCAAGAAAACACAAGCAGAAGCTGATACACCTCTGGCTGTGTTCTACCCAAATTGCTGGAAGAAACATGCCTTGAGGGAATGCGAATTAAACAACATCAGCTTGTACAATATTTGTGAGCTGGAACATTCAATAGGTCAATGTCCGGAGCTTCCAAGACTGAAGACAGTACCTAAAGAGTCAAGCAAAGAAGTGTAGTCCTCTTATTTCATCGCACCAAGGAGACCATGGAAGCCATGACCTCCAGGTATGTCCCAAGATTTTTCTTCTTTCAATTCGTGGAACAATGCATATAATACTCAGCAATATCCATGGAAATATCCTGCTCCTTCTTTAGCACAGTTTCCTTCACCCTGGAACCAGTGGTCCCCATCTCCCTCTATCCAATATCCTCCATCTCAACCATACCCTTGGAACTAGAATTGGAGAGGAAATGCCTAGAATATAGCTTTACCTGGATTACCAATGTAGCAACAACTACAATTACCTCCTTTCCAAACTCCTGCTCCTACACCGCCTATGTGACCCCAACTACCTGTGCAACCTAACCCTAACCCAAACAATAAAGCAACTCAGGGCATAGAGGCTCCGACTACCTTCTAGACCTACCTTATTACCCCCGTGGGGCTTAATGAAATTCAATTGCGGTCGGGTAAGGTAATTAAGCCAAATCACTCCCCTATCATTACTGAGGAGGAATGTGAACCTTCCAGAGGAGATATCATAGGTCCTGAGGCAGCTGTGGCACCTATAACATCCGATATAGAGCAAACTGTTAGGTTTGTAACAGCCAACCTGTGAAGGAGTGTTGCTCTTCTAACAACCAACCCGAGTAAGGCTGATACCCCTATAATAGTTGATTTGACTGCTATAACTCAGAATCCTCCTCATCCTCAGAGATTAATTGAGCTTGGAATGGTCTCACAACCCGAATCTAATTTTCTTAGGGAGTTGCAAAATTTGCATGTACGAATTCCTCTGCTGCAAGCATTTAAAGAAGTACCTATTTATGCTAAAACTGTATGAGATTTGTGCATCAAGAAACCAGGGAGGAAGCCTAAAGACCCTGCTACCATACATGTGATGGAGAAATTATCCGAATTAATGTTTTCTCAGCATCTTCTAACCAAGTATAATGATCCAAGAAACCCTATGGTTACTGTCTACATTAATGACGAGCCCATAACTAACACATTGATCGATCTTGGGGTTGCCATTAATGTGATGACAAAGGACCTCTTTACCACCCTGGGGCTACATGGGCTTAGACATACTCCTATTGTACTTGAATTAGTAGACAGATCCCGTGTTAAATCTGAGGGGTTGTCAGAGGATACAGTAATCACAATAGCCTCCTGGAGGTATCCGACTGACTTTCTTATCTTACAGCCCAAATCCAACTTGGGGGCTCATCCTTTGATCTTAGGGAGACCTTGGCTGGCCACTGCAAATGCATTTATAGGATGCAGATCTGTATCTATGGTGATCTCAGATGGCCAGACTACAAAGAATCTTAATCTTTACCCCCAAAAACCAAATGTGGATTTATATAATTCTTGGTGGGATGAGTTTGAGCCCAAATTAGATCTTTCTCTACCGCTCCTCACTCTGGGGAAAGCTAGTACCTCAAGGATAAGACAAAAGATGACATCATTAATGGTTTCATTAGTAACTCGATTTTTTGTCGCTTCGATTAAAAATTAGAATGAGGAAGAGGAGGTAGAGGATATAGATTTTGAATAAATGAGAACCACTCCGAATACTGACAATAGTCCAATTGAAATAGAACTATGAAAGTTTTTGAACATTAACCCCAATCTGACTGCTGAGCAAAACCAACTATTGTTATGGTTGTTACAAAAATACAAAAGGCATTTACATGGGACTATAGGATATGAAAGGGATCCACCCTAACCTGTGCACTCACCGTATTTATTTGAAGGATGGTTGCAAACCAATCAGACAACCGCAACGCCGCATGAACCTGGCACTGAAGGAGGTAGTGAAGGAAGAATTACAAAAACTCCTGAGTGATAACTTTATTTATCCGATATCCGACAGCCAGTGGGTGTCTCCGCTTGTCATCATTCCTAAGAAGAATGACAAGTGGAGAGTCTATGTGGATTAAAGAGAACTCAATAAAGCCACTCAAAAGGACCATTTTCCTTTACCATTTATAGATTAGGTCTTTGACACCCTTTCTAGAAAAAAAATATTTTCATTTCTAGACAGGTTTAGTGGCTACAACCAGATACAGATTGCCCTGGAGGATCAAGATAAAATGACCTTTACTTTCCCTTGGGGAACTTTCGTATACAAAGTACTCCCTTTTCAACTTTGCAATGTGCCAACAACTTTTCAGAGGGAAATAATGAGAATTTTCTCTGATTTGTTGAATGACTGCGTTGAAATCTTCATGGATGATTTTACACCTTATGGAGATGCTTTTGAAACAACATTAGCTAATTTAGAAAAAGTGCTGGAACGTTGTGTACAAACTAATGTTTCTTTGAGCATTGAAAAATGTCACATGATGATGACTAAAGGGATCATGCTAGGAAATTACATTTCTGCTGACAGGATCAAGGTAGACCCTACTAAAATAGAGGTAATTCTGAAAATTCCAACTCCTACGACGCAAAAAGAGGTACATAGTTTCTTGGGGCATGTAGGGTATTACAGGAGGTTTATAGAAAAAATTTCAAAAATTGCATCACCATTATTTTCTTTGCTCATGAAGGATGTTGACATTTTGTGGATAGGAAAGTGTGAGCGTGACTTTTTGAAGCTGAAATGTTGTGTATTAGTTGATCCAGTTTTACGAGGACCTCATTGGGAAATGCGGATTCACATAGCTACAGATGCATCTGATATTGCTGTAGGTGCATTTTTGGGCCAACTGGAGGACAGGAAACCTTATGTTATTCACTACATAAGCAAAAATTTAACTCTAGCTAAGCTCGATTACATAATGACCAAGAAGGAATTCTTAGCAGTTGTGCACACCATCAACAAATTTTGACATTATATCATTGGGTATCAAGTATTTGTACACACTGACCACTCTGCCATTGATTTCTTAATATATAAGCCAATTACCAATGGTAGAATTACACATTGGTTATTGTTGTTACAAGAATTTGACATCACAATTGTCGATAAATCTGGAAAAGATAATGTAGTAGCTAAGTCCTTTCTAGGTTAACTATTGATGACAATTGCGTTTCTACTGAGGATTCTTTCTCTGATGAATATCTCTTTGCTATTTCTACTTACTCACTTTGGTATGCAGATATAGCCAATTATCTTGCTGCAGGGAAGTTTCCACAATATTTGCCTTCCAAGGAGAAGAGAAAGATCATACAACAAAGTGCTACCTATACCTGGATAGATGGGAATCTCTATCACACTAGACCAGATTTCCATATCAGACGTTGTGTTAGAGAAGATGAGATCTTTGACATCCTTAAGGCCTGTCACGAGGAACCTTATAGAGGGCAATTCGCAGACAAGCAGACATGATACAAAGTCCTTTCGACAGGGTATTATTGGCCAACAATATTTCAGGATGCTAAGAAGTTTGTGAAAGGATGTGATAGTTGCCAAAGAATGGGCCAACTACTACAATCAGATGAGATGTCACTACGACCCAAAATCGTCTTAGAACCTTTTGAGAAATGGGCCCTAGATTTTGTGGGATCAATTAATCCTTCATCTAGATAGAAATCTTACATCTTGGTCTGCACTGACTATGTCACAAAATGGGTTGAGGCAAAGGCACTAACTAGAGCCACGGAGTAGGCTGTTTTAGACTTTCTGTTTGAAGACATCTTTGTCCGTTTTGGTATACCCAGGGAGATAGTCACAGATGGAGGGCCCCAGTTTACATCGCATATGATCTAGAAATTAGTTGAAAAATACAAAATCCATCATAGAATCACAACACCTTATCATCCACAAGAAAATGGACAAGTGGAAAGCACTAATAAAGTCATTGAGGGGATTCTTACCAATACCATGGCCACTCATCGAAGGAATTGGGCCGACAAAATTCCAGAAGTGTTGTGGACATACAAGACTACATGGAGAAATACCACGGGATTCTCACCATATGAACTTGTATATGGTAAAAATCTCTTATTCCCTATTGAGTTCAAAATCAAGACATTGAGAACAACATTGTAGGTAAATTTGGATCTGGCTATAACACAAAACCAGAGATTGAACAATCTCAATGAATTGAAGGAGAAACAACTAGATTCTATCCAACAAACATAGATTATCCAGCAGCAGAGAGATAAGTGGCATGACGGATTCATCAAGAAGAAGAAGTTCCAGAAAGGAGATTGAGCTCTCTTATATGACTCAAGATTCAAAGACTTCAAGGGTAAGCTCTGCACTAGATGGCTAGGTCCCTATGCGATAGATGCAATGTTTGAAAATGGGACTATAAATTTGGTTACCATTGACAATGCGAGAACACCATTGCTTGCAAATGGGCACCATCTTCGATATATCACAAACCTACTTCAAGGGATTCATTTGTCAATATTGTCACAAATTCGGATGTTCAGATTACAAGAACAGGGGAAATCCCCCCTGTGTTGCCAAAATTATAATTTTTCAATAACTGTAACAGCTGAAAACCAACCAATGTTGGCGGCTATTACACCTTCAAACTTACAAAAAAAAAAAAACTGCCTGTGAAAACATTTTTCGGGCGCAGACAAACAATTTCTGTAGCAGTTGAAAACCACTTTGTGGCAACTGTTACACACTCTATAGCAACATTTGTTATTTCAAACATACTTTACAATAATGTTGTTACACGACCTTTTTCTTTGTTTTTGTCTTTTGTAAAAATCAATAATACATAACAGTTGTCTTGGTTGTTTTTTTTTAACAAGGTCAGGTAGTTTATATATTACCAAAAGCTTTGATGGAGCAAGCTCCTATTACAAAAGACTGTGCCTTGAAAACATCTAAGCCATGAGATAGGAACGCAGTCTCTTCTCCTAGGCTTGTGTTCAGGACTTCATGTATTTTTATGTGTATTCTAGTGTACTGCCTAACAAACTAACCTACTAGAAAGAGAAATTTGCATGTCATGGGCTCTCTGACAGTTTTTCAAGGCTTGTAGACTGATTGCTCCTGATTTGACTGGTTCTTCTTGTCATAATTGTCCAAGTTCTCTCCTTCATTGCTCGAAGAGTTCTCTCCTTCAGTGGGTTGAATTCCATGTGATTTGTTTGCTTGTTCTTCCTTTGTCTCTGCTTTCTGCTCCGAATTTCGCTGTGCTTCTTTGATTTTGTGTTGCCTGAGATGCTTCTTTTTTTGCTGCTGTTGACCACTTTCCTTTTGGCGTAAACGGGAACCGTTGGATGTGTCAGTGGACGAGGTTTAGCTGCCAAGATTAATTCACAAAGATTGGGATCAGGGGATGGATGGTGGAGATTAACCAGAGGCGCTGAAGGAAGAGAAGACTAGAGGAGCTGTCGCAACCGTCGATGGTTGAGATCTACGGTCATCAGGTGTGAACAAGTTCGCATGTTAATCGAGAAGAAAGGCGAGATTAAACGCGGAGATGGTATTTCGAGCAGGTTATAAACCATAAGTGGTAAAAGGGAGGGGTCGCTCGATTCCACTGACCGAGCGACACATAGCATCGGAGGAGAGAGAGAAAACCGCTTTTCGGGCAGGTAATCTTTGTGCTTGTTGTCCACCCGAAATTGGTGGGATCCGTCCGATCCTATGAGTACAGATCGAAGGTGGGGATGAGTCGCGCAGATTTGATTGAATAGGCTAATCAACGACTGTCGGATCGAGCACCCGATCAATGGTCCTGATTTGATCAGAGATCAGAGAAGGCTTTGGAATGCAGGCCCGACGATAATAATAGATGCAAATGAATGATTTTTTGAAGTTTGGATAAAGCACTCGGATGAGTTTTTCCCTTGTAAACTGATAGAGCTGAAGTCCCTGCGAATTGAAGGAGGGCCAAAGTCTGGTTATATCAGTCAGGGAGGAGGGCTGATATAATGAGAGGGGCAGATGGAGGGCGTGGGTGCTCAGAAGGGATTTGCGCTCGCTGAGAGGAGGGAGAGAAGGGAGAGAAGAGATACGAAGTGAGCAAGCTGGGTAAGTAGAAGGGTGGGGGCTTAAGATGAAGTCTGCATGCTGAACAGAGGAAACACTGCTGGCTATTAGAGAGGACAGGGAGGGTCTTTGAAACCAAAGTATCACTATAATAACATGGAAAATGGAGATTTCCTCACTGAAATTGCTGCTGCGATTTTTGTGAATGTACCCTCTATTCTTATAGTGCTTTATCTCAGCCCGAAACCTGCCTTCGATGAGATAGATTGCAATGTAGTTCTTGTGACTAGGATCAGAATCTTCATTCCTGTTGTTGCTCATACGAGAGTCTGAAGTTTCATGATTTTTCCTTTGCTTTCCCATGATTTCTTGGCTGTTGCTGCAGTGATGTGTCCTTTGTTGTTTTATAACTGTTGTTTTTTGATTTATTGCTTTTATCATTGTGATTTTTCCTTTGGAATTGGTTAGCTTTAAACTTGTGGTTTTTGCTGGTTATTAAGGAACAGAGCTGTGGTATTCCTCCTGGTTTTCACGAACAAGCCCTTCATTTTTTTTCACTGCTTGGTTTGCAAAATAATATGCCTGTTGATTGTGAATTCTCAAGACATGTCTGTAGATTACATCGTCGGAGCCTTCCAATTTCTTCCGGATTCTTTGAAAGATTCTGTTCATGAACTCATTGCTTGGTTTTTTGTTTCTTGCCATTGCCTCTATTATTATAGCCAAGTCTTCTATTATGATAGGATTTTGAATTTCTCTTTTTTTTATTATTCTTGTTCCCATCAACAAGCTGTATGCTTCTGCCTTATTATTTGAGATTTGTCCCAATCCCCATTCATAAGTGACATTTTCTTTCCCATCAGGATCAAGGATTATTCCCCCTGCCCTTGCCTTTCCCGGATTATGCTTTGAAGCCCCATCAAAGTATAGACAATATCTATTCTGATTTTTCCTCCAGTTTGTTAGTTCCTCTTCACTCATTCTTATTTTCCATATAACTCCTGAGCTTGTCTTCCTCTGTCCTTTTTTCCCATTATTATTTATTATGGCTTTGTTGAGCCAATCTCGCTCTTCCTGTTGAAGAGTTTTATAGTCTGTTGGAGCTGTTCCTTTGACATTGAGTATTTCAGAAGTTAGACCCCATGTTTTTGAAAGGGTCTTCCCTATCCTTGGGATTTGATTTTTGAAAATGCACTTGTTTCGTGTCAACCAAATTTTCCGAAATAGAACCACTGGAATGCATTTACATATTCTCTGAATTGTGGCTTTTTTATTTGTTGTGTATGGGTAGGCTTTCTCAAAGGTCTGAAGAAAATCCAGCAAGGGATTTTCGAAATTTATTCTTATTTCCAAAGGACTTATCAGCTGCTGCCAACATTCTTTGGAAAAGATACAATCTTGGAAAAGATGCTATATATTTTCTTCATCCTGCATGCATAATTGGCATCATGTTGGACCTTGAAAGCCTCTTTTTCTTAAGTTTTCACTGGTCAATATTCTCCCTTTTAAAAGAGTCCAGATGAACATTTTTATCTTATGCAAACTTTTTGATTTCCATGCTATTTTCCAAGAATCCCACTCTTGTTGATTTTATTTGTTCTTGAAGGATTTTATATCCAATCCTAACCGTATAATGTACATTGCTTGGGTCCCAGAGATATTCATCTTCCTCATCATGGTGGATTGGCGCTGCCCCTTTTAAGAGCTACCTGATTTTGCTCCATTGCCCTTCCAGATCTGCTAGAATTGCTGAGATTTTCTAGTCTTGCCACTCCTTTTGGTTCCATAGAGAGATTGAGTGTAAAGTATTGAAACCTTTACCTTTCATCCACTCTTGTATGTCTTCAATTTCTGGATGAGTCTGAAGTGGTTCTTTTCCCATGATTCTGTCCTCCCAAATTGAAATTGTTTTTCCATTGCCTAGGATTTTAGAAATGTATCTACTCATTAATGGAATTTTTTTTTTAACCAGCTTCCAAACTTGGGTACATTGTCTTATTGGGATATTTCCATTAAGCAATCTTTCCCTAGTGCCATCCATATATTTTGATAAAAGAGTCTTTTTCCACTAGCTCTCTTTTCCTGTAATTAGTCTCCATACTATTTTCATTCCCAGTGATGCATTCATGAGCCCAGGTATCCGTATTGATAGTCCTCCTTGTTCATAAGGTAGTACTACTTTCTCCCACCTAACCAGGCTAAATTTTTTGTTTTCTTGCTTCCCCCCCTGCCACAAGAAGCTTCTTAAGATTAACTCCATTTGTTTGTGGGCACTTGCTAGGGCCATGATTATTGCATATTGGTAGATAGGTAGTACTGCAAGGAGTGCTTTGATTAGTATTATCCTTCTTGCCATGTTCATCCATATCATACCCCAAATTTGTATTTTTTTTTTCATTTTTTCAATTTGTTTAGTCCATATTTCTGTCTTCATGTTCTCTTTTGAGATTAGAAGTACCAGATAGAAGAAGTGTGTCCATTTTTCCGATATAGGGATGTCTAAGATTTGTGATATCCTTTGCATAGTTCTTTGGGGGGGGGGGGGTATTCCATCCATATATCCTGCATTTTGTATTGTTTAATAGCCCACCTGAAACTTGTAAAAAATCATCCAAAACTTTTTTGAACCTCCTTGCTATTATTGTTGAAGCCCCTCCCAGCAGCAATGTGTCATCAACAAAGAGTGAGTGGTTTATTGTTTTTACTCCTTTTGCTATTCTGATCCCTATGATGTTTCTTTCCTTTCTTTGATTTTCCAAAGCCCTGCTTAAAGTTTCCGCCATTATAATATATAGGAAGGGAGAGAGAGGACAACCTTGCCTAAGGCCTCTTGTGCTTTGAAAGAAGTCACTGGGCCTTCCATTTATGAGGGGGGCAATCCAAGGAGTAGAAATGCATGCCTGTATGACTTCCATTATATCTCTTGAGAAACCAAGTTTCTGGAGGACAACCATTAGATATGGATGGCTGACCCTGTCAAATGCATTAGCCATATCTAGCTTGATTATGAGGCCTTTCTCTTGCCTTAGCATACTAGAGTGTACAACTTCCTGTACAATAATTACATTATCTATGATTTGCCTGTTGGGCACGAATCCTCCTTGGTTTTCAGATATGATTATTGGAAGTACTTCCTTGATTCTATTTGCAATTATTTTTGTTATTATCTTATAAGATGAATTGCAAAGAGAGATAGGGTGAAACCTGTTGAAAGTTGAGGGGTTTGCTTCCTTTGGGATTAGAGCAAGGTAGGAAGATTTTGTGTTGCCTCCTATTTTTTTTTTGAAGACATTCTTCACCATTCTTAAGAAATCCTTTCTGATGGTATACCAATGATATCTGTAGAATTCTATTGTGAAACCATCTGGCCTTGGGGCTTTGTCTGGATGCAGGTTCCATATGGCCGCCACTACCTCTTCTTCTGTGGGATCCTTGCACATTGCAGCATTTCGTTCTTAAAAAAAAAATTGTGTGCTTTAAGAAATCTTCACTCTCAGCCATTTCTTCATTGGCTGAGAGTAAGTTTTTAAAGTGCTAATAGGTTGCTTTTTTTAGTTCCTCTGCACCTTTGACCTCTTGTCTTTCGACTTGAATTTTTTCTATTTGGTTTCTTGCTCTTCTTATTTTCATTGTGTTGTGGAAAAAGGAAGTGTTTTTGTCCATTGCCTTGAGCCACAAACTTTTGGATTTCAATCTTGCCTCTTCTTCTTCTTTCCTGTTTTCCCTATATATTTCCCAGAATATTTCCTTCTCTCTTAGATAATCTTGCTTGCCTTCTTCTCTGTTTTCTTTTTCAATTTGCATGCTTTCCATTTTTTGCTTTAACTCCCCCTTTTTTTTTTCATTTGCTCTTGCCCATTCCTTTAATTTGGTTCTTGCTATTTTTAATTTTGTTTCCCAAATATACTGAGGTGATCCTGTTACTCTTGGCTCCCATGCTTCCTTGACTAGTTCGTTGATTTTTGTGTTGCTGTCCCAAATTGAGCTATATCTAAATGGGAGCGGTCCCTGGTTTTCCATTTTGCCCATGACTATTGTCACCGGTTTATGGTTAGATGCTGTGGTGTGTAAATTTTTTTATTTTATGGAGCTGTGCACTGCTACTATGTTTTCTTGTATCAGAATTCTATCCAACCTTTCTTTTATGTTGCTTTTGCCCACTCTTTTATTGCTCCAAGTGTATTTCCCGTTGCTTGGTGGGATGTCTATTAAATTATGTTGTTCCATTATTTCTTCTAGAATATCCCTGGATGGGTCTATGTGGTATGTTCCTCCAAACTTTTCTTCTATACTTCTTACCAAATTTAAATCTCCTCCTAGAATTATTTTCCCAACTTGTATTTCTTTTAGTGCTTCTTTTATGGTGGCCCAACATTGCTCTTTTTCCTTGTAGTGATTTGGGGCATATATATTTATAACACTGTACCTCTCTTTTGTACTGATTTGCATTAGATCCATTTGGATCCAATGCTGGTCTTTTTTGTATTTTATTAATTCCCAGGTTCCTTTTTTCCATATTGTGCAAATACCTCCAGACACTCCTGTTGCCTGTATTGCTTCCCCTTCATAATTTCTAATTTTTTTTTTTTTTTAATTTTTTTTTTTCAGTTTCTTGGTTGTTTGTTTTTGTCTCCTGAATCATAAGGATGTTTGGTTTTCTTTTGCCAGAATGTCTCTTGTGGTATTTTCTTTGACAGATGATCCCATTCCTCTACAATTCTAGGAGACAACTATCATTATTTACTTGTTGGGTGGTGCATGACTCCTTTCCCTCTTTGATGGCTTTTTTTGTTGTTTCCTGTACTCCTTCCTAAGAAGGTTTCCATAGGTTGCTACGTTCCTAATGCCATTTCCTTTGCTGCTGCTTCATCCCTGAGTTCTTTGTTTGTCTTTCTTCCTTTTTTTTTTTGATATTCTATGTTAGGGGGTGCTTCCTTTGACCTTTTTCTGGTTAAGATTTTGTCTATTGAGGGGACGGGGGTGGAAGGGTGTGAGAGTTTGATACCAGAGGGGATGAAGGGGGGTTGGGGGTATGTTGTGGGGATCTAGATCTTGGTCCAGGGGATGGGGGAGCTGAAGGATCCAAAGGCTCAAAAGGATTAAGGCTAGCAAGAGGATTATTATCTTCTTTGGGTGATGAGGGATGGAGATCAGAGGATGTGGAGGGCTGCGAGGAAGATAGATTTGGTTGTTTGTGGACTATCTTCTTTCTTTTAACCTGTTCCCATTTGTTTTCCGAATCTTCACTCTTTTCAATTTCATTTTCCTTTTTTTGTACATCTATTTGCAAAATGACCATATTTGTGACATACCTTGCATTTGAAGGGGATTTTTTCATAATCCAGCTGTTGTATGTGCGTCCACTGGTCCACTTTGATTTTGATAGCTTCTGGTAGCCCTTTCCCAAGATCCACTTCTACACAGATTCTGGCACATGCATGCATATTTTCCTTTGGCTCGCACCTGTCTATATATTTCCCAACTGCATTTCCTATGGCTTTGACTGAATCATCCCCCCAATAGTGAAGGGGAAGGTGTGGCAATCTAACCCAAACGGGGACAACATTGGGTACATCCATTTCTGGGTCGAAATCTGGCGTCCATCTGCTTAGATACAAACCCCCTATCTCTATAAAATAAGGTCCATTCTTGAAAATCAGATCTCGATCCTCCTTGGTTTCAAAGTGAAAGGTGAAGTAACCTCTTCCACAAAACTTGATTGAGATTTTTCCATCTATTGATGCAATCCAATTCCTTTCTACCCATTTTTGCATAGTTTTTGGCGATGGCCATAGCCTCGTAAATTGCCTCACTAATCCATGCTCTGCCAGAGAAAGTGCTGCTCTATGGGGAAGGGCAGGAGGGAGTGAGATTTCTAGAATGTCTTACAATCTTTTAACAAACTTGGTGACGGATGGTCTGTTCTTTGTTGGACCCATTGCAGAAATGAGAGAGGAAAAAGCTTTTGTTGTTCCTTCATTTTCTTGTTGTTGATCTGAGAGAGGCTCTCTGTCCTCTAATGCGTCCATGGTGCTTAAATCCCAGCAACAGGAGGCTGCTGAGGGGTAGCTGTGAGCAATTGTGAGCTTCTTGCTGCGTTCACTGGCTAGGGTTGCGTAACTCCTTTAGCAAGCAGCCCGTCTTCCATGTGTGTTGACAGTTGTCTTGGTTGTTACATCTGTAACAATCGACGACTTCTAGAAATAATCCGAGTAAATTAATTATTGTAACAGACAAAATACATCATCATGGTTTGGAAAGCAGTTTCTTTGACCACTGGAGTTAAGTTCGCATGCCTCGCCACCGTCTTCTCCCCACGTCACCCAGGTATGTCATACAAAGGTAATATAATTATCCGCTTTTATTCAGTAATTATGGCAATTTAGCATGATATCCCTTTTGATGGCTGAGGTCGGCTGCCACATTTAAGCCGGTGGGGGGGGGGAATTATATCGCGACATGAACTTTGTATGACCTATGAATATTTAAAAACTACAATTAAAGCATGGTGATTTGGTAATCATTGTCACTTAATGACCGATCATACCAAAAAAGGGAATTGTACCTCCGACTAGACCTCCCATAACCTAGCATTAATAAGGTAACATTACTGCGCAGTACGAATCATGATTGCAAATCTTAATTTGAAATTCTTGCCTATGTCACCCTACCATTTACCCCCTACTGGAGCATTGCATCCCCATTCAAAGTGCTCAGAGAAGTGGAGAAGAACAATTACAGGGCTGAAACAACTGAGTAGTGTGAGGACTACTCCGAAACGTCTAAAGGAGGGAAAAAGAAAGGAGAACAATATTGAATTTGTGTAGCAATGGGTGGAGTAGCAATTTAGCATGAACCAGGGTCAACAAAGGCTTTGGAGAATTGCCCTGAAGCATGTCAAATTTTTAAAGACTCAAGCTGGTTTGAGTTCTTCCAGAGATTAGAGGGATCAGATGGGGGAATTTCCATGGAGTTCGCGAAGAATTTAGAGAGAAATCAGATGAAGGTTAGGGGATTAAAGTTGGAGGTTACAGAAGAGGTGATTGCCCGAGTGACAACATTATCAGTGGAAGGAAAAATGTGGTTTAATAGGAAAGTTAATAACCCCTCCTTGAAAGAGGATTTCCTCCAAGGGGAGGAAGAACTGGTGAAGAAAGGGAGGGGGATTGACAGGTTGTCACTTCCCCAGCCATGGGATGATGTTTCCCTTTACCTCATCAAGTATATCACCTGTGAGGGAAGGGAAACAATTGTATTCAATTACCACTTTCTGTTGCTAAACTACCTTCGACATCGACAACTGATAAATCTTCCCTACTTTTTGCTGGGAAACATCAAGCATATGGCCGCGACCGTAAAAACAGCTACGCATCCAGAAACATGCATCACCAACCATGGCCTCATCAAGCTTATTGTGTTGGACGCCCTAAGTCGCCAGGGCAGGAGTTTGGAGGAATTCATGTGAAAGAAGACCAAAAATACCCGCAGGAAACAAACTGGGATGTTTGAAGAAGCTCCGGCGGCAACGAAGGAGCAGCCCCAGCCTTCGAAAGTAAGGGTTGGAAAGAGGCCAGTTGACAAGCCAATTGGTGATAGGCGACCAAAGTAGAGAATAAGGGTTAGTGGGTACCCAGAGTCCCCATTCATGTCTAAGAAGAATGAGGAGGCAGTAGAGCAAAAGGATGAGGAGCAGGCTCAGCCAGAGGAACCTTCCTCACCTGGTAAGAGCAAAACTCAATCATTGCTGTTAAAAATTGAAAATTTAGAAAAAGAAAATAGAGAGCTAAGGAAACAACTAGTAGAGGAGAAGGTAGAGGCAAGAGCCCCAGGGTTAGACACTTTGGCCGAGGCCGTAAACAGGGCTAGCGAGGGAGATGTCCCAAGTGTTGTGTGCATGGCCTGTGCTAAGAAGCTAGTGGCAGCGGGGTATAGAGTTTGTGTAGTGGGCACCATCTCGAGGGAAACACAAACTGAATCCTAGGAAGCTGACACACAAAAAACTGTTGAAGATGCTGCTGTTACACAAGAACCAACAGCTGAGATGACGCAATCCATAGAAAGTAATTTGGTAGTTGACACATATGAGCCCTTGGTTGACACTGTTGTTACACAAGAACCAACAAGGGAGACAAAAGTCAGCCAAGGGAAGGAAGAAGAAGTTGATATCCATGAACCTGTGATTGACACTGCTATTACACAAGAACCAACAGTGGAGACAGAAGCTTACCAAGGGAAAAATGATACACAAAAACTTGTGGATGACACTGCTATTACACAAGAACCAACAGGGGAAATGGACACTGATCAGGGAGAGAAAGAAATTGTTACATAAAAAATCCATTGATGACGTTGTTCTTACACAAGAACCAACAACTGAAATGGAGCAATTTCACCCTCAATTGTTAGTGCATGTGAGAGAACACCGGGTCCTAATGAAGGATGGTGTTCTGAAAAGATGTTGTTGTTAACAAAGCTACAAAAATGGAAGCAACAGGCGCTCTCTCTACAAGAGGGGGTGATCTCGCTCAAGGCACACAAAAGGATGATGGATTCCCTCAGGGAGAAATGGTTAAAGGAAGAATGGGAGAGAGAATGGGAAGCACAGAGACATAAGGAAGCCATGAAGAAAAATGACGAACAACTGCAATTGTTACATTGATAGGTCTTGGATCTGAAAAATGACAAGACAAATCTTCGTAATCTTGCCTTGAACGTGCTAACATGCAGGAAACCTTCCCCATCATATCCAGTGTTCCTCTCGGAACGTTATTATTTATTTCATTTAAAAGAAGTATTTGAGAACATGTCTTATTTGGGTTCTTCTACTTGAACTTTTCTTGATATTTTTTACACTTGCGATTTTGATGAACAAAGCTTGTTTTGCGAGCTATTTTTGCATAATATCATGTGTGAGTATGTCAGCATAAAAATGGTAGTAAGTGTCTTCTCTTATATGGGAGATTTGCAGTTGCGGGTCTTTCTTTCATTTATGAGAAACCAAATCGAATGGCATCTGGCCATGAAATTAGCCGAAACTAATGAAGAAAGAACAACGTTATGAGTCAGAGCAAAACCAGGGATGGTTTATGAACTCAAGCATTAGTTTAAGCTGTTCCAGAGCACCTCAGAGATCAGGGAATAGTCAGCCACCTATAGGAAGAGGATTGTGAGGATTTTCCTCAATTTTCATGCACATATGAAAAGTCGAGCGCTAGAAGGATTCCTTAAGCGCACTGAAGCTTATAGCACCAGGGAAAATTTTAAGAACCCCCCCAAATTTATGTGTATAATAAATGGGCGAATCTCCATGGTATATAGGAAAAATAGAAGGCGATTTTATCAATAATATAATATGTATATATAATTTTTTGGTGAATCTCTCACCAGGCATGGCGAATATTTTACTCAATTATAAAATCTTGTAAGATTTTGGCGAGTCTTTCACTAAATAATAAAACTTTGTAAAGTCCTAGTGAATCTTAGCATTGTGAACTCTTAGAGAATTTTTTGAAAAAGTATAAAACCATATATGACAAGAGCCACATGGTGGCAATATCACTGTTTTTTTTTCACATTTCCATGACATGGAACTTATTTATAAAATTATAAAAATGCCAACCAAGTCCCTTATAATATGCAAGTAAGCTTATAACGGAGTCTGATACCTCTACTATGCTTGTCTTCATTCAACTGTCATAGCTGCTATACTTAACACTGTGAATCACAACTCTCTCAGAACTCAACTCTATAGTGTAATTAAAACCTTTGGAAATTGAATCTGACAACTCTATAAAAAGGATTAGTGAAATAGAAGCTTTTGTGAATGAGCCCACTAACTATCACTGTTAAACAATCAATATAGACTATGAAGTCTTCCATCTTGATCACAATCGTGCTCAGGATCAAGGGAGTGAGACCACCTGGCCTGACATAATGGCCATCATAGCTTCCAATAATCAACAACCGCCTTGCAAGGACATCCTAGCTCATGTCTCATGAATTTTATTCATCAATCTTATCTGATATAAATCTTATAAAGATAATATTAGAATCCTCTCCAGATTCACTGTTAATACAAGGGTAAAGGAAATTTTCTAGCTCAAGGCACTAGCCAATACCAACTTTGGTATTTGTGACCTCTTTGTGGGGATGCACCTACCCTGCCCCGTTGGGATTTTGCCTTGTAACATAGTTCAAGGATCACAAGACTTTCCAATCTTCCTACTCCATTAGACACACTTTATATGCTATACATAGTGAATGGAAAAGAAGCATTAGAGAATACACAATTTCACAGAAGGAAGAAAAATCTTAGCCAGTTCAATATCAAAATCTTAACCACTGTTTAATAAAAATAACAAGTAGTGTAATGAATTGTTCCGAGTTATTTATTTACAAGCTGTAAAGAATGTAGTGGAATGGAAAATATTACTTAGGAAACCCTTCAATATTTTCTACTAATATGTCTGTGCATGTACATATGTAATTAAGAGCATTGTTGAATACAAAGTTTCCTTTTCTCTTGCCTCCATTTTGACAAATCAGTGTGAAATCAATGTCACTTTGAATCTCCTTTCCTATGTGGATGTTTTGACAAATCAATGTGAAATCAAAGTCACTTTGAATTACCTTTCTTGCGAGGGATCACATCCACAGTTGATTAGTAAAAGATAATCTACTATATATTATGTTCAAGAAACTGATTGCAATCTACAGTGGAAACGAGACCTCAATTCTTATTCTGAATTTGAATATCTCACGAAAACATAAGAGATAAAAATGCATATGGCCTTAGTAGCTAAAAAACAATCACTCCATCATTACAAGACCACCTAGATTTCGGCACTTAATCTAAATAATGGCACTAGTTGTAGTGCTTATTTGCATTAACACCATGGAAAAGCAACAACAATGTTTCAAAGCACACTTACTGGAAAAGTTGTAATGTTCCGAGAATATTTAATGATAGCATCTGAACCTCGTAGCTATGGTGGGGAAACTAGGGAACCAAAATCTTGGAAGATATCTCATACCAAATCTGAGAAAAAAATAAAAAAGGGAAAAAATCAAAATCTTTAAATCAAGCAATGAATTGTTTACAAATCAAATACAATTCCTTTAACTAACAGTTAAATTGTGGTGATATATTTAAATATTTAGTAAGAGGGGAACTTCAAACCATGGAATATTACCTTTGTCATTACTGTCATCCCTCAGTGATTGAGTTTACAAATCAATACTTATGGAAATATTGTAAGAAATTCTGTGAAATAGTAAAGCATAACGTCTATTTTCAAGCAAAAAAATCAAGACATTGTTATATCAAGAGCCATAATTGATACATAATCAATGAATCAAGTCCTTGTATGGCACAGGTTTGTTTCACAACCTCTATTTTCTCAATAACAAAATCAAGACACTGTATGTGGTTATTGCCAAAAGGAAACTGCGTTCTAATTTGGAAGAGGATCTTATCAAAAGACATGGATTTATTCAAAGCTACAAAGCCTAATGGGTTACTGAAAAATAAGTTGGAATATGGGATCATAATACTTAAGTTGAAAAAATATGCTTTCCTTTTAGAAACATTACAGTTATACAATGTTTTTTGAAAGCATTAGAATTTGAAATTGGGCCTTTCTATCAAGACAAATTTTCATTAACAGAATGTACTTTCCTACCTGAAATGTTGTAGATATCCAAGAAAAACTTGAAAAGCATAAGATAACTTAGCATAATGTACTTTCTTTCCTTCCTTAACATTCTTAAAGAGTTGAGGTTCCCCATGTCATCAGGTAACTTTCGAAGGAAATGACAGTTAGTAATAGTCCAATTCACAACTGAAGATGTGTCACAAATACGAGGGGGCATCTCCTCCAAATCACAAAAGTGCTCCAGGTTAAAATCTAGTATTATTGGAAGCTTAATGCTCGACTGGGTGTTATTGAACCCAAACATTTTTCCAATCTTCACTAAAAGCTTTAAGATAGCTTCTCTAAGTTCTACATGACTTTACTATGCTCTTAAAGTGGGGGCACATGCAGCCTCTCCAAGTGAATAGTCTTAAACTAAGTGAAGATAAGGCTGATAGATCATTTAGTGTGGATCTCTTTAACCCATAATTGAATACTATGTCTCTCTTGAACCCATAATTGAATACTATTAGGACTTTCAATTTTTTCATGGAACTCAAAAATGTTGGAAGAAAGTATTTGCTTCCAAAAAAGAGTAAAACTAAAGCCTCTGCTTGAGGACAATTGATGTCACACCACTAATACTTCTCCATGGAATCTGTATAGGTAAACCACAAATGCAGAATTCCATTAGAATATTGTGTTTATTGAATACATAGATGAAATCATTGCATTTCTTTAAAATATCTTTTGAAATCAAAATTACCAAAATTACATATCGATAACCTAGTGGGTGTAGGATAAAATTCACCCGTGTCATTCACAGAAAGCATGAGAAAAAACCTAATACTATATATAAAACCAAGAAAAATTCAAATTCATCACTTCTAGGGACCTCGTAACCACCATGCCAATACACAAGTATGTTCCTGTTTGCACTTAGAAAAATTACCCAAATTACAATTTGTTTACTCCAGCCTATGTTGGAAAGTTATAGAAGGATGACTAGTGCAATCAATCTGTTTACTCCAACCTACGTTGGAAAGTTATAGAGGGATGACTAGTGCAATCAATCCATTCCTTTTAGCCCTGGATTTGTTTCAGTTTAAAATAGAAGTATACAAATATACTTGTCCAATGTCTATGCTTTAACCATTCACTATGTTCTTACAATATAATTTCCTAAGTCTATTTAATATCTTCATTATCATAAAAGCCAACCTATATCCATCTTAACTCCACATCTACCACTCTTAGGGGGATGAAATCTATTTATCCCTTTGAGCACTTGGTAGACCCAGAATTAAGATGGATCTAAGATGGAACTTAAAAATTACTATTAGTAATTTATAAAAATTAATAGTTGATTTTTATTTTATTTTTTATTTTAACCAAGCTAAAATGTTTAACATACATTAAATTACAACATCCATTTTTACTCTTGATCCACCAAGCCCCCCGAGAGGGATCAAATATTTTTTCACTATATGCTAGTTTGCATATCACGATATTTGATACCTCTCGGGGGTTAGTAGATCCAAAGTAAAGATGGATCTATGCTGGTTTAATTCCCCCATTTAAATAGGCTACATTCCAGGTGAATACCTTGGGTCAATACCATGTGCCATTTTGGTGAATACCATGTGCCATTTTTATTTTTATATTCAAGTTAATAATGTTTTTTTGCATGGTATTAATAATAATCTAGCCCATGGTATTTGTCCCATAGTATTTTGCCGATAGGTTTCACCTAAATATAATGCATTTTTTGAGTGTTCGTATATATAAGGTGACTTATGGAGTAAATATAAAAAAATGTTTTATTTGTTTACCATACCTCTCGTTTATTTATATTTTTATTAATTTACCATACCTCTTTTACAAATATGGTATTTGGCCCATAGGATTCACTTAAATAAAACCTCTTTTTTGAGCCTTCATAAATAGAACAAGGGTTATGGACTAAATATAAAAAGAGCTTTTATTTATTTACCATACGTCTAGTTTATTTATATTTTTATTTATTTACCATACCTCCACTTTACTTATATTTTTATTTGTTTACACCCTTGCATGTATATAAGGTGACTTATGGAGTGAATATAAAAAATGTTTTATTTATTTACCATACCTCTCATTTATTTATATTTTTATTAATTTACCATACCTCTTTTATAAATATGGTATTTGGCCCATAGGATTCACTTAAATAAAACCTATTCTTGAAACTCCTAATTTCAAGGGCTAAATTTACCTTTTTTACCCTCTCCCTTAAAATAAGGTGGGCTATTTGAGGTGATTTGTAAAAATGTACTATGATACAAAATATTCGCCCACTAAAAATTTAAAACCCCTTAATTTCGCCAAAGGGCGAACATTCACCCCTAAAATTTAAGAATGAGATGACATGCTTTGATTAAACATTATGGTAGTGCCCCATTATGTTCCAAGAAGGAGATGCTTTTGAATACAGAAATTTTGTGGCTGTTGTTACACGGATGCCTAAATATGCTCATGTCGTGCAGACATTGGGGGTATTCTGGATCAGGCTCAAACTTAAATTTCCTTTGATTTGGTTACCAGTAGAAGAATATCAGCCAGACTAGCACCTTTGTGATTATTAAGAAGAATCCTGGCCGCGATAGTTGATGGATACTCAGGGGTATAGAGCTACGAATGAAGACACTGTTGGTGCTTAGAGTTTTACAGACTTGCATCGGGGGTATAATAGGAGAAGATGAGGTTCTGTATGGGGACATGCAGTTGCTTCAGTTGGGGGGTGATGTTGGGTGTGAATTTTACACTTGTTTTCTGCACTTTCTTTCCCTAGTTTTTATCCTCTTTTCCTCTAGGCCCATGAAACTTCACATGTTAATCACCCTTTTTCTCATTAATACAACCTATTCCACCACCATGTTATTTTGCCATGTTTTCCTGAATAATATGATACTATATTCCTTTTTGTGGCTAACTCGAGTGAGCATTGGAGGAGTATTTTGGAAGCTCTTCTCTTTTTCAAGTGTTGCTTGCGAGAACAAGGTTACAAAGTGAACAGGCTGCACTGATTAGTTTCAAAGCAAGGTAGAGCAGTTTGTTGTTACACCCTGTACGCTGTTACAGGTTGTTGTTACACACTGAATGCTGTTAAAGGCTACAGTTACACCATGTGCTAATACAAAGGACCATTGTTACACCAAGGGTGCTATCGCCAGTGATTTCCGTTACATCCTAAACTGCTATTCGACCGCAGGATGCTATTGCGCCAGAGCTAGAAATGTCATGGGTACTATTCCACACAACAACTGTTGGGCGTTATGAATTGTTTATTTTAGAATCAGCAGACCCAAGTGGTTGCAATCTTGAACAAGGTATCTGAGAAGTATTTTTATTTAGAAATATGTTATAACTACTTCTATTTTATGATCAGCATGAGAATCATGAGATTCTCATGACTGATCTATTCTTGATTTCGGGCATGTAATAATTATAAAAGAAACTTGATTTCCCATGTACAAGGACGACATATAGAAAGACACTGTTACTCTGATCTTGTAACTCTGAATTAGTTTTAATATTAAAATCACTACAGTGATGCTGTTACTGCTCTTCATCTGATTCGTTAACTAATCTTGTGTTATTCCTACACCCTTGCTAGGGAGGAAGGGCCCTCCTCTTTAGCAGGTACTGCATCGGTATAAGTAGTGTACATTATTGTTTCTTTTATTGTCGTATGGTTTTTTGTTGTTGCTGTATAAATTGTGAAACACATCCGCTTTTGTTCCAGATTATATTATGCTATTACACTGGTTTGATTAAACATAATGGTAGTGACCAACTGGGGTAGTCATTAGTTCACAGTGTGGCGTGTCCTTACTCTGGTAATTGTGAAGTGTGATTTAAATTATGTGGAGTGTTTTAATTTCTACATGAATGATTTAATTTCCGCAATTGATTCAACGAAATATTTTACTATTCTTTCTATTTTTCATTCTTGGCTATAAAGTATCGGCACAGACAATGTGAACTCCATTGAAACAACAAGACCTACACTGAGTTTAAAATTAAATGTTGCAGTCTCGACCAATGAAGATTGATTAAAACAAAAATACAATACCAACATCACTTCTTAGGAAGATTTTACACAAAGGTTGATAGAAGGATTCGATTGAAAGAACCCAAACATCTACTTTAGAGAATTGACACTACTTAAGCAAGCAATGTCACATGAAGAGTTTATGGCAGAATTTGAACACATCAGAGTCATGGTAATATATATATATGTGTGTGTGTGTTAGGCCCCTATACTACTAGTGTAACCCCTTATTGTTATTAGTACAAACCCCTTATTATATGGATGTACCCATGTAGTGCCCATATTGTTACTATTGTGCCCCGTAGAAGCCCACTATTGTTATTATTGTGCCCTTACATTATTATTGTTATGTCAGCTCTGATTATATTATGATCCCTTAGACTCCTATATATAAAAAGGAGGTCTTTTCATTTGTATCATCCAAGAATTGTTCATTTATATAATGTAAAGGAGGTTGCCCCCTTGAAGAGGCCGAATTCTAAGGCGTTGCTCTATCTTTTCTATCATTTTGTGAGTCGGTTCCATAACATTTGGTATCAGAGCTTTGGATTCTAGGGTTTTGCTGCTCCAAACAGGTCATTGTGGCATTTGCACTATAACTCTTTTCTGTGACGTTTCAGATGCTGAAAAAAAAACCATTTGGGTTGAAATCGTTATGAAGCTCGGGTCCAAATTTCAGAGCTTTTCGTGCTATATTTGCAGAGATATGATCTGAGGAAGTTGGCCTTTTTGCAGACTCCCGAATTGCATTCCAAACAGGTGACTTGGGGAAAATCATCATAACTTTTGTTTTGAGCATCAGATTGAAATTTCATAAGAAGTTACAGAAAGAGAACAAACTGTAGCTTCCTGTGTATATTTTTAATATCCTAAGGTTAACACAGTGACACGTGGCACTTCATACAAGTTCGATCTTCTGAAAAGGTATATAATCAGGTCATCTTAGGAGATTGTTCATAACTCTTTCTTGGAGAATCTAAATTTGATCAGACTGGTGGCATTGGAAAGAGGACGCAGAGGGCTACTGCAGGTCGAAATTTCAGAACTGGAAGAACCGAAATTACAGAGTTATAGTCATTTCAAGATCGAGCTCCTAAAATCAAGAAAAGGTGATATGAGGAAGTTTGATGGCAAGGATCCGGTAAATTGGATACTTCAGATGGAGCAATATTTTGATCTACATGGTGTACCACTGTTACAAAAGGTATGTATTGCATCTTCATATTTAGAACCAGATCAATTTTTATGGTATAAAGGGCTTTGTTCTCATAAACAACTTGTTATGTGGTAAATTTTCACGGAGGAAATGATAGCACATTATGAGGATACAAAGAGAAACACCTTCTTTAGAGCAACACTACAACAATTGGAACGAGTAAAAGGGATTTGTTACATAGTGGAAAGTAAAATTATGGCAACAAGGAAGTCTACCCCTCACAACTATAAAGATGGAAGTGTTGTTTCTCCTAGCCTTCTAAAACCTACAAGGGTTACACCACAAAAATTGGAAGAAAAAAAGAGAAAAAAGGCTTTGTTACAATTATGATAGCAAATGCACTAAAGGTCATAAGTGTGCTAAGAATAAATTATTTTACATAGACTATGAAGAGGAGGAAGAAAAGGATCAAGAAACATCAAAAGAAGAGGATATACGCCACGCCCAACCCCAGAAAAAGAAGAAATGAATCAAACCATATCTTGTAAAGCATTGGCAAGAATTACCACTCCTCAAACTATCAAGATAGAAGGACATATCAAGAAGAAAAAGGTGCAAGAAGTGAAAGATCACATCAAGAAAGAATAAATGAATCCAACCATATCTTGTAATTCATTGGTCGGAATTACCACTTCTGAAACTATCAAGATAGAAGGACATATCAAGAAGAAAAATGTTCAAGAAGTGAAAGATCACATTGAGCATCAAGAAATGAATCCGACCATATCTTGTAAAGGATTGGAAGAAATTACCACTCCTCAAACTCTAAAGATAGAAGGACATATCAAGAAGAAAAAGGTTCAAGCAGTGAAAGATCACATCGAGCATCAACAACAAGTTCTCCAACTTTTAAAGGATAGCGCCACTTTGGTGCAAAATCGAATGAAACAACAGGTAGATCAACATCATAGTGAAAAATGTTTTGATGTAGGTGATTGGGTATTTTTACTGCTACATCTCAAGCAAGCTATTTATGATAAGAAAATATTGGCAATACTACATGCACTTAAGAAATGGCGACCTTACCGAATGGGAAGACACTTCAAGGTAAAAATGGATCATGATAGTCTTAAATACTTTTTAGAACAACTCTTATCTTTAGAAGAACAGAAAAAATGTGTCACAAATATGTTGGGTTATGACTTTGACATCATCTATAGAAAATGGAAGCAAAATTTTGTTGTAGATGCACTCTCAAGAAAGGATGATGGTGTGGAAGTATTTTTTTGTGCTATTTCTATTATCCAACCAGGTTGGATAAATGAAGCAAGGGATGAATGGAAGAAGGACGAAGAAGTATGGTCACTTATTCAAAAGTTGCAAAAGATCCCAATTCAAACAATATTGCCAGAAATTGAAGAGGAAGGAAAAATCATATTGGAACCTGGAGCAGTCACAGAAACAAGAACTCGACAGCTACGAAATTGATCAATTTCAGAGTATCTCATCAAGTGGAAGAACTTACTCGCTAAATATTCCACATGGGAGGACAAGAATTTTATATAGAAGCATCAAGAACTACTCAAGCGTTGAGGACAACACTTTTTGAAGGAGAGGGGCATGTGAGGCCCCTATACTACTAGTGTAATCCCTTATTGTTATTAGTACAACCCCATTATTATATTGATGTACCCATGTAGTGCCCATATTGTTGCTATTGTGCCCCATATAAGCCCACTATTGTTATTATTGTGCCCTTACATTATTATTGTTATGTCGGCTCTGATTATATTATGACCCCTTAGACTCCTATATATAGAAAGGAGGTCTTTTCATTTGTATCATCTAAGAATTGTTCATTTATGTAATGTAAAGGAGGTTGTCCCCTCGAAGAGGCTGAATTCTAAGGCGTTGATCTATCTTTTCTATCATTTTGTGAGCCGGTTCCATAACAATAGATATATATATATATATATATATATATAGGAGAAGAAACATGAAGTGAACTCATGCTGAATAAGTTATGTTTCAATTGCAGGGAGGCATGGTAACCAAGTCACTACTATTTAGGTAAGGGAAGAATTCACTACATCAAAGTAGTCTTTGATGATGAGGAATAAGGAGAGGAACCACCAAAAAAGGAAGAAGAAAAGCCTAACAACACCAAGGAAGAACCGCCACAAGAGGAAAGGCCTAGTGAAGAAAAGAAGACATGATGACATCTTAATATTGCAACCCTTTTAGGCATGCCCAAGTATTACACCTTCAGAGTCAGGGGAGTCATCAAGGGGAAAAACATCACAACCCTAATTGATGGAGGAGCCACACACAACTTCATTGATGCAACACTAGTAGCTAAATGGGACTTCCCACCGAAGAGTTCGAGGGCTTAGATGTGATAGTTGCGGATGGGTACAACTTGGATTGCACACGACTGATTCTGGGTTTGAGTGTACCTCTCGGTAACTATACTTTTACTAGTGATTTCTATGTAGTAGATATTGCAGACCTCAACATGGTATGGGGGGGGGGGGGTTAAATGGTTGTATTCGTTGGGAAAACACACGATGGACCACCAATCATTGGAAATGGAAATTAGAGCACCAAATTGTAGTAAGGTCATATTAAGAGGCATGTCAAATGACGACCCACAGGTTGTGTCAGCCAAGGGGATGGAAGCCTTATTCAGACATGGGGATATACAATACGCAACAAAATGTAAGGATATGACCCAAAAATCTTCCGACAATGACAAACCACAATACAATATAGATATTCAACAAGTACTAGACAAGCATGCTTCAATGTTTGGTGACATTTTTCTAGGATTTCCTCCTAAAAGAGGATTTGAGTATACTATTGAATTGGAAGAAGGAGATAAGACTGTGATCACCACACCATACTGAAATCTGAAGAAGTTCAAGGACATGATAGAAGAAACCATCCAAGAATTGTTAGCCATGGGCCATATCGGACCTATCTCGAGCCCGTTTGCATCATCCATAGTTTTGGTGATGAAGAAGGATGGCACATGGAGAATGTGTATTGATTACTGAGCTCTCGACAAGAAAACCATAAAAAAAAGTATCCCATTCCTAGGATCGATGAATTTTTGGATGAACTCCACAGGGCAGTGTACTTTTCGAAGATCGGTTTACGAGTTGGATATCATCAAATACAAGTTCGAGAGGAAGATGTGCCAAAAAAAACGTTCATATGTCACTACAAACACTTTGAATTTTTGGTCACACTGTTTGGACTAACCAATGCACCATCACCTTCTAATCATGCATGAACAATATTTGAACAAGAAACTAAGGAAATTTTTGTTGGTATTCTTTGGTGACCTTCGCATCTACAACAAGACATAGGATGATCACTTGGGGCATTTGGATCAAATCTTGAGCATCATGCAAGAACAATCCCTTTATGCCAAGGCATCAAAGTGTGAGTTCAAAGTCATGGGAATCCTTTATTTGGGACATATGATTAGCATAAAGGGGGTACAAGTCCATTAAGAGAAGATCCAGGCAATAGTGGATTGACCTACAACCAAAACCCTAATAGAATTACGAGGTTTCCTTGGGATTTGCAACTACTACCGAAGATTTGTTAAAGGGTTCTAGTTAAGTGCACCTTTGATAGACTTAACCAAAAAGGGAGCATTTAGGTGGACATGAGAATTAGACAGGGCATTTAACAAACTCAAAGAAATAATGAGCTCATGTTGAGTGCTAACTCTTCCTAACTTTGGTCAACCATTCATATTAGAGTGTGATGCATCAGGGGAAGGAATATGGGTTGTCCTTGTGCAAAAGGGCCATCCTATCACATTCAAAACCCGAAAGCTAGAAGATTAAAAAAGAATTTACTCCATGTATGACAAGGAGATGCTAGCTATCATGTATGAATTGGAAAAGTTCAAAGATTATTTGGTGGGAAAGGTTCGTAGTCAGGACAAACCACATCAACCTATGCCATTTCTTGGGACAAAGGGACCTGAATGAACAACAACAGAAATGGGTAAGAAAAATCCAAGCTTACGATTTTGACATTGAGTATGTGAAGGGGAAGAAGAATGTTGATGTCGATGCACTCTCCAAGAAACCAACAACATGTGCTCTCATGGAACTCACAGAAGATTAGAAGGCACACCTCTTAACAACGTATGCCAATAACCAGTTTGCCCACTCACTAATTAACAAGGTCATCCAGGATGACATATACACAATAATTGATGGAGTCATTTATTATAAAGACATTATATACCTGGTTCCTGAATCTACACTAAGGGAGAATATTTTGAAGGTCATCTATAATATTCCTTCAGCTGGGCATAAGGGATTCTTCAAAACATATCGACATATTCGGGAACGATTCTCATGGAAAGGGCTTAAGGAATATGTGATGAAATACATCAAGGAATGCATGAAATGCCAACATAATATGATTAAGCTTACACATCCTGTACGTCTTCTCCAACCTCTACCAATCCCATAAAAAAATGGGAGAGCATCTCGATGGATTTCATCACAAGGTTACCCAAAGTGCAAGGGAAGGACTGCATCTACATAGTGGTAGACATGATGACTAAATTCACACACTTCTTTTCCATCTCAGCTGATTACTCAACCAAACAAGTGGCATAACTATTTTTCAAAGAGGTCTTTAGACTACATGGGCTACCAAAGAACATAGTTAGCGATTGTGACAATAGATTTATGGGCGCAATTTGGCAACAAATTTTAAGGCTAGTGGAAACTGAATTGACCCCCAACACTAGTTATCACCCTCGAAACGACGACCAAAAAGAATTGTGAAAAAGTGGATTGAGGGGTACTTACACAACTACATGATAAGTCGGAAAAATGCATGGATTAAGTGGCTATACCTTGGGGAGCATTGCTACAACATCACCTACCACTTATCCATTGGGATGACACCCTTTAGAGCTCTGTATATGGTGCACCATCCTTCATCGATAAAATTTTTGGAGACAACAAGAAACCTCTTGCCAAAGACTGGATATAGGAGAGTCGGGACATTCTTAGGGTACTCAAGGAAAACATATATGTTGCTCAAAATCGACAAAAAATGTATGTAGAACAACATTAGATAGATCACAATTTTGAGGTAGGAGATCTTGTTTTCTTGTGATTGCAACCCTATAGGCAATGTACACTCAAGAAGTGCGGGACAAAAAAATTGAAGCTGAGATTTTATGGGCCTTACAAAGTTATCCATAGAGTGGGCGAGGTGTCATATGAGTTGGAGCTACCGAGTGACAACAAAATTCACAATGTATTCCATGTGGCATGCCTCAAGAAGGTTGTGGGTCAAAAGGTCACCACCTCTGTCGAATTGCCACTAGTAGATGAAGGGGGAAAACTGGAACAGATTCCAGAAATGACCATGGTCATGTGAGAAAAGAAGTTAAGCAGAAGAATAATTTCAGATATCTCATCCCATGGAAAAATTTGCTAGAGGAGGATGCAACATGGGAAGGAGAACTGATTCTGCCGCACCCAAACTTGCAATTGCTTGAGGGCAAGCAATCTTCAGCAAGGAGGATTGTAATGTCCTCTACAAATTGAGGACTAATGGGACTCATTAGCCTATCCATCTCCATAGGCTATAGTCCATCAAAAGAGGAAAAAAACCCCAAAATACCCGTTACTGGGTGAATTTTTTAGGGTCATTGGAGTGAAAAGCCCAGAATTGGGGTCTTGAGTAAGATTTACTCAATCATTTATGAAGATGAAACCCCTCAAAAAGACCCTATAAATAAATGAGGATTGAATTCATTTTAAAGCATCAAGTGTGGATCAATTCATTGTTCTTGAACATTGACTTTGAGGGTTTTAAGATCCATTTTTCTCTTGTCAATTTCGGTGGTTAAAGATTCCAACCTAGTTGACACCTTTCTCTCTCTCTTCTATCTGTTTAGGAGAAGGGTTTTCTATCTGAAGAAGCAAGCTCTATGATGGTTGATCTTTGATTTGGGCAACGAATTCTTTGGAAAATAAAAATTCTATCTTTGCAAGCGAATCTTGTATGGTAAAAACAAGTCGAGAGGAGTATCATATATGGGGAGCCCAATTTATCTTCCGAGCCCTGACCCTGTGGTAGCGAGGTCTCTTCCAATCACAAGAATTACTTTGAAAAACAAAACCGATTCCCCGTGGTAGTGTCCGTGAAAGTTTGAGGTGGCCGGTTTCAGAGATCGGGACCCTGTTCGAGTTCAAAATTTGGTCGATGACACGTGATTCAGGGTTTGGGTTCATTACCACAGTACAAAGGTCCAATCATTTAACATCAAAATTTGTCTCCTTGGAAGAATCCAGACTATAACTAGGTTTTTCCAGTTCTTGAAGGCATATTTCTCAGTGGTGCATAATCGTGGGCCTGTAACTATCGATGCCGCTTGTGCTAGGTTCACACTAGACTGGGTATTTTCGTGATTCGAAGTTTGATTTTTTCGGGGGTTAGGAAGGTTCGAATTACCGAAAGCCAAAGTCAACATATTGGATGCTAGATTATTCTCCTATTGACTATTGTTACATCAGAAATTTTAGCACAATAAAGATTTTAACACAATAAAGTTTGGTCATGATTGGTGAATTAATCAGTTGATTGTGAACGAATTATATTTTAACTATAATTATGTATTTGGACTATTCAAAACAAGGTTGTTGAGTTATATTATGGGATAGTTGTATGGTATCGTTGTCAACTTATGAAATTGCAATGTATGGTTGGATTTGTTGAATTATCATGCACATAATAGCATTTGTGATGGCTGCTATGATTCATTGAATTCTATTTTTTTTTGCATACTAAACGAAAAATTGTAAGGAAACCCTAGGGTGAACTAGGGTACAAATTTATCTGCTATATTATATCCCTACATTGTGAGGTTGGACAAAATTGCACAAATTTCATATTTTAGAGATTGATTATTTATTTTGAATTGCTGAAAAAAATTGTATCTTCATTATAAAAACAATGAACTAACATTTTGAATAATGTTTTTCAATGTTGTTTTAGGGGTCGCAAGTGTTGTAACATGCATTATTTTTGATATGGCAGTTTGTAATTATAAAAAAGGGTATGAAAAAATAAAGGATAAAAATGAAAATATGAAAATATGAAAAAAAAGATTAAAAAAAGAGATTAAATAAAACCCAATCAAAAGAAAATCAAGATTTGTATAAGTGTGTCTGTTTAAGTGCCACTTAATAGATATAAAATTCCATTGTAATAAATTAAGGTTTTGTGTGGAGTTTGTTTAAATGACACAATCTTTTTTTGATTTGAATCATATAGTTTAATCATAATCAAATCATTTAAAGTATGTTTTAGATTATAGAATAAGTTCACCAAACTGTTTAATCTTGGTAGAACATTATTAGATATGATAAAATAGAATGAATATGGCCTGCTATGCTCAAAATTTGGCCAAAGATGTATTAGATTAGGATTACAAGTAAATTAAGCAAAATAATGGATGCTAGTCCAAATGCGTCAAAAATTTAGATTAAGATTTGATTAGGATCTAATTACCTTTAATCAATGATTAATTTTTATGTAAATAAACAATGCAAATCTTTTAGTCGAAGTCATAAAATGACAAATTTGTTTTCTCGTGAAGCACTACAAGTCAGAAATTTTTTTATGGTGATCCGCTTCCCCGCCTAGATCAACGACAAGGAAGCCATTTCGCACTCTCTCGCTATGTTATGCGATAACGACAAAGGGCGGGGAAGGGGGTGGGGGTGGGGGTCCGAAAAGCAGTTTCTTTCCACCGAGCCTCTCATTACATGTCACTTCCTTCACACTTATCACCCCCCTCATTCATTACCGCTTACCACCAACCCCCCTTGAAATCCGCTTATCCTTACCGTGCCTTCCGTTTGTGCGCCAACGGTAACTCCCTTCCTGCACCATCCATTCCCAATCATTACTTGCCGTGTCTCCTATCCATTGTCGCCTATCTGCTATCCATTTTACCCTGCTATTGCTGTTCTTCCCTCTGCCATTAATGAACATCTTTCCATTCAGCAACAGAATTCCCATAATGGTAAACTTATCCTGGTTATAAATAATTCCCTCACCTCTATTACACATTTTTCCATAACTTCTCTTATATCCCGATTCATTGTTCAATACATGCACTACTTCTTGTTTCTATTCTGCACCACCACTGAACTTACCACTAGAACACACCACCTTGAGGTATTTTTCTCCCCATTCTCTGTATCCCTTCATCTTAAATCTGTAAATTATGGCTCCTAAGAGAAATGATCAGCCATCTGCTAGCTCATCTTCATCATAAGAAAACCCAAAAGCCTCTAATGCCTTAGACCTTGATCACATTCCATTGGCTGACCAATCCTTCAAAATCACAGAGATATAGTGCGAGTTCGACATGTTCGAATTGCACAATTGGCTAAAACAAACCTATATTGACTCTAAAGATGAAATCAATCTAAGGGAAATCAATCAAAACTATTGCGTGTAGCCCCGCCCAAGGGTGGCCACACTACCGTGTTTCCGCGCCCAAGTGTAGCGTCAAGTCGACCCACCTGCTATGGTCACCCACGCCCTTACCTCCGCGTTGTTTCATATTACTCCTGCCCGACATGCGGGCTCATCCCATATGGTTTGGCTCTGCTCCTCTGCTAACCCGATATCTCTGCGGTTGAGGCTGTCTGATGCCTCCTTCCACTCTCGCCCTTCGCATACTTATACGAACTCTTGGACGTGGGGAGGGGGCTTGGCTTGGTCCAACCGACCCGCCCACACTCCAACTCATAAATCTAATTCGTCGACTCATATGTGGACCTCAGTGGTGCGCCCAACTCGTCCTCCTATAAACCAAAGTGTCGTGTGCGCCCAACACTTAGTCATTTCTTCATGTTGGCGCCCCTTAACTCGTCGATTAAGTGCTTTTTCCCTAGCTCGTCGGTTAAAAGCGTCTCCACGGCTTGTCAACTAAGTGTGCCCAACCAACTCGTCGGTTATGTGCGCCTCGCCTAGCGTGTCGATTAAACACGCCCCAACGACTCGTCTGCCAATTCGTTGGTTAAACACGCCCGGTATGGGCACCCGACTCGCCCAAGTGCGATGGTGACTCGGGGGTCTGACACAAGGCATCTTGTAGGAGTGAAAGCCTACCCCCTTACAAACCACCAATAAGTTATTTGAGACGGTGTGGTTTTCCTTGAATAAAAGTGATGAATCAACTTGCATTCGTAAATAGCAGCGAGATATAGCTATCCTCACCGCTAATTTGACAACTAAACTATGATAAATTTCCCGCCCTATAAAAAAACATTTAATTACACAATAAATTTCTTTATATCAAATATCAAACATTAACCTATATAATAATATCTCCCCCTACTAAACTATAAACACTTACGTGCTCTCAATAAAATAGATCTTTTATAACAATAAAGACATTATGTTTTTTTCGATAAAAATAAAAACCGTATAAAAATAGATCTTTTATAACAATAAAAACATTATGTTTTTTTGATAAAAATATTGAGATCTTTTATAACAATAAAACATTATGTTTTTTTAGATAAAAATATTGAGATCTTTTATAACAATAAAACATTATGTTTTTTTCTATAAAAATAAAAACCGTATAAAAATAGATCTTTTATAACGATAAAAACATTATGTTTTTTTCGGTAAAAATAAAAACCGTATAAAAATAGATCTTTTATAACAATAAAAACATAATGTTTTTTTCGATAAAAATAAAAACCGTAGGTTAACAAGTGAAAACAAATGAAATTTCATATCCATTATTAAGAAATATTATTATCATTTTAATCAATGACGAGAGCATATCTGTGCCAGCGGAAAATACACCCTCTTGCAAGCCTTGTGTTTTAATTTCTGTAAATAACTAATGAAAAGGATATTACATTTCTGTCCATTGGTGAAAAGGGTGGCTACGTAGCAAGTGTTGGAAATCTCACACGGCGAAACGAACTGGATGAGATGCAGACTCCACCTTTATCAGAGGGAAACATAAAATGGTCCAATGATTTACAGTGGCAGGCTTGCCTTATTTTAAATGGCGTATGTATGTACGCTCCCCTTCTCACCTGCTCATGTGTCTTTCAGCGCTTGCTCATCACCAGCCAGGAGGGTGACTCCTTACCCCAATCCTTGCTCTGCAATAGGCCGGCCATTATATACAGTAGCCAAACGCCCAAATTTATCTGGTAATTTGCCCAGATTTCTTTGGGTGTGGTTAATATAGTTTTTCATAAGCCTTCTGATCATTTTTGACATATTCAGTGAATACATGCAGGCTGTTCCGATGGTGAAGCTCTGAACTTGCCGAGGAGAGGCTTGCTGAAGGGAATTGGAACAACTGGGATTTCAATGTGTGCATCAGTGATAAGTGAGCCCTCTGTTCAAGGTTTGTTCCTTCTCTCAGCACTTTTTTTTTGAATTATGTGTGTTTTTCAAAGAAATACCAGTTTTCTGCTTTGCTTGTTTTGTATAGTTTTTTTTTTTCAAATGTTCCAACCAATATTGGTTTTAGAAATATGATTACGTGGGAATGGGCACAATCAGCTAAATTTGTATGCATGTCGGGGTTTATCAGTGCAAACTTAAGGTGATTTTGGGTATTTCAGTTCAATCCCCTCTTAGCTATTATCATTAATTTATGGAGATGCGCTAGTTGTTTTTAAGTTTTCCCAGTTGTTATTTTGTTGGCCCCCATTCTCACCTTGGCTGAGAAGGCCTATTCATTTACAATTTTTCTCATAGTGGTGCAAATTAGGGACACCTTTTAATATGGTGAGCCACAAAGGAACAGGGGGGCACAAATGGAACTGACACAAACACAAATATGGTGAGCCAAAAAAAATGGGAGTGCACAAATGGAAGACACAGATATGAGGAAAGGAGCCACTTGCGTTACATTCCTGCCTTATATGCAACATCTAAGATGTACTAAAATAATAAAAATATTGAAACTAACTTACTGGCTACCTGTAGGGTGCATAATTACAAAAGGTATGCAATATGCATTCGTAAGCATTATTTCCTCCCTGCTTAGGAAGAAATTTCATTCAATTTCTGATAAAGATGTAGAGAATGTTGTTCGAATGTAACCTGGGATATCCATTTGGCTTGAAAGGGCAGGGTCCCTTGTCAGCCTCCTGTTTCCACATAGATATAGTTTGGATGTAAAACAATATGCCCTTTGAGAGGGGGGCAATATCTCTGGAATGTAATCTTGTGGGTGTCACATTTGTACCTCCTCTTCCATATGAGGGTTCTTATAACATTATACAATTTGAGATTATTAAAACTGGTTTGTGCTGGAAGATCCAAAAGAAAGGCCTTAGGTTCCATAACTCATAGAATTGTGTATGGTTCATATGGAATCATTTTGAGCGTATGGTATTGTTAATGTTTCCTCATCAGCCACTTGTCAAAATGTAGCCAAATTTTGTCTGTGTGGAGTCCAATGTCTACCCTATAGATGCTTGTGTTTTAATATAAGTGTACTTGAATTTCGTATCCTTCTTCAATATGTAATGGGATGGCTTCCTTGCTTAAGAATTACACAATGTAAAGTTAGAAGACTCTGTTTTGAGTTGTAAATTTGATTAATGGCTGGGCATAGTTCTAATTGAGCCAACATCCCCATGATTATCGTCCAAAGTGAAGCATCCTCACATAGTCATGATAAATTGTCCATGAAGTGAGGATCTAACACATGATAATGAAGAATAGTCAACAAAGACTTAAAAGGAGGCACATGTGTCTCCAAACGAAGTGATGAAAGAATAGTCAACAAAGAGCTAAAAGGAGGCACATGTGTCTCCAAACGAAGTGCCTCATCACTTGTAATAAGTCAAACATGAATTGGGGTATATTTCGTATGAATGAGAAAAAAGTGAAAGGGAAGAATGGAAAGTGTTAAGTATTTTTGCATGGTTCTCCATACGAAGTGCCTCATCACTTTTGATAAGTTAACATGAGTTGGGGTATATTTCTTATGAATGAGATAAAAGTGAAAGGGAAGAATAGAATTTACATGTGTCTCCAAACGAAGTGCCTCATCACTTGTGATAAGTCAAACATGAATTGGGGTATATTTCTTATGAATGAGATAAAAGTGAAAGGGAAAAATGAAAAGTGTTAAGCATTTTTAAGATTGTATGTGGTATGTTAACTCTACTAGGTCACTAATGGTAAGACTTAACCCTCATCTTGATGACACTTATATAAGGACAGTCATGTCCTCAATGAAGAAGTAAATTCGTGTGCGTTATGAAGAGTTATTAGATTACGCTTTACTATTTACCACTTTCATGACCAATTTAGAAGTTATAACACCAGGTTAATGTATCAAACCCATAACATGAGATTATGACTATGTATAATGAAACAATAGTGCATCTGTTGTCATATGAGGCAAGAGGCTGGAGAGAGTCGGTACACCATGCTGGAGGCTTCTAATAGTGATGGAAGCTCTGTAACTAAGGAACAACAAAGGGAACATCTGTATCTTACTGGCATGAGCAAGGGATCTCACACAAACTAGAACTGAGAACATGCCCCATCGACAGTTTGGGTGGCTCTAGGACTATTACCCTTGAAGGGCAACGCCACAAGTTGTGATCCTTAATATATTCGTTTAGAGTTGACAAGTATACGTGCTTAATGCCTGGAATCTGGATAGCATGTCAAATTGTTACAAAGTTCCCAGGTATTTTAAACCAGGATGAAGTTTACCGAATATCGGCTGGAGGGTAACAGGGCAGAGCTTTGTAAATGGTGGCCCATATCTCGTAGCAGGGGGATTCTATGACTAATGCACATCTAATGGGCAGCAAGAGGGCTGTAGTGAGAGGGCATCAACTTTACTTTCTTTTTCTTTTGTTGCAACAAAATTCAAGATGTCGGACATTCTTTATGTAAATTTCCATCGTGCTGGTAGCTTTTTGTCAGTTTTGGACATAAATCTGTCTTTTTTCTTTTTTTATTCCTATGATCCAAATTTCGTTTTTACTTCAAGGGGTCTGTATTGTATTTACTTGTGCTTGGCATATATGTATGAATATGATCCTACGTTTCTGTAGCCTGGAGACAATGCCATCCATTTTTTTAACTTGCTTTGCTTTGATTGCATGTTAATGTACACATTCCCTCTTGCAGACATTTAAATAAGATATAATTAACCCTCTTATCTAGCAGTAAACCATTACCAAATTTGTACTTATTCTTGTAGGTATGGAAAAGCTACCCTTTAAGCCAGAAGGTTATAACTTTTGGACTTGGCGCAATCACAAAATACACTATGTGGTCCAAGGAGAAGGCCGTCCTATTGTTCTGATTCATGGATTTGGTGCCTCAGCTTTTCATTGGAGGTCTGTTTGAAAGACCCAAATGAATTTATGCACGTTAATGTTTTATTTATCAAAGATCTTGATCACCAGTATTCCTCGAAACTTGCAACTTGACTGCTTATTACAGGACCATTGAAAGGGCTGAAACAAAAAAAAATATAAACAATTTATTTTTTCAGTCTTTCAATGATTGTCTCATTTAATATTATTCATTTGATGATGAATTTTCCTGTCCCCTGAGACCGATAAGTGCTATTGGACAAATAAAGGGAATTAGACTAAATTCTTCAGAATGCCATTTGATTCTCTTCAGATGAGAAATTTACCATCCAAATCATTACATTTGGTTTGATTGGATCAGATGGCTACGATAATCTGATAATAGTTCTTACATTTGTTTTGCTCAACATTCTCGTGCTGGTTTAAAATTAGAGGTACTTAGTAGTAAAAATGGCTTAAATAAACAAATCAATAAATAGCACTCGTAGAAATTAGTTAAACAGAGAAAAACACATAATGTTAAAAATGTTGGAATTAGTGGTGCTGTTGTAACCATTTTATATGTGATGAAGCAGATGATTTGTTTATACTTGAAACAAATTTCTTGCTTATATTTTAATTTCTTATAAGTATCTTTCCTTGCAATGTACTGAGACACATTTGTTTGCTTGAAGTTTTTGATTCCCATCATTGTTCCTCTCGTGGAACTCTTAATGTGGTAAATCTAAACTTCAAGTCTTTTGACATCCGAATTCATGGGTGGTTAGATGATTTTACAAAAGTGCCATGAACACTTTGTAGAATCTAATGGACATTATTTATGAAGCTATTCTATGTTTGGAACTTTTTGAAAACTTGAGAATATATTCTATTTTTATATGGGAAATTTCCAAATATTTGGTTAAATATTTAATGCTTGAAATTTTTTTATTCTTATTGTAATAACAGGTACAACATCCCGAAGTTGGCAAAAACATTCAAGGTTTATGCAATAGACCTGTTGGGTTTTGGATGGAGCGAGAAAGCAATTATTGACTACAATGCTTCTGTATGGAGGGATCAGGTGGCTGACTTCTTAAATGAAATAGTCAAAGATCAAGCAATATTAGTAGGAAATAGGTATGCAATAAATTATTATCGAGGTTACCTGCAATTCGTTTGGATTGGAAGAAGGCAGCAGTCTAATAAATATAACCATGACTAATGACACGATATATATATATTTGCGGTTTTTAGAATAATTAACGTTTATAAGTTTGTTACTCTTAAAGCAATGCCATCATTTGCCATTATCTCTATACTTAATTATGGTTGGTAATGGTAGGCGGGAAATTGATTCTTCGAATTATAGGTTAAACATAGGCTTAGGAAAACAGTTTTATCAGACTGCGTATGTGCTAGTAACTCGTCTCAATCCTAATTGATTTGTTATTTGAAATTGATCATGTTTTTAACTTTATGTCAAAGATTGGGCAAATGTCTCTAGCAGTGTTGCGGGGGAGCGCCCCCCCCCCTCGCTCCCGCTCCCGATCCACGCTCCGGGCGGGAGCGACTCGGGAGCGCGCTCCCGAAAAAAAAATTTCGCTCCCTGCCTTTTCGGGAGCGTTTTGCCTTTTTTGCATTTTTTTTTTGTAGTAATGTTCGAAATGCAATTTTTTTTGAAAGAAACAAATAGTTTTTGAGTGGGGCAACTTAATGATCAAGTCTAGGCCCTAGTATTGATATGCTATTCATGGTAATGTTAAATTCTTAAAGTAAAAGTGACATTTTCTTTAATTTTCATTTTCATCCTTTTACTTAAATTTTTAACATTACCATGAAATGACTCAGGATGTTTGAGAGTGGTTTCGTCCTCATTGGATTTCATATGGAGAAAGTAGAATTTTAGATTTCATTCAAAATCCAGCAGACTTATCAGTTTTTCAGGATTTCAGGATTGGGGGATTGCAATGTTTCCATTGAATTTTGTCATGTATTAGGGTATGGAACTCATATTTAATCAAGAGTACCAATCCCTCTATGTACCTTGATGTTAGTGACATTGGTTGTCGAATTCCTCTATCATGACCCTTCTAAAAATGTACGCATCACTCAAACAAAATCTTGACTTGACATGCTATGCTTTTTCTATCTTATGTTAATGCTTAGAGGGTGATATTAATGACAAAGATCCCTATACAGATACAAAGGTAATGACAAAGATACCTCTGGATATTAATGCTTGGAGGGTGATATTAATGACAAAGATCCTGATTTTGCAACAAGACTAAAAAATTAGACATTTCTCGTGGTGGCAAGAGGCCCAAGCATAAGAAATAGATAATAGATTTACTTCTCTTTTCTAGTTTCTAGTAGCTTTTATAACTATTGACTCTTTCATATTTATTATGATATTTTTTTAAACAATATATGACAATTTAAGTTTGAAGTTGGCAATTATAACTCATTAGTAATGAATTATGAATATGATGCTTCATGAAAGTTGAAAGTTGTTTCATTTCATTTCATTTTATAACATTTCATTTCATGTTAGATATTATTTGTTGTAATGGTTACACTTAGCTTACAAGTACAACTTTGGTGATCAATGATGATAAATGTTATATATTGAATTTTGAAAGCTTGAAACTTTAAGATTGATGAATCATGAGACTCAATATGTTGTATGTTACTATGTTACTAACTTGCGGACGTGGTTGATGAAGATTATAACTTCTAGATGATTGTTGTTATATGGTTCAATCTATGCTTTTTTATGTTTTTTATATCTAATTCATCATTCTACATGTTTTTGTTGACATATATGTATCAAAAATTAAAAAATATAAAAAATATATATATTTTTAAAAAATCGCTCCGGGATTCGCTCCCAAACCGGGAGCTTCTGAAAATGGTCGCTCCCGCTCCCGCTTCCACTCCCGCTCCCCGCTTCCGCTCCCGCTTCCGCTCCCGCTCCCGCTCCCAAGTAACATTGGTCTCTAGGGATGGTGAATGACATTAACTAGTCCAGCGATTATTAATCTGAAGTTTGAACTAGGTTGCTTTGCTTTTAAATGAGCTAAGAAGATTAAGTACCATGGTATTTCTTCAACAGATGCCTGTTCAAAGGTAGTTAGAAGCTTAAATTGAGCTTCTATCAGTCATAGAGATGTTGCTAACTTAATGCTTATGTAGTAGCACAAAATGCATAAATAGTGGGTAATTTACACAATTAATCACATCTTTGAGAAGATTCGAGGTCATGGCCGTGCTTGGCATAGGTGCCTGCGAGTAAAAGCCCATATTACTGGATAAGATGGTAAAAAAACTCTTCAGAGAACTAAAATTGGTAAATTGGGGGTGTTGTTATTAAGATAGTAAAAAAAAAAAAACTGCAGAGAACTGAAAATGGGAATCACAGTCAATGGGGCTAGGTTGGTTGGTAAATTCAGGGTGTTGTTATTAAGATGGTTAAAAAAAAGAATCTGCAGAGAACTAAAATTGGGAATCACAGTCAATGGGGCTGAGTTGGTTGGTAAAGTGGGGGTGTTATTATTCCTTCATCAAGGTACAGAGTTACCCTAGAGACATGTTCATATCTCGTGGCTGTGTTACTGTTTCCTGTGGTTGGGGCTAGGTGCAAGTCCTGGGCAAATTTGGTGATACTCCCTAGTTGCAGCATCTTCGCCTAAGGGTAGATTTTGTGAGTTGTGAGACATATCACCTATAAAAAAATTTGGGAATCCGGAAGATTACCGCAACATATAGAAAGAACTGATAGCTATGAAGTTGGAGAAGATCCACAACTGAACCAATGGTTGGTCTGCAGACGTTTCTTGATTCATCATGAATTTGTATATAGCTCAGTGGATAACTTTGATTCTGTCTGTTTCCTATTGTCTTTAATTAGTAAACTACTATAAGACTGTTAATATAGATTCCATCTTCTAAATTACACTTTGAACAGGGGACACAATTCAAATGCTGAATGATCCAGATTTAAGCAGGAACGCAACAAATTACAGAGATAACCATATACACAAAGATGCAGCGGAAATAATACTTCATTTCATTAATGGAAAATACTGACATATGCTTACAAACAGAAATGGCAATAAACTAGCTAGGGCGATGGTAGCTTATCTCTGAGAAGAGATGTGATGGCTACATGCCTCTGAACTGTTCTGAACTGTATTACAATGAGGCTCGAAGGCCTATTTATTGTTGAGAAACAATGGAAAACCCTTCACATACCGAAACCTAACCCTAGAAGATGAAACGCCAAATTGTGGGCCCCGTTTGGGTAAATTGGTACATCAATTTCCCGGGGTCGTAACTTTGGCATACGATCTCCGTTTGACGCGTACGATAGCTCGTTAGAAAGATCTATCCGAGTACTACCACTTTGGGAGGCAACATAGGGCTCGGTCGCCCCAGAATTCCAAAAAAACGTCGTTTAGGGCCTCAAAACGGCTCCGGAAGTTCAGGACCCGAAAAACTGCTAAAAATAGTAAACTGTGCTACAATTAAGGAAACTGAAAATGCTGAGAAAGACAATGGTGGGGGTCCAGGTGGACCTGGCAGGTGGCCACCAATATCCACCTGGATCATTCCTCCCCCCTTAGGAAGCAATGGTCCCCATTGCGTTGAGCTCCTCCATGAGATGAGGAAACCTCTGCTGAACTTGTTCCCTGGTGAGCCACTTGCCCTGCTGAAGGAGTTGGCCTGCTTTGACAACTCGATACAGTTGGATATGCTGTTGGCGAGTGTTCTTGATCTGTGTGTCCATGATCCGATCAGTTGCAGCTTGTTCCATGCAATCTGGATTTAATTCTGTGGGTTTGAGCTGTTCTGCAATGTCGGATGTGTCTAGCAATGGTGGAAAGTATGGCCGAAGGCGGTCCACATTGAACACTGGGTGCAGGCCAAGGAATGGGGGAATGCTGAGCTCAAATGCATTGTCTCCCATAGCCTTAGTAATGGTGTAAGGACCATATCGAAGTGGTCTCAATTTCCGATAGGCTCCAGTAAGGCGTTCCTTTTGCAAATGCAACCAGACTTTGTCGCCCACCTGAAACTTGTGTGGCACCCGGTGTTGATCATGTCGCTGCTTGTACTTGGCATTTGATTTCTCAAGAATGTCATGGACCTGCTGGCGAATATGTTGGATGCGCTCAATGAAGCTGGTGGCCTTATCTGTTTCGGACTGGACATGAGCTGAATTCATGTGAGTAGCTGCAAGTGGCATGGCCACATCAATGGGGCATAGTGGCTGGAATCCTAAACCCACCTGAAAAGGGCTATGGCCAGTGGAGCTGTGAAGAGCTCGGTTGTAGCTGTGCTGAACATAGGGGAGGCTCTCGTCCCATGTGCGTGGATGCTTTGAGTTATACATGCGCAGAATGTGCACAATCATCCTGTTGACAACCTCTGTCTGGCCATCAGTTTGAGGATGGAAGGCTGTGGACTTCGTGAGTTTGGTGTCCAGCATTGACCAGAGACTGGACCAAAATGTGCTGAGAAACCGACTGTCCCGATCTGAGATGATAGACTGTGGGATCCCAAAGTGCACCCACACTCGTTCAAAGAAGAGTTTAGCAGTGGCTTCTGCTGTGATATTCTTCTTGCAGGCCATCATAATGGCCATCTTTGAGAACCTGTCGACGACCACAAAAACACAGTCATTTCCATGCTTAGTGGAAGGAAGGCCTGACATGTAATCCATGGAGATGGATTCCCAAGGTCGACTAGGGGTAGGCAACGGGGTATAGAGGCCTTGCTTCTTAATGGTCGGTTTGGCAATGGCACAGGCAGTACATGATCGGATGTACTTCCCAACATCCTGTCGAAGATTCGGCCAATAGAAATAGTTTTGCAGTACTGCCACTGTTTTCTCGACCCCGAAATGCCCAGCAGCCCGACTGTAGTGTGCTTCCCAAATCATCTTGGCACGCTCGCTTGAAGGAACACAAAGGTGACCGAGGTGGCATAATAGGGCATCCTGGAGGTGAAAATCTGCAACCTGCCGACCCTCCAAGAGTGTCTGGTATGTGTGGCCGAATTCTGGGTCGCTTTTGTAGAGAAGTGGCCAATCAGAAGTCTCGTGCCCGCAAGAGTTGAGCACGGTGGTTAGCGCCATGATCGGTGGTCGACTGAGGCAATCTGCAACATTATTGGTGCTGCCCTTTTTATACTTGATATTCAAGTGAAACTGTTGCAGGTATGTAGACCACTTCTGATGGCGATCATTCTGCAATTTCCCTTGGGTCTGTATGAATTGCAGAGGTCGGTGGTCTGTGTGGATGACCGTTTCCTTCCCCAAAATGTAATGCTTCCATTGTCGGCAGGCCTGTACAATGGAATACATCTCTTTATCATAAGTGGGGTACTTCCGGACTGTGTCTGAAAGTGTTTCACTGTGATATGCCACTGGATGTCCATGTTGAGTAAGGACTGCCCCAATAGCATAGTCAGAGGCATCTGTCTCGACCTCAAATGGTTGTTGTAAATCTGGTAACGCGAGCACTGGTGCCGTGCAGAGGCGATCCTTCAACTCCCTGAATGCCTTCTGTTGAGATTCAGACCAAAAGAATTTTGCTTTCGCCCCGCCCTTGGTGACTTGACTCAAGGGCCAAGAAATATGAGAAAATCCCAACACAAACCTGCGGTAGAAGTTGGCAAGACCTAGAAAGCTGCGGAGCTCTGTTAGAGTGGTTGGAGAGGGCCAATCCCGAATGACTTGGACCTTGGCTGGATCGACATGCACCCCCTGTTCATCAATGATGTATCCCAGATACTGGACCTCGGTCATGCCAAAAGTGCATTTCTCCAAATTGGCACATAGCTTGTGTTGCCGCAGTGTTTGGAGAACCTGTCGGATGTGGTGGAGGTGCTCTTCCCAACTCTGGCTGAAGATCAGAATGTCATCCAAGTATACTACTACAAAGGAGTTGGTGAATGGCCGCAAGATGTCATCCATTAGCCTCATAAAGGTTGCAGGAGCATTCGTCAATCCGAAAGGCATGACCAACCATTCGAAGAGGCCCTCCTTGGATTTGAAGGCAGTCTTCCACACATCTGAGGGTTCAATTGGTACCTGGTGATATCCTGACTTCAGATCGATCTTGCTGAAATATTTCGCCCCCTTTAGTTGGTCTAGGAGGTCATCAATCCGCGGGATCGGGTACCTATTACGGACAGTGATCTTGTTCAGCGCCCGATAGTCAATACAGAGTCTCCACGTCCCATCCTTCTTCTGTACCAACACTATCGGGCTCCCACAGGGCGAAGAACTCGGACGGATGTGACCTTTCTGTAGGAGCTCCTGAATCTGCCTCTTGATTTCATTGTTCTCCAGAACGGAGCGCCGATAAATTGGTCCATTGGGTAGCGGCGCACCTGGGGTCAGATCAATGGAGTGCTTGACTTGACAGTGCAGAGGAACCCCTGCCGGGGAGGTGAAGATGTCTTTGTACTCCTCCACAATCTTGTCCATTTGTAGCTGCCGTGCAGAGGGACCTCGTTTGGAGGCCGCGGCCACTGTCTTCTTCTTCCCTTGAGGGCGTATCATCAGGAAAACAAATTTCCTGGTTTTGGAAATGATCTTACTGCATTGTTTTGCAGTAATCAAAGAGATGGCGGCAGGTGGTGGTACCTCTGGTATCCTGAACAACTTATTTCCCAATGTAATAATAACAGCACGGGGCCTTGATTCATACACAGCATGTCGCTTCCACAAGTATGGTTGTCCTAGTAATACATCACAAACTTCAAGGGGAGCAATGTCACACAATACCTCATCCGTGAAGGGCTTGATGTTGTATGGAAGGCGACACTGCTGGCTCACGCGAAGATCTCGCCCTTGGTAAAGCCACCCAATGGTGTATGGTTGTGGATGTGCTGTGGTCGGTAAGCCCAACCGCTTCACGACCTCTGCCGAAATGAGGTTCTTTTGACTCCCGCTATCAACAATGAACTGTATCGGGGAGCCCTTGACCCACATCTGGGAGTGGAAGAGACGCTCCTCCTCCTCTGGATCTTCGGGTTCATTTTTCTGGATCTTTGCGGTAGCAACAGTGGCGCTGGGATCCGCATCAATGATCTGCTTCCCTTTTTCATACCCCTTATCGGGTTCTGACTCAGAGTCGGAACATGCATCTGATTCTGAAACCTTTAGCTCAGCCACCAGTGACTGTTTGGCCCGACACTCACTTGTGTTGTGAGTGGAGCTCTTATGGAACTCGCACCATTTTCCAGTGTCCTTTCTCGGCTTCGCGGCGTTGCTCTTTGCTTGCAGCTTCAGCTGGTTGTCTTGGGCTGTCCCGCCTTGGCTTTGTCCTTTGTTCTGTGGTTTAGGGGCACCTTTCCCCTGCTTTGGATTCGCAGATCCAAAGTCTCGCTTCTTTTGTTTAAACTTCTGCTCGACTTTGACGGCATACCGGTATGCTGCGCCGAGCGAGGGGATGTTTAGGAACTGTATTTCTTCCTGGATGTACTTGTGCAGGCAGCCACGGTATTTGAGTATCAAATGTTGCTCCGAATCCTTGATACCCAACTTTGTGCGAAGGGTATGGAAAAGATTGGTGAACTCCGGCACATCTTGGTCCCTTCCCTGCCGCAGCGTGGTCCACTTTATGTATTCATCCTCATAGCTTCCGACAGGGTAGTACTGCTCCTTGATGGCATCCCGGAACGAATCCCAGGTGGGTGCGGCTGAAAATAGTGAGCCAGTACTTTCATCCTTCTGCTCGCAGTAGGTTTCCCACCAGTCCTTGACGTGGGGGGCTGCTTTGAGAAGAGCAAAAACAATCTTTTCCCGACTCGAAAATTCATGAACAGAAAAATAACCCTCTAGCAGATTTAACCATTTATCTACGGCATCGGCGTCTATCTGACCCTCGAATATGGGGATTTCAAAATTAACTTGTACCTTAAAGGGTGTGGCGTTTCCAGAGGAGCTGCTGGAAGCCGATGCGCCGCTTCTGGGTAGCCGCTGAAGGATCTGCGCAAAGCTGTCCATCATCGCGTTCCGTTGTCGCTCGAGCGCTTCTTCGAGCAAGATTTTGATGGGATCTCCTGCCCCCTCGTCTTTCTTCTCGTCCGCCATGGGAGGCCGTCGGGATTTGCGAGGCTGGTCTTGCAAAGGTTCAACCAGTTCAAGCCCTAACTCCTTATATCCCGACCTTGTTGGGGACATGCAAAGAAAAACAGAGAAAAAGCAGACCGCTCTGATACCACTGATCCAGATTTAAACAGGAACGCAACAAATTACAGAGATAACCATATACACAAAGATGCAGCGGAAATAATACTTCATTTCATTAATGGAAAATACTGACATATGCTTACAAACAGAAATGGCAATAAACTAGCTAGGGCGATGGTAGCTTATCTCTGAGAAGAGATGTGATGGCTACATGCCTCTGAACTGTTCTGAACTGTATTACAATGAGGCTCGAAGGCCTATTTATTGTTGAGAAACAATGGAAAACCCTTCACATACCGAAACCTAACCCTAGAAGATGAAACGCCAAATTGTGGGCCCCGTTTGGGTAAATTGGTACATCAATTTCCCGGGGTCGTAACTTTGGCATACGATCTCCGTTTGACGCGTACGATAGCTCGTTAGAAAGATCTATCCGAGTACTACCACTTTGGGAGGCAACATAGGGCTCGGTCGCCCCAGAATTCCAAAAAAACGTCGTTTAGGGCCTCAAAACGGCTCCGGAAGTTCAGGACCCGAAAAACTGCTAAAAATAGTAAACTGTGCTACAATTAAGGAAACTGAAAATGCTGAGAAAGACAATGGTGGGGGTCCAGGTGGACCTGGCAGGTGGCCACCAATATCCACCTGGATCATTCCTCCCCCCTTAGGAAGCAATGGTCCCCATTGCGTTGAGCTCCTCCATGAGATGAGGAAACCTCTGCTGAACTTGTTCCCTGGTGAGCCACTTGCCCTGCTGAAGGAGTTGGCCTGCTTTGACAACTCGATACAGTTGGATATGCTGTTGGCGAGTGTTCTTGATCTGTGTGTCCATGATCCGATCAGTTGCAGCTTGTTCCATGCAATCTGGATTTAATTCTGTGGGTTTGAGCTGTTCTGCAATGTCGGATGTGTCTAGCAATGGTGGAAAGTATGGCCGAAGGCGGTCCACATTGAACACTGGGTGCAGGCCAAGGAATGGGGGAATGCTGAGCTCAAATGCATTGTCTCCCATAGCCTTAGTAATGGTGTAAGGACCATATCGAAGTGGTCTCAATTTCCGATAGGCTCCAGTAAGGCGTTCCTTTTGCAAATGCAACCAGACTTTGTCGCCCACCTGAAACTTGTGTGGCACCCGGTGTTGATCATGTCGCTGCTTGTACTTGGCATTTGATTTCTCAAGAATGTCATGGACCTGCTGGCGAATATGTTGGATGCGCTCAATGAAGCTGGTGGCCTTATCTGTTTCGGACTGGACATGAGCTGAATTCATGTGAGTAGCTGCAAGTGGCATGGCCACATCAATGGGGCATAGTGGCTGGAATCCTAAACCCACCTGAAAAGGGCTATGGCCAGTGGAGCTGTGAAGAGCTCGGTTGTAGCTGTGCTGAACATAGGGGAGGCTCTCGTCCCATGTGCGTGGATGCTTTGAGTTATACATGCGCAGAATGTGCACAATCATCCTGTTGACAACCTCTGTCTGGCCATCAGTTTGAGGATGGAAGGCTGTGGACTTCGTGAGTTTGGTGTCCAGCATTGACCAGAGACTGGACCAAAATGTGCTGAGAAACCGACTGTCCCGATCTGAGATGATAGACTGTGGGATCCCAAAGTGCACCCACACTCGTTCAAAGAAGAGTTTAGCAGTGGCTTCTGCTGTGATATTCTTCTTGCAGGCCATCATAATGGCCATCTTTGAGAACCTGTCGACGACCACAAAAACACAGTCATTTCCATGCTTAGTGGAAGGAAGGCCTGACATGTAATCCATGGAGATGGATTCCCAAGGTCGACTAGGGGTAGGCAACGGGGTATAGAGGCCTTGCTTCTTAATGGTCGGTTTGGCAATGGCACAGGCAGTACATGATCGGATGTACTTCCCAACATCCTGTCGAAGATTCGGCCAATAGAAATAGTTTTGCAGTACTGCCACTGTTTTCTCGACCCCGAAATGCCCAGCAGCCCGACTGTAGTGTGCTTCCCAAATCATCTTGGCACGCTCGCTTGAAGGAACACAAAGGTGACCGAGGTGGCATAATAGGGCATCCTGGAGGTGAAAATCTGCAACCTGCCGACCCTCCAAGAGTGTCTGGTATGTGTGGCCGAATTCTGGGTCGCTTTTGTAGAGAAGTGGCCAATCAGAAGTCTCGTGCCCGCAAGAGTTGAGCACGGTGGTTAGCGCCATGATCGGTGGTCGACTGAGGCAATCTGCAACATTATTGGTGCTGCCCTTTTTATACTTGATATTCAAGTGAAACTGTTGCAGGTATGTAGACCACTTCTGATGGCGATCATTCTGCAATTTCCCTTGGGTCTGTATGAATTGCAGAGGTCGGTGGTCTGTGTGGATGACCGTTTCCTTCCCCAAAATGTAATGCTTCCATTGTCGGCAGGCCTGTACAATGGAATACATCTCTTTATCATAAGTGGGGTACTTCCGGACTGTGTCTGAAAGTGTTTCACTGTGATATGCCACTGGATGTCCATGTTGAGTAAGGACTGCCCCAATAGCATAGTCAGAGGCATCTGTCTCGACCTCAAATGGTTGTTGTAAATCTGGTAACGCGAGCACTGGTGCCGTGCAGAGGCGATCCTTCAACTCCCTGAATGCCTTCTGTTGAGATTCAGACCAAAAGAATTTTGCTTTCGCCCCGCCCTTGGTGACTTGACTCAAGGGCCAAGAAATATGAGAAAATCCCAACACAAACCTGCGGTAGAAGTTGGCAAGACCTAGAAAGCTGCGGAGCTCTGTTAGAGTGGTTGGAGAGGGCCAATCCCGAATGACTTGGACCTTGGCTGGATCGACATGCACCCCCTGTTCATCAATGATGTATCCCAGATACTGAACCTCGGTCATGCCAAAAGTGCATTTCTCCAAATTGGCACATAGCTTGTGTTGCCGCAGTGTTTGGAGAACCTGTCGGATGTGGTGGAGGTGCTCTTCCCAACTCTGGCTGAAGATCAGAATGTCATCCAAGTATACTACTACAAAGGAGTTGGTGAATGGCCGCAAGATGTCATCCATTAGCCTCATAAAGGTTGCAGGAGCATTCGTCAATCCGAAAGGCATGACCAACCATTCGAAGAGGCCCTCCTTGGATTTGAAGGCAGTCTTCCACACATCTGAGGGTTCAATTGGTACCTGGTGATATCCTGACTTCAGATCGATCTTGCTGAAATATTTCGCCCCCTTTAGTTGGTCTAGGAGGTCATCAATCCGCGGGATCGGGTACCTATTACGGACAGTGATCTTGTTCAGCGCCCGATAGTCAATACAGAGTCTCCACGTCCCATCCTTCTTCTGTACCAACACTATCGGGCTCCCACAGGGCGAAGAACTCGGACGGATGTGACCTTTCTGTAGGAGCTCCTGAATCTGCCTCTTGATTTCATTGTTCTCCAGAACGGAGCGCCGATAAATTGGTCCATTGGGTAGCGGCGCACCTGGGGTCAGATCAATGGAGTGCTTGACTTGACAGTGCAGAGGAACCCCTGCCGGGGAGGTGAAGATGTCTTTGTACTCCTCCACAATCTTGTCCATTTGTAGCTGCCGTGCAGAGGGACCCGTTTGGAGGCCGCGGCCACTGTCTTCTTCTTCCCTTGAGGGCGTATCATCAGGAAAACAAATTTCCTGGTTTTGGAAATGATCTTACTGCATTGTTTTGCAGTAATCAAAGAGATGGCGGCAGGTGGTGGTACCTCTGGTATCCTGAACAACTTATTTCCCAATGTAATAATAACAGCACGGGGCCTTGATTCATACACAGCATGTCGCTTCCACAAGTATGGTTGTCCTAGTAATACATCACAAACTTCAAGGGGAGCAATGTCACACAATACCTCATCCGTGAAGGGCTTGATGTTGTATGGAAGGCGACACTGCTGGCTCACGCGAAGATCTCGCCCTTGGTAAAGCCACCCAATGGTGTATGGTTGTGGATGTGCTGTGGTCGGTAAGCCCAACCGCTTCACGACCTCTGCCGAAATGAGGTTCTTTTGACTCCCGCTATCAACAATGAACTGTATCGGGGAGCCTTTGACCCACATCTGGGAGTGGAAGAGACGCTCCTCCTCCTCTGGATCTTCGGGTTCATTTTTCTGGATCTTTGCGGTAGCAACAGTGGCGCTGGGATCCGCATCAATGATCTGCTTCCCTTTTTCATACCCCTTATCGGGTTCTGACTCAGAGTCGGAACATGCATCTGATTCTGAAACCTTTAGCTCAGCCACCAGTGACTGTTTGGCCCGACACTCACTTGTGTTGTGAGTGGAGCTCTTATGGAACTCGCACCATTTTCCAGTGTCCTTTCTCGGCTTCGCGGCGTTGCTCTTTGCTTGCAGCTTCAGCTGGTTGTCTTGGGCTGTCCCGCCTTGGCTTTGTCCTTTGTTCTGTGGTTTAGGGGCACCTTTCCCCTGCTTTGGATTCGCAGATCCAAAGTCTCGCTTCTTTTGTTTAAACTTCTGCTCGACTTTGACGGCATACCGGTATGCTGCGCCGAGCGAGGGGATGTTTAGGAACTGTATTTCTTCCTGGATGTACTTGTGCAGGCAGCCACGGTATTTGAGTATCAAATGTTGCTCCGAATCCTTGATACCCAACTTTGTGCGAAGGGTATGGAAAAGATTGGTGAACTCCGGCACATCTTGGTCCCTTCCCTGCCGCAGCGTGGTCCACTTTATGTATTCATCCTCATAGCTTCCGACAGGGTAGTACTGCTCCTTGATGGCATCCCGGAACGAATCCCAGGTGGGTGCGGCTGAAAATAGTGAGCCAGTACTTTCATCCTTCTGCTCGCAGTAGGTTTCCCACCAGTCCTTGACGTGGGGGGCTGCTTTGAGAAGAGCAAAAACAATCTTTTCCCGACTCGAAAATTCATGAACAGAAAAATAACCCTCTAGCAGATTTAACCATTTATCTACGGCATCGGCGTCTATCTGACCCTCGAATATGGGGATTTCAAAATTAACTTGTACCTTAAAGGGTGTGGCGTTTCCAGAGGAGCTGCTGGAAGCCGATGCGCCGCTTCTGGGTAGCCGCTGAAGGATCTGCGCAAAGCTGTCCATCATCGCGTTCCGTTGTCGCTCGAGCGCTTCTTCGAGCAAGATTTTGATGGGATCTCCTGCCCCCTCGTCTTTCTTCTCGTCCGCCATGGGAGGCCGTCGGGATTTGCGAGGCTGGTCTTGCAAAGGTTCAACCAGTTCAAGCCCTAACTCCTTATATCCCGACCTTGTTGGGGACATGCAAAGAAAAACAGAGAAAAAGCAGACCGCTCTGATACCACTGATCCAGATTTAAACAGGAACGCAACAAATTACAGAGATAACCATATACACAAAGATGCAGCGGAAATAATACTTCATTTCATTAATGGAAAATACTGACATATGCTTACAAACAGAAATGGCAATAAACTAGCTAGGGCGATGGTAGCTTATCTCTGAGAAGAGATGTGATGGCTACATGCCTCTGAACTGTTCTGAACTGTATTACAATGAGGCTCGAAGGCCTATTTATTGTTGAGAAACAATGGAAAACCCTTCACATACCGAAACCTAACCCTAGAAGATGAAACGCCAAATTGTGGGCCCCGTTTGGGTAAATTGGTACATCAATTTCCCGGGGTCGTAACTTTGGCATACGATCTCCGTTTGACGCGTACGATAGCTCGTTAGAAAGATCTATCCGAGTACTACCACTTTGGGAGGCAACATAGGGCTCGGTGCCCCAGAATTCCAAAAAAAACGTCGTTTAGGGCCTCAAAACGGCTCCGGAAGTTCAGGACCCGAAAAACTGCTAAAAATAGTAAACTGTGCTACAATTAAGGAAACTGAAAATGCTGAGAAAGACAATGGTGGGGGTCCAGGTGGACCTGGCAGGTGGCCACCAATATCCACCTGGATCATTCCTCCCCCCTTAGGAAGCAATGGTCCCCATTGCGTTGAGCTCCTCCATGAGATGAGGAAACCTCTGCTGAACTTGTTCCCTGGTGAGCCACTTGCCCTGCTGAAGGAGTTGGCCTGCTTTGACAACTCGATACAGTTGGATATGCTGTTGGCGAGTGTTCTTGATCTGTGTGTCCATGATCCGATCAGTTGCAGCTTGTTCCATGCAATCTGGATTTAATTCTGTGGGTTTGAGCTGTTCTGCAATGTCGGATGTGTCTAGCAATGGTGGAAAGTATGGCCGAAGGCGGTCCACATTGAACACTGGGTGCAGGCCAAGGAATGGGGGAATGCTGAGCTCAAATGCATTGTCTCCCATAGCCTTAGTAATGGTGTAAGGACCATATCGAAGTGGTCTCAATTTCCGATAGGCTCCAGTAAGGCGTTCCTTTTGCAAATGCAACCAGACTTTGTCGCCCACCTGAAACTTGTGTGGCACCCGGTGTTGATCATGTCGCTGCTTGTACTTGGCATTTGATTTCTCAAGAATGTCATGGACCTGCTGGCGAATATGTTGGATGCGCTCAATGAAGCTGGTGGCCTTATCTGTTTCGGACTGGACATGAGCTGAATTCATGTGAGTAGCTGCAAGTGGCATGGCCACATCAATGGGGCATAGTGGCTGGAATCCTAAACCCACCTGAAAAGGGCTATGGCCAGTGGAGCTGTGAAGAGCTCGGTTGTAGCTGTGCTGAACATAGGGGAGGCTCTCGTCCCATGTGCGTGGATGCTTTGAGTTATACATGCGCAGAATGTGCACAATCATCCTGTTGACAACCTCTGTCTGGCCATCAGTTTGAGGATGGAAGGCTGTGGACTTCGTGAGTTTGGTGTCCAGCATTGACCAGAGACTGGACCAAAATGTGCTGAGAAACCGACTGTCCCGATCTGAGATGATAGACTGTGGGATCCCAAAGTGCACCCACACTCGTTCAAAGAAGAGTTTAGCAGTGGCTTCTGCTGTGATATTCTTCTTGCAGGCCATCATAATGGCCATCTTTGAGAACCTGTCGACGACCACAAAAACACAGTCATTTCCATGCTTAGTGGAAGGAAGGCCTGACATGTAATCCATGGAGATGGATTCCCAAGGTCGACTAGGGGTAGGCAACGGGGTATAGAGGCCTTGCTTCTTAATGGTCGGTTTGGCAATGGCACAGGCAGTACATGATCGGATGTACTTCCCAACATCCTGTCGAAGATTCGGCCAATAGAAATAGTTTTGCAGTACTGCCACTGTTTTCTCGACCCCGAAATGCCCAGCAGCCCGACTGTAGTGTGCTTCCCAAATCATCTTGGCACGCTCGCTTGAAGGAACACAAAGGTGACCGAGGTGGCATAATAGGGCATCCTGGAGGTGAAAATCTGCAACCTGCCGACCCTCCAAGAGTGTCTGGTATGTGTGGCCGAATTCTGGGTCGCTTTTGTAGAGAAGTGGCCAATCAGAAGTCTCGTGCCCGCAAGAGTTGAGCACGGTGGTTAGCGCCATGATCGGTGGTCGACTGAGGCAATCTGCAACATTATTGGTGCTGCCCTTTTTATACTTGATATTCAAGTGAAACTGTTGCAGGTATGTAGACCACTTCTGATGGCGATCATTCTGCAATTTCCCTTGGGTCTGTATGAATTGCAGAGGTCGGTGGTCTGTGTGGATGACCGTTTCCTTCCCCAAAATGTAATGCTTCCATTGTCGGCAGGCCTGTACAATGGAATACATCTCTTTATCATAAGTGGGTACTTCCGGACTGTGTCTGAAAGTGTTTCACTGTGATATGCCACTGGATGTCCATGTTGAGTAAGGACTGCCCCAATAGCATAGTCAGAGGCATCTGTCTCGACCTCAAATGGTTGTTGTAAATCTGGTAACGCGAGCACTGGTGCCGTGCAGAGGCGATCCTTCAACTCCCTGAATGCCTTCTGTTGAGATTCAGACCAAAAGAATTTTGCTTTCGCCCCGCCCTTGGTGACTTGACTCAAGGGCCAAGAAATATGAGAAAATCCCAACACAAACCTGCGGTAGAAGTTGGCAAGACCTAGAAAGCTGCGGAGCTCTGTTAGAGTGGTTGGAGAGGGCCAATCCCGAATGACTTGGACCTTGGCTGGATCGACATGCACCCCCTGTTCATCAATGATGTATCCCAGATACTGGACCTCGGTCATGCCAAAAGTGCATTTCTCCAAATTGGCACATAGCTTGTGTTGCCGCAGTGTTTGGAGAACCTGTCGGATGTGGTGGAGGTGCTCTTCCCAACTCTGGCTGAAGATCAGAATGTCATCCAAGTATACTACTACAAAGGAGTTGGTGAATGGCCGCAAGATGTCATCCATTAGCCTCATAAAGGTTGCAGGAGCATTCGTCAATCCGAAAGGCATGACCAACCATTCGAAGAGGCCCTCCTTGGATTTGAAGGCAGTCTTCCACACATCTGAGGGTTCAATTGGTACCTGGTGATATCCTGACTTCAGATCGATCTTGCTGAAATATTTCGCCCCCTTTAGTTGGTCTAGGAGGTCATCAATCCGCGGGATCGGGTACCTATTACGGACAGTGATCTTGTTCAGCGCCCGATAGTCAATACAGAGTCTCCACGTCCCATCCTTCTTCTGTACCAACACTATCGGGCTCCCACAGGGCGAAGAACTCGGACGGATGTGACCTTTCTGTAGGAGCTCCTGAATCTGCCTCTTGATTTCATTGTTCTCCAGAACGGAGCGCCGATAAATTGGTCCATTGGGTAGCGGCGCACCTGGGGTCAGATCAATGGAGTGCTTGACTTGACAGTGCAGAGGAACCCCTGCCGGGGAGGTGAAGATGTCTTTGTACTCCTCCACAATCTTGTCCATTTGTAGCTGCCGTGCAGAGGGACCTCGTTTGGAGGCCGCGGCCACTGTCTTCTTCTTCCCTTGAGGGCGTATCATCAGGAAAACAAATTTCCTGGTTTTGGAAATGATCTTACTGCATTGTTTTGCAGTAATCAAAGAGATGGCGGCAGGTGGTGGTACCTCTGGTATCCTGAACAACTTATTTCCCAATGTAATAATAACAGCACGGGGCCTTGATTCATACACAGCATGTCGCTTCCACAAGTATGGTTGTCCTAGTAATACATCACAAACTTCAAGGGGAGCAATGTCACACAATACCTCATCCGTGAAGGGCTTGATGTTGTATGGAAGGCGACACTGCTGGCTCACGCGAAGATCTCGCCCTTGGTAAAGCCACCCAATGGTGTATGGTTGTGGATGTGCTGTGGTCGGTAAGCCCAACCGCTTCACGACCTCTGCCGAAATGAGGTTCTTTTGACTCCCGCTATCAACAATGAACTGTATCGGGGAGCCCTTGACCCACATCTGGGAGTGGAAGAGACGCTCCTCCTCCTCTGGATCTTCGGGTTCATTTTTCTGGATCTTTGCGGTAGCAACAGTGGCGCTGGGATCCGCATCAATGATCTGCTTCCCTTTTTCATACCCCTTATCGGGTTCTGACTCAGAGTCGGAACATGCATCTGATTCTGAAACCTTTAGCTCAGCCACCAGTGACTGCTTGGCCCGACACTCACTTGTGTTGTGAGTGGAGCTCTTATGGAACTCGCACCATTTTCCAGTGTCCTTTCTCGGCTTCGCGGCGTTGCTCTTTGCTTGCAGCTTCAGCTGGTTGTCTTGGGCTGTCCCGCCTTGGCTTTGTCCTTTGTTCTGTGGTTTAGGGGCACCTTTCCCCTGCTTTGGATTCGCAGATCCAAAGTCTCGCTTCTTTTGTTTAAACTTCTGCTCGACTTTGACGGCATACCGGTATGCTGCGCCGAGCGAGGGGATGTTTAGGAACTGTATTTCTTCCTGGATGTACTTGTGCAGGCAGCCACGGTATTTGAGTATCAAATGTTGCTCCGAATCCTTGATACCCAACTTTGTGCGAAGGGTATGGAAAAGATTGGTGAACTCCGGCACATCTTGGTCCCTTCCCTGCCGCAGCGTGGTCCACTTTATGTATTCATCCTCATAGCTTCCGACAGGGTAGTACTGCTCCTTGATGGCATCCCGGAACGAATCCCAGGTGGGTGCGGCTGAAAATAGTGAGCCAGAGTACTTTCATCCTTCTGCTCGCAGTAGGTTTCCCACCAGTCCTTGACGTGGGGGGCTGCTTTGAGAAGAGCAAAAACAATCTTTTCCCGACTCGAAAATTCATGAACAGAAAAATAACCCTCTAGCAGATTTAACCATTTATCTACGGCATCGGCGTCTATCTGACCCTCGAATATGGGGATTTCAAAATTAACTTGTACCTTAAAGGGTGTGGCGTTTCCAGAGGAGCTGCTGGAAGCCGATGCGCCGCTTCTGGGTAGCCGCTGAAGGATCTGCGCAAAGCTGTCCATCATCGCGTTCCGTTGTCGCTCGAGCGCTTCTTCGAGCAAGATTTTGATGGGATCTCCTGCCCCCTCGTCTTTCTTCTCGTCCGCCATGGGAGGCCGTCGGGATTTGCGAGGCTGGTCTTGCAAAGGTTCAACCAGTTCAAGCCCTAACTCCTTATATCCCGACCTTGTTGGGGACATGCAAAGAAAAACAGAGAAAAAGCAGACCGCTCTGATACCACTGATCCAGATTTAACAGGAACGCAACAAATTACAGAGATAACCATATACACAAAGATGCAGCGGAAATAATACTTCATTTCATTAATGGAAAATACTGACATATGCTTACAAACAGAAATGGCAATAAACTAGCTAGGGCGATGGTAGCTTATCTCTGAGAAGAGATGTGATGGCTACATGCCTCTGAACTGTATTACAATGAGGCTCGAAGGCCTATTTATTGTTGAGAAACAATGGAAAACCCTTCACATACCGAAACCTAACCCTAGAAGATGAAACGCCAAATTGTGGGCCCCGTTTGGGTAAATTGGTACATCAATTTCCCGGGGTCGTAACTTTGGCATACGATCTCCGTTTGACGCGTACGATAGCTCGTTAGAAAGATCTATCCGAGTACTACCACTTTGGGAGGCAACATAGGGCTCGGTCGCCCCAGAATTCCAAAAAACGTCGTTTAGGGCCTCAAAACGGCTCCGGAAGTTCAGGACCCGAAAAACTGCTAAAAATAGTAAACTGTGCTACAATTAAGGAAACTGAAAATGCTGAGAAAGACAATGTGGGGGTCCAGGTGGACCTGGCAGGTGGCCACCAATATCCACCTGGATCATTCCTCCCCCCTTAGGAAGCAATGGTCCCCATTGCGTTGAGCTCCTCCATGAGATGAGGAAACTCTGCTGAACTTGTTCCCTGGTGAGCCACTTGCCCTGCTGAAGGAGTTGGCCTGCTTTGACAACTCGATACAGTTGGATATGCTGTTGGCGAGTGTTCTTGATCTGTGTGTCCATGATCCGATCAGTTGCAGCTTGTTCCATGCAATCTGGATTTAATTCTGTGGGTTTGAGCTGTTCTGCAATGTCGGATGTGTCTAGCAATGGTGGAAAGTATGGCCGAAGGCGGTCCACATTGAACACTGGGTGCAGGCCAAGGAATGGGGGAATGCTGAGCTCAAATGCATTGTCTCCCATAGCCTTAGTAATGGTGTAAGGACCATATCGAAGTGGTCTCAATTTCCGATAGGCTCCAGTAAGGCGTTCCTTTTGCAAATGCAACCAGACTTTGTCGCCCACCTGAAACTTGTGTGGCACCGGTGTTGATCATGTCGCTGCTTGTACTTGGCATTTGATTTCTCAAGAATGTCATGGACCTGCTGGCGAATATGTTGGATGCGCTCAATGAAGCTGGTGGCCTTATCTGTTTCGGACTGGACATGAGCTGAATTCATGTGAGTAGCTGCAAGTGGCATGGCCACATCAATGGGGCATAGTGGCTGGAATCCTAAACCCACCTGAAAAGGGCTATGGCCAGTGGAGCTGTGAAGAGCTCGGTTGTAGCTGTGCTGAACATAGGGGAGGCTCTCGTCCCATGTGCGTGGATGCTTTGAGTTATACATGCGCAGAATGTGCACAATCATCCTGTTGACAACCTCTGTCTGGCCATCAGTTTGAGGATGGAAGGCTGTGGACTTCGTGAGTTTGGTGTCCAGCATTGACCAGAGACTGGACCAAAATGTGCTGAGAAACCGACTGTCCCGATCTGAGATGATAGACTGTGGGATCCCAAAGTGCACCCACACTCGTTCAAAGAAGAGTTTAGCAGTGGCTTCTGCTGTGATATTCTTCTTGCAGGCCATCATAATGGCCATCTTTGAGAACCTGTCGACGACCACAAAAACACAGTCATTTCCATGCTTAGTGGAAGGAAGGCCTGACATGTAATCCATGGAGATGGATTCCCAAGGTCGACTAGGGGTAGGCAACGGGGTATAGAGGCCTTGCTTCTTAATGGTCGGTTTGGCAATGGCACAGGCAGTACATGATCGGATGTACTTCCCAACATCCTGTCGAAGATTCGGCCAATAGAAATAGTTTTGCAGTACTGCCACTGTTTTCTCGACCCCGAAATGCCCAGCAGCCCGACTGTAGTGTGCTTCCCAAATCATCTTGGCACGCTCGCTTGAAGGAAACAAAGGTGACCGAGGTGGCATAATAGGGCATCCTGGAGGTGAAAATCTGCAACCTGCCGACCCTCCAAGAGTGTCTGGTATGTGTGGCCGAATTCTGGGTCGCTTTTGTAGAGAAGTGGCCAATCAGAAGTCTCGTGCCCGCAAGAGTTGAGCACGGTGGTTAGCGCCATGATCGGTGGTCGACTGAGGCAATCTGCAACATTATTGGTGCTGCCCTTTTTATACTTGATATTCAAGTGAAACTGTTGCAGGTATGTAGACCACTTCTGATGGCGATCATTCTGCAATTTCCCTTGGGTCTGTATGAATTGCAGAGGTCGGTGGTCTGTGTGGATGACCGTTTCCTTCCCCAAAATGTAATGCTTCCATTGTCGGCAGGCCTGTACAATGGAATACATCTCTTTATCATAAGTGGGGTACTTCCGGACTGTGTCTGAAAGTGTTTCACTGTGATATGCCACTGGATGTCCATGTTGAGTAAGGACTGCCCCAATAGCATAGTCAGAGGCATCTGTCTCGACCTCAAATGGTTGTTGTAAATCTGGTAACGCGAGCACTGGTGCCGTGCAGAGGCGATCCTTCAACTCCCTGAATGCCTTCTGTTGAGATTCAGACCAAAAGAATTTTGCTTTCGCCCCGCCCTTGGTGACTTGACTCAAGGGCCAAGAAATATGAGAAAATCCCAACACAAACCTGCGGTAGAAGTTGGCAAGACCTAGAAAGCTGCGGAGCTCTGTTAGAGTGGTTGGAGAGGGCCAATCCCGAATGACTTGGACCTTGGCTGGATCGACATGCACCCCCTGTTCATCAATGATGTATCCCAGATACTGGACCTCGGTCATGCCAAAAGTGCATTTCTCCAAATTGGCACATAGCTTGTGTTGCCGCAGTGTTTGGAGAACCTGTCGGATGTGGTGGAGGTGCTCTTCCCAACTCTGGCTGAAGATCAGAATGTCATCCAAGTATACTACTACAAAGGAGTTGGTGAATGGCCGCAAGATGTCATCCATTAGCCTCATAAAGGTTGCAGGAGCATTCGTCAATCCGAAAGGCATGACCAACCATTCGAAGAGGCCCTCCTTGGATTTGAAGGCAGTCTTCCACACATCTGAGGGTTCAATTGGTACCTGGTGATATCCTGACTTCAGATCGATCTTGCTGAAATATTTCCCCCTTTAGTTGGTCTAGGAGGTCATCAATCCGCGGGATCGGGTACCTATTACGGACAGTGATCTTGTTCAGCGCCCGATAGTCAATACAGAGTCTCCACGTCCCATCCTTCTTCTGTACCAACACTATCGGGCTCCCACAGGGCGAAGAACTCGGACGGATGTGACCTTTCTGTAGGAGCTCCTGAATCTGCCTCTTGATTTCATTGTTCTCCAGAACGGAGCGCCGATAAATTGGTCCATTGGGTAGCGGCGCACCTGGGGTCAGATCAATGGAGTGCTTGACTTGACAGTGCAGAGGAACCCCTGCCGGGGAGGTGAAGATGTCTTTGTACTCCTCCACAATCTTGTCCATTTGTAGCTGCCGTGCAGAGGGACCTCGTTTGGAGGCCGCGGCCACTGTCTTTCTTCCCTTGAGGGCGTATCATCAGGAAAACAAATTTCCTGGTTTGGAAATGATCTTACTGCATTGTTTTTGCAGTAATCAAAGAGATGGCGGCAGGTGGTGGTACCTCTGGTATCCTGAACAACTTATTTCCCAATGTAATAATAACAGCACGGGGCCTTGATTCATACACAGCATGTCGCTTCCACAAGTATGGTTGTCCTAGTAATACATCACAAACTTCAAGGGGAGCAATGTCACACAATACCTCATCCGTGAAGGCTTGATGTTGTATGGAAGGCGACACTGCTGGCTCACGCGAAGATCTCGCCCTTGGTGAAGCCACCCAATGGTGTATGGTTGTGGATGTGCTGTGGTCGGTAAGCCCAACCGCTTCACGACCTCTGCCGAAATGAGGTTCTTTTGACTCCCGCTATCAACAATGAACTGTATCGGGGAGCCCTTGACCCACATCTGGGAGTGGAAGAGAGACGCTCCTCCTCCTCTGGATCTTCGGTTCATTTTTCTGGATCTTTGCGGTAGCAACAGTGGCGCTGGGATCGCATCAATGATCTGCTTCCCTTTTTCATACCCCTTATCGGGTTCTGACTCAGAGTCGGAACATGCATCTGATTCTGAAACCTTTAGCTCAGCCACCAGTGACTGTTTGGCCCGACACTCACTTGTGTTGTGAGTGGAGCTCTTATGGAACTCGCACCATTTTCCAGTGTCCTTTCTCGGCTTCGCGGCGTTGCTCTTTGCTTGCAGCTTCAGCTGGTTGTCTTGGGCTGTCCCGCCTTGGCTTTGTCCTTTGTTCTGTGGTTTAGGGGCACCTTTCCCTGCTTTGGATTCGCAGATCCAAAGTCTCGCTTCTTTTGTTTAAACTTCTGCTCGACCTTGACGGCATACGGTATGCTGCGCCGAGCGAGGGGATGTTTAGGAACTGTATTTCTTCCTGGATGTACTTGTGCAGGCAGCAGCCGGTATTTGAGTATCAAATGTTGCTCCGAATCCTTGATACCCAACTTTGTGCGAAGGGTATGGAAAAGATTGGTGAACTCCGGCACATCTTGGTCCCTTCCCTGCCGCAGCGTGGTCCACTTTATGTATTCATCCTCATAGCTTCCGACAGGGTAGTACTGCTCCTTGATGGCATCCCGGAACGAATCCCAGGTGGGGTGCGGCTGAAAATAGTGAGCCAGTACTTTCATCCTTCTGCTCGCAGTAGGTTTCCCACCAGTCCTTGACGTGGGGGGCTGCTTTGAGAAGAGCAAAAACAATCTTTTCCCGACTCGAAAATTCATGAACAGAAAAAAATACCCTCTAGCAGATTTAACCATTTATCTACGGCATCGGCGTCTATCTGACCCTCGAATATGGGATTTCAAAATTAACTTGTACCTTAAAGGGTGTGGCGTTTCCAGAGGAGAGCTGGAAGCCGATGCGCCGCTTCTGGGTAGCCGCTGAAGGATCTGCGCAAAGTGTCCATCATCGCGTTCCGTTGTCGCTCGAGCGCATCTTCGAGCAAGATTTTGATGGGAAATTCCTGCCCCCCTCGTCTTTCTTCTCGTCCGCCATGGGAGGCCGTCGGAATTTGCGAGATGGTCTTGCAAAAGGTTCAAAACAGTTCAAGCCATAATCCTTATATCCGACTTGTTGGGGACATGCAACGGAAAAACAGAGAAAAA